>CP144701.1:2998920-3364500 GCA_036885675.1 Vigna mungo
TTGGTGCCAGGATTATTACTGGGCTTTGGTGCCAGGATGATAACTGGGCTTTGGTGCCAGGATGATAACTGGGCTTTGGTGCCAGGATGATTACTGGGCTTTGGTGCCAGGATGATTACTGGGCTTTGGTGCCAGGATGATAACTGGGCTTTGGTGCCAGGATGATAACTGGGCTTTTGTTCGTAGGATTTTTTTTTTATGTATCATTTGAACCGTCGTCCAATAAAACCATGGATCTCTTGCAGATGTTTGGTGAGGCATGGTGTAGCATGCTTTCCCTTTCTTTGAGTCGCTATGATAATGCATGACAATGTATGATGCATGAATGTATGAGCAAAAAAAACGTGTGAGATTGATATACTTCTCATTTTTTTAATTAATTCCACGACATCCTTTAAGAACGAGCTCGTGTCCCGCGAACCTACCTGTGATGCTCGGGAGGTGCGTCGAAAATTAAGAGCGACATTGTGAGCATAATACAACAATGTCAATTTCCTTTAAGAGCAATGCCCATCATGGAATCATTATGAATAGAATTTTTTGACCGCGTCAGAATTAACTGGCAATGGTAACTCCTCTCCATCCATTTTTGTGAGAATAAGTGTCTCCCATCAAATGCCTTTTTTACCACATATGGGCCCTCATAATTTGGAGTCCATTTGCCCCTGTGATCCTTCTGTATTGGCAAAATCTTTCTTAGGACTAGCTCACCTTCTTGGAATTCTCTGGGGCGTACCTTTTTGTCAAATGCCCTCTTAACTCTTTGTTGGAATAATTTTCCATGGCATGCGGCGGTCAATCTTTTCTCCTCAATGAGATTGAGTTGATCAAACCGGGTTTAAGCCCAATCTGCTTCTTCTAACTGGGTTTCCATTAATACTCGTAGGGATGGGATTTGTACCTCGAAGGGTAGTACTGCTTCCATCCCGTATACCAAAGAAAATGGTGTTGCCCCAGTTGATGTGCGTACTGATGTGCGGTAACCATGTAAATTTAAGGTACAGTCCTCTTGATAATTTATCTTTGCAGCCTTGACTGCCCCATTCATCCTTGTGAAGTTTGATTGTTTAGGTTTGTGGCAATGAGAAATAATGATTGTCAACATGAATGTGTTCATCATCGTCCTTCTTTGACAGATACTTGTTACCCATTGGGGGTATTTTGCCCCAGATAAGACATTTTGGTTTATGTTGAACTTTTCTTTCGTGCTGGCGCCGACTTTTACCTTTTCTCTCTCGCCTTCTTATATTAAAGATTTCAACCTTTTCTTGATGGAAATGCGCAAGAATCTCGTAAAAATTGATGGATAAGCGTACAAACCTCATTAAACTTGATGGAGAAGCTCACAAACCTCATAATAATTGGAGAGGGGTGAAGCTCTCATAAATATAGATTGGGGCAAAACCCTTGTAAACCTGGAAAGGTGCAAAAACCTTGTAAACCTGGAGAGGCGCAAAACCTCGTAAACCTGGAGAGGCGCAAAAGCCTTGAAAACCTGGAGAGGTGCAAAGCCTAGTAAACCTGGAGAGGCGCAAAAACCTCGTAAACCTGGAGAGGCGCAAAACCTCGTAAACCTGGTGAACCTAGAGAGGCGCAAAAGCCTCGTAAACCTGGAGAGCCTGGAGAGGCGCAAAAGCCTCGTAAACCTGGAGAGCTTGGAGAGGCGCAAAAGCCTCGTAAACCTGGAGAGGGGCAAAACCCTCGTAAACCTGGAGAGCCTGGAGAGGCGCAAAAGCCTTGAAAACCTGGAGAGGCGCAAAAGCCTTGAAAACCTGGAGAGGCGCAAAAGCCTTGTAAACCTGAAGAGGCACAACAGCCTTGTAAACCTGGAGAGGCGCAACAGCCTTGAAAACTTGGAGAGGCGCAAAAGCCTTGTAAACCTGGAGAGGCGCAAAACCTCGTAAACCTGGTGAACCTGGATAGGCGCAAAACCTCGCAAACCTGGTGAACCTGGATACGCGCAAAAGCCTCGTAAACCTGGAGAACCTGGAGAGACGCAAAAGCCTCGTAAACCTGGAGAGGCACAAAAACCTCGTAAACCTGGAGAACCTAGAGAGGCGTAAAAGCCTCGTAAACCTGGAGAGGCACAAAAACCTCGTAAACCTAGAGAGGTGCAAAACCTCGTAAACCTGGTAATTTTCTTTTAGATGTTGGAATTTCCTGGCATTGCAATAATGTGTGTGTGTGTGTGTGTGTGTGTGTATATATATATATATATATATATATATATATATATATTTGAATTTATCTTCTTATAGCTCTGAAGTTTCCCCTTTGAATTTGTTGACACATTGATGTTTGGGCGGGGATCGTGTGAGACCTTGTTCACCCCCCCTTTTTTTGAATTTTTTTTTTATGCCAAGTTCACAATCCAAATAGCCAAAATCAATCGTTGTTGTCTGTAGGCTCTTTCCAAATCCCTCATATTTGCAATATATTCAGCATATTATCTATGGAGACACAAATTCTGCTAATTTTGTCTTTGAACAAATTTCATCCTCATACGAAGATCTTGTTGCTCTTTTCGCATGGCAAACCATGAAAACTTCTAAAGAAAAAGTTAGAAGGTCCATTCATTCATCTTCTCTTCAAACACAAGGTCACTCAATATTAAAGAGTCATTCCAGTTGACGGAAACAATGCTAACATGCATTTCCTCGCCATCCATTGTAAATATCTCATTTACTTTGAGGTGTCTACGTTTGCCTGTGCAAGCCACGTTGTAAAATCTCAGGATTGGTTTGGTTGTCAAATCTTAAAGAGGTAACGTCATACTTCCCATCCCTAAAACTTGGTGGAACTGGTCCATGAGTTACTTCACAGTATAGATTGTAGTCTTTCAAATCTTTAAATTCATCATGATAAAGTTGAGTTGACCAGTGTAATTGTTTTACCTCTGAATGTCATAACCAAAGGACAAGTAATTGCTTCAAACACAATTCCAACCTAAACATTTGAACCAATTCCTCAGCGAATTTCTCATGTGAAGTGATTGAATAAAATGTAAATACTGGAAATCCACCACCATCTCCGGCATCTCCAAAGTCACTATGGTCATGTCCCTTGGGAGAGATGAGAATTAACGAGAGCAGTTGCATGAGATCTTACTGCAGACGAAGCAAAGAACTATCGATTTTTGAACGATGCCAACTGTGACCATTGGTTCCTTAAATTTCTTTGTGCTTGAGGCCTCCATAGTTTGAGCACCGATGGTGGTAATGGTGATGGTGTTTGATGCTCCGAATCAGTGGTTATTGTAAGGGTTGATGGTGTTGAGTCTAGGGTTTCCATTGCTGAGTAGAAGACCGATATAGAAAGACCTAGCTAACTTGAAAGAGGAACCCTAGTTGCATCTTGATCCTTTTGTATTTTTGAATGAAAGAGGTTTAATAATCATTCATAAAGTATCTTATTGACGAAGATATTCATGATAGTTATTTATGAAGATAATGATTGTTTTTATGATGAAAAATTATGTAAATGAGTATTTTGAAATTCTTTAACCTTTGATTTTTTTTTTTTACTTCATTTTTGAGGAGTTATTTTGTTTTCTTTGAAATCATCAAATTCATGTATGTCTTACATTTTTGAAAAAATAATGGGTGTCAAAAATTCTAAAGTTTGATATTCAAAACAATGTTTGACATTTTCTTTTGACATTGATATGTGCATGCTTGAATTCACAGAAAAGTTGAAAGTGGTAAAGATTTAAAATGATTTGAATGAGATTGGGATAGCCATGTTGGCGTGTGAATATCAATATGAGATATAAAACACCAAAAAGATGTTGGTGGTTGGTAAAATGAGTATAGAGATATGGATCCATGAATGTCAAACCTGCCCCAGTTTTTAGGCATGGGTTTTGTTTAGGATTGGGGACGGGTAAGGAAAGAAATTATTAAAAAAAAGATTGCCCCAATTGGTTTGATTTTCTTTTGCATGCTTTTGGCTAGTTAAGGAGTTCCTAAATAGCACAGGCAAGACCAATATGCTCTAGTTTGTGGGTAGTATCAGTGTTTGTTAGAGCCAAACTCTTTTTCTTTTGGGGAAGGCTAAAGGATGAGTGTTTTCAAGCAATGCACACATACATATCTCAACAGAAAATACTATCAGTTATTTAAAAAAGATAAAAAAAAGGCATGATAGTAATTTACTCAAAATGTAATAATTTCCATGATAAAACTTTTTTTTTAGAAATACTTTTATATTTTCCTCTTATTGCATTCGTTTATTTTTCAAGAAATTGAATTTAAAGAAAACTCTTAACTTAGATAAGCTGCCCCTGTTTTTTTTATTATGGATAAAATGGATGATGGAAAAGGATGAAGTAGAAAACTATTTTCGCGATTTCTTGCTATAAATGCTTAAAAAAAAGAAGTTTTATTAATTCATTTGACTAAAAATGTTTATTTTGCCTTATTTATTTATTCATTAAAGCATGACATTTTCGTTTTTGCCCCTTTTTTAAAAAAAACATGACACATTTATTGTTATGTATAAAGAAAATGAAGGGAAAATGATAAAAATGTTGTTAATGCATATGATGCATGAAAACATATATGCCAAATAATAATTAAAAGCCAACATGTTTTATGCTTTTAAGGTAGGTCCAATGTCCTAAGGTCCAAGCATCGTATAGCAATCTCACAGGAAAGACTTCCTAAACCTAAGATTAAGGCCACCAGAGCTATGGTCCTTTTCACAGCTTTTCCACAACAGTTGGACGCAACTAGGTGTGAAATTGCATGTAAAGAGAACAACCACTGGCTGGGGTTTTCACGATAGCCAAACTGGAGATAGTCCAGACGTGACACCGCTACACAACCCCTCTAATTCTATGTTACACTCATACCCGGGTATAGGGTCTCACTCATGATATGTACAGTAATAATAATGAGAATAAAAACATATAAATAAATTACAAAAATAAATCAAGACAATCATACATAAATAAAGACTATCATACATAAATATAGGGGAAATAAAATAAAACAAAATAAGATAAAGAAAAACCACATCAATTTTGTGCATTTAATTAACAAGGCCTGATTCTCTAGCAGTCCCCAGTGGAGTCGCCAGCTGTCGCAACCAGGATCGCGACGGACGGCGAACCGAAAAACAAACGGGTTTAAAAAAGATTTTGGAGTCGCCACCATAATTTATTATGGAAAACTATGGAAAAACCCTAAAATAAAAGTATGGTCTACGAAAACAGATTTTCAGGTTCGGGATTCGGTTACGCGTAAGGAAGGTATTAGCACCCTACCGCGCTTGCCCAAAGGCAGTACCTTTAATTAAATGTATAAAATTAATGTGGTTCTCCTTAATAATTAATTTTCCCCAAAAATAAAAATAAAATTAAAATTAAATAAATTATTAAGAAACAAAAAATATTTTTTTTGTTTTATGAACCCGGCAAGGATTGACCTTGGTCCTACGTATATCCGTTAATGAACAATCAGGGCTTACGTAGTTCTTTATCTAGATAAAGGGTTTGTGAGTTTGTAAAAGAAAAAGATGGATTGATTTATATTTTTGAAAAGTCCAGAAATCGGGGATTGCGTAATTTTGATAAAAAGATTTAGTTTAACAAAAATTAACCCTTTTTGGTTTTAAATACTTTGTATTTTTTTTTATTATTTTAAAAATGGCGGAAAAAGAAAGAAACCGACCATAGGTCGATGTGTACCCTTTATTTTATTATTTGGTAAAAAACATTATTTGTGTGTAGTAAAAAAACTTTGAGAAAGAAAAAAAAAGTTCAGGGCACAATAAAAGAAAAAAGAATGATGCAGAGACAACATACCTTAGTAGCTTCTGGGATTCCCTTAGTGCTTCCTCAGTGGTTGTTGTTGACAGAATCCATGTGAGAACCTATTTTGCTCTATACTTTCTCTTTCAATTTCTATTATCTCTAGGTTTTTTTCTCTATTTTTTTTCCAGTCCTTTTTTCCTTTCACAAAGTGTGTATTTATAGGCACATAGTGTAATATTATGACAATCTTGTCTTAAATGTGAATTAATTGACAATAGACAAAAATAGGGAAAGAAAAGGTCTTGATTGCAAATCAAATAATATTGATTATAAAGATTATAATAATTGTCAGAAAATTTGCCTATTTTTAAAATAGGAATCTTATTTTTCTTTTCAGGAAAAGACTGATGCAGCAAATTATATCAATATATTTTTTATTATTGCTTACCATTATTGCCATAATATTGATTCAAATTATTACCATATTAAACTAATATTTCAAAAACATTCTAAAATGATGTGTCTAGGACGATTATTCTATTATTTCCCTTTTCCTTTTTTTTCTTTGCCTGCCATTAATTATTATTCTCTTATTCTTTAATTTGATTATTTACTTTCCTGGACGAAATTAGGTGTTCACAGTAGGTTACGTGTTACAGGTTACAGGTTACAGGTTAGAGGTTATAGGTTAGAGGTTACAGGTTACAAGTTATAGGTTACAGTTTACAGCTTCCAGGTTACAGGTTACAGGTTACATGTTGTAGGTTGTAGGTTATAGGTTGTAGGTTATAGGTTGCAGGTTACAGGTTGCAGGTTACATGTTATAGGTTACAGGTTAGAGGTTGCAGGTTACAGGTTGGAGGTTATAGGTTGCAGGTTACAGTTGCAGGATATAGGTTGCAGGTTACAGGTTGTAGTTTTCAGGTTACAGGTTGCAGCAGGTTGCAGGTTGCAGCCGGTTGAAGGTTGCATAGGTTGCAGGTTGCAGGTTACAGGTTGAAGGTTGCAGGTTACAGGTATGAGGTTGCAGGTTGCAGGTTGTAGGTTGCAGGTTAAAGGTTTCAGGTTCCAAGTTACGGGTTGCAGGTTGTACTAGGTGGCAGGTTACAGGTCACAGGTTGCAGGTTGCAGCAGGTTGCAGGTTACAGGTTGCAGGTTACAGCAGGTTGCTGATAACAGTTTAAAACACCATTATCTGTGATGTTATTTTAATACTAAAAGCACCATTTTTCACTTAATTGTGTGAATAAGAGAGTTGAGGTTTATTTTAACTGTTTTATAACAATTTCCCCCTGTTTTGATAGAGATTGAAGTTATATAGGAAGAAGGAGTGAAGAGCCATGAAGAAGGAGCTCAAAAGGGGTCAAAAAGGCACCCAAAAGGAAGGAAACCCAAAGCCCAAGTGAAGCCCAGGCGACAGGAAAGAGAAACAGCGAAGCTAAAATCACCGCTGGTCGCCCGAGCGACGGACCCAACGCCCGGGCGATGGACCCTCGAAGCTTGGGCATCCAAAACTGGCGCCCAAGCCTTATAGAACCCCTGATTCACACCTAGGCGAGCTCCCTACGATGCTTGAGCGAGATTTGACGTGGATCGGGCACTGTTTTTGCTTTGATTTGATTCTTTTGGACCAGGTCGCACTTTGGGACACTTCTGACACTATTTGAAGGACCCTGGGGCTCTAGGTTTTGCATCCCTGGCAGAAGAGAGCCTACAATACACTCCTAGCCAATTCTAAATCTTTCATTCTTCTTTCTTTCATCCATTGTACATAGGTTCCCCCATGTATATGGAGAACTAATTTTTATTTTTTGTTGGGGAATGATGTAACTTTATGAACTCTCATGTATTTGAATTCGTTCTTAATTCTATATGCTTTATTTCATTATTTGTTAGAGTAATTCATCTGCTTTATTCTTGCTTATACAATAGCATTATCTGTGAGTTGGATGAGTGCCGGGAGGTTCCTTTCAATTCAGGTCCTTGTTGAATTACTCCTGAGGGTTATATTGCTCAGGGATGAGAGTATGAGTCTTAGTCGTCTTAACCGCTTGAGCTTCACATCTTTTTACTAGGAATGCTAGGAATTGCATGAACTGGTAATTAGGGACAGGCTTATTGATCGAGGGATCGGGTTTAAGTGTTTTTGTGAGGGACGTTGACATTAATGAATAAAGAGGAATTCTTATATACATGAGAAGGAACTTGGTGAAGTCTAACCCCAACAACATAACCATCTCATATAAATCAACCTTCGTTCATCTCTATGCTCTTTTGCCTTTGATCAATTGCAATTTATTTTCTTTATTATTTGTGCACCACAAATCCATGATTTTCATTACTTTAACCTTAATTAATCTTGTTTTCACACAACTGTGTATATTACTTGTGCGACTCGGTACACTTACCGATTTGTCCCAACAAGTTTTTGGCGCCGTTGCCAGGGATTTATGGTTTAAGCTATTACAGGTTGCAGGTTGCATGTTGCAGGTTGCAGGTTGTAGGTTGCAGGTTGCAGGTTGCAGGTTACAGGTTACAGCAGGTTGCAGGTTGCAGCAGGTTGCAGTAGGTTGCAGGTTGCAGGTTACAGGTTGCAGGTTACAGGTTGCAGGTTACAGGTTGCAGCTTATAGGTTGCATGTTACATATTACAGGTTGCAGGTTATAGGTTGCAGGTTGCAACAGGTTGGAGGTTGCTGGTTGTAGGTTGCAGGTTGCAGCAGGTTACAGGGTACAACAGGTTGCATATTGCATGGTACAGGTTGCAGGTTACAGGTTGTAGGTTAAAGGTTGCAAGTTGTAGGTTACAGGTTGCAGTAGGTTGCAGGTTACAATTTATAGTAGGTTACAGGTTACATATTACAACAGGTTACAGGTTACAACAGGTTATAGGTTACAGGTTATAGGTTGCAGGTTACAGGTTGGAGGTTATAAGTTCCAGGTTACTGTTGCAGGTTACAGGTTGCAGATTACAGGTTGTAGTTTCCAGGTTGCAACAGGTTGCAGTAGGTTGCAGCCGATTGCAGGTTGCTTAGGTTGCAGGTTACAGGTTACAGGTTGAAGGGTGTAAGTTGTAGGTTACAGGTTGCAGGTTAAAGGTTACAGGTTCCAAGTTATAGGTTGCAAGTTGCAGCAGGTTGCACGTTACAGGTTACAGGTTGCAGCAGGTTGCTGATAACGGTTTAAAACACCGTTATCTCTGATGTTATTTTAAAACAAAAAGCACCGTTTTTCACTTAATAACTTGCTTGGACTCACTGGTTTTCAATTAATTATGTGAATAAGAGAGTTGAGGTTGATTTTAATTGTTTTATAACAAGGACTCACTGTTTTGACAAATATTGAAGTTATATAGGAAGAAGAAGTGAAGAGCCATGAAGAAGGAGCTCAAAAGGGGTCAAAAAGGCAGCAAGAAGGAAGGAAACCCGAAGCCCAAGTGAAGCCCAAGCGACAAGAACGAGAAATAGTGAAGCTGAAATTACCGTTGGTCGCCCGAGCGACAGACCCAACGCCCGGGCGACGGACCCTCGAAGCTTGGGCATCCAAAATTGGCTCCCAAGCCTTACAGAACCCATGATTCACGCCCAGGCGAGCTCCCTGCGACGCTTGAGCGAGATTTGATGTGGATCGGGCCCTGTTTCTGCTCTGATTTGATTCTTTTGGACCGGGCCACACTTTGGGACACTTCTGACACTATTTAAAGGACCCTGGGGCTCTAGGTTTTGCATCCTTGGCAGAAGAGAGCCTACAATACACTCCTAGCTAATTCTAAATCTTCCATTCTTCTTTCTTTCATCCATGGTTCATAAGTTCCCCCATGTCTATGGGGAACTAATTTCTATTTGTTGTTGGGGAATGATGTAACCTTATGAACTCTCATGTATTTGAATTCGTTTTTAATTCTATATGCTTTATTTCATTATTTGTTAGAGTAATTCATCTGCTTTATTCATGCTTATACAATAGCATTATCTGTGAGTTGGATGAGTGCTGGGAGGTTCCTTTCAATTCAGGTCCTTGTTGAATTACTCCTAAGGGTTATATTGCTCAGGGATGAGAGTATGAGTCTTAGTCGCCTTAATCTCTTGATCTTCACATCTTTTTAGTAGGAATGCTAGGAATTGCATGAACTGGTAATTAGGGACAGGCTTATTGACCGAGGGATCGGGTTTAAGTGTTTTTGTGAGGGTCGTTGACATTAATGAATAAAGAGGAATTCTTATATACATGAGAGGGAACTTGGTGAAGTTTAACCCCAACAACATAACCATCTCATATAAAATAACCTCCGTTCATCTATGTGTTCTTTTGTCTTTCATCAATTGCAATTTATTTTCTTTATTATTTCTGCACCACAAATCCATGATCTTCGTTTCTTTAAGTCTTAATTAATCTTGTTTTCACACAACTGTTTATATTACTTGTGCGACTCGGTACACTTGCCGATTTGTCCCAACAAGTTTTTGGTGTCGTTGCCGGGGATAAATGGTTTAAGTTATTACAGGTTGCAAGTTGCAGGTTACAGGTTACAGGTTACAACAGGTTGCAGGTTGTAGGTTATAGGTTGCAGGTTACAGGTTGCAGCTTATAGGTTGGATGTTATGGTTGCAAGTTACAGGTTACAGGTTGTGAGTTACAGATCGTAGGTTAAAGGTTGCAGGTTACACGCAGCAGGTTACACGTTGCAGGTTACAGGTTGCAGGTTGCAGGTTACAGGTTACAGCAGGTTGCAGGTTGCAGTAGGTTGCATGTTGCAGGGTACAAGTTGCAGGTTACAAGTTACAGTAGGTTACAGGTTACTTGTTACAGGTTACAGCAGGTTACAGCTTACAGCAGGTTCCAGGTTCCAGGTTAAAAGTTGCAAGTTGCAGGTTGCAGCAGG
Organism: Vigna mungo; assembly: GCA_036885675.1. Taxonomy (NCBI): domain Eukaryota; kingdom Viridiplantae; phylum Streptophyta; class Magnoliopsida; order Fabales; family Fabaceae; genus Vigna; species Vigna mungo. The sequence goes on from CP144701.1 coordinate 3,009,557, forward strand.
TTACAGGTTACAGGTTGCATGTTGCAAGTTGCAGGTTATAAGTTAGAGGATACATGTTACAGGTTTCAGCTTACAGTTGAAGGTTACAGGTTACAGGTTACAGGTTGTAGGTTGTAGGTTGCAGGTTGCAGCAGGTTACAGGTGATAACGGTTGAAAAACCATTATTTTCATATGTTATTTTAGACCAAATTACTCCCTTTACTGCTTAGAACGAGCTTAGAATCAAGCAAAACGCAATAAATGAGTCAGTAGAGAGTCAAAAGTTGTTTTTAGTGATATTATGCTTGTTTTGCATTGTTTTGCAGCATTTCTGATGAAAGTGTAGAATGAGGGTGAAGATGAAGGCCTTAGACTCAAGACAGAGGAAGAAAATCAAGAAAAGAAGAGTCTAGGAACCGCCCAAGGGTCAAATTCACCGCTGGGCGGCCAATTGCGAGGAGAATGCACTGTCTGACAGCTAGACGTTTGTGTGTAATATGTGTGTTTGTATGGGTGAGTGGGTGTGTAATATGTTTATGTGTGAGTGTGTGTGAATGTGTGTGTGTGTGTTTGTGCTTGCTTGTTTGTGTGTGTGTGTGTGTGTTATTGTGGGTAATATGCATGTGCGTGAGTGTGTCAATGTCTGTGTTTACATACTTATGTGTGTTTCTGTAATATGTGTGTTTGTGTATGTATGAGTGTGTGCGTTTGTATGTGTGATATGTGTGTGCGTGTGCTTGTGTTTATGTGGGTGATATGTGTGTGAGTATAAATTTGTGTGTGTGTGGGTGTGTGTGTGTGTGTGTGAGTGTAATATATGTTTTTGTGTGGGTGGGTGTGGGTGTGTGTGTGTGTTTTTTCTTTTGTGTTTGTGTGTGTCAATGTGTGTGTGTAGGTGTGTTTGTGTGTGTAATAGGTGTGTGTATATGTGTTTGTTTGTGTGTTTGTGTGTGTGTTTGTAGTGTAATATGTTTGTTTGTGTGTATAAAATATTTGTGTTAAGGTGCATGTGTGCGTGTATCTATGTGCGTGTGTGTGTGAATGGGGGGTTTGTGTATGTGTGTGTGTTTTTTTTTGTCTTTGTTTGAGTGTGTGTGTGTGTGTGTGTGTGTGTGTGTATTTATGTGTGTGTGTGTGTTTGTTTGTGTGTTTGGGAGTGTTTGTGTGTTAGTGTCTTTGTGTGCGTAATATGTGTGTGGGGGGTGTGAATGTGTATATGTTTATACAGTTGTGCGTGTGTGTGTGTTTATGTGTGTGTGTGTGTGTTTTTGTGTTTATGTGTGTGTAGGTGTGTTTGTGTGTGTAATATATGTGTGTGTGTGTGTGTGTGTTTGTGTGTGTATGTGTTTGTTTTTGTATGAGTTAGTGTGTGTATTTTTATTTGTATTTGTTTCTATATTTTTATGTGTGAGTTTGTGTGTGTGTGTGTGCATGTGTGTGTGTAAATTTGTGTGTGTGTGTGTGTGTGTGATTGTATGTTTTCATGTTTGAGAGAGAGAGAGAGAAAGAGAAAAAGAGAGAGAGTGTGTGTGTGTGTGTGTCTATGTGTTTGTGTGTGTGTTTGCGTGTGTTTATGTAAGTGATGTTTGTGTATGAGTGAATGGAAGTGTGAGTATAAGTTTGAGTGTGTGTGGGTGGGGGGGTATGTAATATGTGTTTGTATGGGTGAGTGTGTGTGTGTAAAATGTGTGTTTGTATGGGTGGGTGTGTGTGTAATGTGTGTGTGTGTGTTTGTGTGTAAGTGTGTGTGTGTGTGCATGTGTGTATATATGTGTGTTTATGTGTGTGAATGTGTATTTGCAAGTTTGTACTTGCTTATTTGTATGAGAGTGTGTGTGTTTGTGTGGGTAATATGCGTGTGTGTGAGTGTTTCTATGTCTGTGTTTATACAGTTACGTGTGTTTGTGAAATATGTGTTTGTGTATGTATGAGTGTGTGTGTGTGTGTGTCTGTGTTTGTGTGTGTGATGTGTGTGTGCGTGTGTTTATGTGGGTAATATGTGTCTGTGGGTATAAATTTGTGTGTGGGTGGGTGTGTGTGTTTAATATATGTGTTTGTGTGGGTGGGTGGGTGTGTGTGTTTGTGTGTTTGTGTGTGTGTAATATGTATGTGTGTGTCTATGTTTGTGTGGGTGGGTGTGTGTGTTTGTGTGTGTGCATGTATGCATGTGTGTTTGTGTAAGTAATATGTGTGTATGTGTGAGTGCGTATGTGTCTGTGTTTATACAGTTACGTGTGTTTGTGTATGTGTTTTTGTGTGTGTGAGTGTGAGAGTGTGTGTGTGTGAGGTTATGTGTTTAATATGTGTGTTTGTGTATGTAATATATGTGTGTTAATGTGTATGTGTGCGTTAATGGGTTTTTGTGCGTATGTGTGATTTTTTGTGTTTCTGTGAGTGTGTGTGTTTGTTTGTGTTTGGTAGTGTTTATCTGTGAGTGTGTTTGTGTGCGTAATGTGTGTGTGTGAGAGTATATGTTTTTTTGGTTATGCGTGTGTGTGTGTGTGTGCTTGTGTATGTGTGTAGGTGTGTTTGTGTGTGTAATATGTGTGTGTGTGTGTGTTTGTAGTGTAATATGTGTGTTTGAGTGTGTAATATATGTGTTAAGGTTCATGTGTGCGTGTATCTATGTGCGTGTGTGTGTGTGTGAATGGGGGTTTTGTGTATGTGTGTGTGTGTGTGTGTTTGTTTGTTTGTGTGTTAGTGTCTTTGTGTACGTAATATGTGTGTGGGTGGGTGTGAGTTTGTGTATATGTTTATACGGTTGTACGTGCGTGCGTGTTTATGTGTCTAATACATGTATTTGTTAGAGTGTGTGTGTGTGTGTTTTGGTGTTTGTGTGTGTCTATGTGTGTGTGTAGGTGTGTTTGTGTGTGAAATGTGTGTGTGTGTGTGTTTGTGTGTGTGTGTGTAATTGTTTGGGTGTGAGTTAGTGTGTGTATTTTTATTTTTGTTTGTATGTGTTTGTTTCTATATTTGTATGTGTAAGTGTATGTGTGTGTGTGTGTGCGTGTGTGTTTGTGTGGGTAATATGCGTGTGGGTGGGTGTGTGTGTGTGTGTGCGCGTGTGTGTGTGTGTGTGTGTGTGTGTGAGTTTGTGTGTGTGTGTGTGTGATTGTATGTTTTCATGTTTGAGAAAGAGATAGAGACAAAGAGAAAAAGAGAGAGTGTGTGTGTTTCTGTATTTGTATGTGTCATGTGTGTGTGTTTGCGTGTGTTTATGTAAGTCATGTGTGTGTATGAGTGAATGGAAGTGTGGGTATAAGTTTGTGTATGTGCGTGTGTACGTAATATATGTGTTTGTATGGGTGGGCGTGTGTGTTATACATGTATTTGTGTGGGTGAGTGTGTGTGTAATATGTGTGTGTGTGTTTGTGTGTGAGTGTGTGTGCGTGCATGTGTGTATGTATATGTGTGTTTGTGTGTGTGAATGTGTGTTTGTGAGTTTGTACTTGCTTATTTGTATGAAAGTGTGTATGTGTGTGTGTGTGTTTGTGTGGGTAATATGCGTGTGGGTGGGTGTGTTTGTGTATGTGTTTATACAGATACGTGTGTTTGTGCTTATGTGGGTGATATGTGTGTGGATATAAATTTTTGTTTGTGTGGGTGTGTGTATGTGTAATGTGTGTGTTTGTGTGGGTGGGTGGGTGTGTGTGTGTGTGTGTGATTGTATGTTTTCATGTTTGAGAGAGAGAAAAAAAAAAGAAAAAGTGTGTGTGTGTGTGTGTGTGTTTGTGTTTTTGTGTGTGCGAGTGTTTGTGTTTATGTGGGTGATATATGTGTGTGGGTATAAATTTTTGTGTGTGTGTGTAATATATGTGTTTGTGTGGGTATGTGTGTGTGTTTGTGTGTGTGTGTGAATACATATTTGTCTGTGTTTATACAGATACGTGTGTTTGTGTGTGTTTTTGTGTGTGTGTGAGTGTGTGTGTATGGTTATGTGTGTAATATGTGTGTTTGTGTATGTAATATATGTGTGTTAATGTGTATTTGTGCGTGGATGGGTTTGTGTGTGTGTGTGTGCGCGCTTTTTTGTGTTTCTCTGAGTGTGTGTGTTTTTTTGTGTTTGGGAGTGTTTGTCTGTGAGTGTCTGTGTGCGTAATGTGTGTGTGGGGGGATATATGTTTATACGGTTGTGCGCGTGTGTGTGTGTGTGTTTATGTCTTTAATACCTGTGTTTGTTAGAGTGTGTGTATGTGTGTGTTTTTATGTTTGTGTGTGTCAATGTGTGTGTGTGTGTAGGTGTGTTTGTGTGTGTAATATATGTGTGTGTGTTTGTGTGTGTGTTTTTGTAGTGTAATATGTGTGTTTGTGTGTGTAATATATGTGTGTTAAGGTGCATGTGTGCGTGTATCTATGTGCGTGTGTGTGAATGGGGGGTTTGTGTATGTGTGTCTGCTTTTTTTTTGTGTTTGTTTGAGTGTGTGTGTGAGTGGTTGTGTGTGTGTTTGTTTGTTTGTATGTTTAAGAGTGTTTGTGTTAGTGTCTTTATGTGCGTAATGTGTGTGTGTGTGCGAGTGGATGGGTGTGAATTTGTATATGTTTATACGGTTGTGCGTGTCTGTGCTTATGTGTTTAATACATGTAATATATGTGTTTGTATGGGTGGATATGTGTGTAATATGTGTGTTTGTATGGGTGGATGTGTGTGTAATATATGTGTGTGTGTGTGTGTGTTTGTGTGTGAGTGTGTGTGCGTGCATGTGTGTGTGTATATGTGTGTTTGTGTGTGTAAATGTGTTTGTGTGCTTGTGCTTCCTTATTTGTGTGAGTGTGTGTGTGTGTGTGTGTGTGTGTGTGTGCGTGTGTGTGTGTGTTTGTGTGGGTAATATGCGTGTGTGTGGGTGTGTCTGTGTCTGTGTTTATACAGTTACGTGTATTTGTGAATGTGTTTGTGTAATATGTGTGTTTGTGTATGTATGAGTGTGTGTGTGTCTGTGTCTGTGTTTCTGTGTGTGATGTGTGTGTGGGTGTGTAATATATGTGTTTGTGTGGGTGAGTGTGTGTGTGTGTGTGTTTGTGTGTGTGTGTGTAATATGTATGTGTATGTCTATGTTTGTGTGGGTGGGTGTGTGTGTCTGTGTTTGTGTGTGTGCATGTATGTTTGTGTGAGTAATATATGTGTGTGAGTGCGCATGTGTTTGTGTTTATACAATTACGTGTATTTGTGTATGTGTTTTTGTATGTGTGTTTTTGTGTGTTTGAGAGTGTGTGGTTATGTGTTTGTGTATGTATTATATGTGTGTTAATATGTATGTCTGCGTTGATGGGTTTGTGTGTGTGTGTGTGATATTTTGTGTTTTTGTGAGTGTGTGTTTGTTTGTTTGTGTTTGGGAGTGTTTGTCTCTGAGTGTCTTTGTGTGCATAATGTGTGTGTGTGTGTGTGTGTCTGAGTACAGGTTTATACAGTTGTGCGTGTGTGTGTTTGTGTTTAATACATGTGTTTGTTAGAGTGTGTGTGTGTGTTGGTGTTTCTGTGTGTCTATGTGTGTGTGTAGGTGTATTTGTGTGTGTGTGTGTGTTTGTTTGAGTGTTTGAGAGTGTTTGTGTGTTAGTGTCTTTATGTTGGTAATGTGTGTTTGTGGGTGGGTGTGAGTGTGTATATGTTTATATGGTTGTGTGTGTGTGTGTTTATGTGTTTAATACATGTGTTTGTTAGAGTGTGTGTGTGTGTGCGTGTGTTTTTGTGTTTCTGTGTGTCTATGTGTGTGTAGGTCTGTTTGTATGTGTGTTTGCGTGTGTGTGTTTGTTTGGGTGTGAGTTAGTGTATGTATTTTTATTTGTGTTTGTATGTGTTTGTTTTTATATTTGTATGTGTAAGTGTGTGTGTGTGTGTGTGTGTGTGTGTGTGTGTATGTGTGTGCGTGTGTGTGTAAGTTTGTGTGTGTGTGTGATTGTATGTTTTCATGTTTTGAAAAAGAGAAAGAAAGAGAAAAAGAGTGTGTGTGTGTGTGTGTGTCTATGTGTTTATGTGTGTGATGTATGTGTGTTTGCGTGTGTTTATGTAAGTGATGTCTGTGTATGGGTGAATGGAAGTGTGGGTATAAGTTTGTGTGTGTGTGTATGTAATATATGTGTTTGTATGGGTGGGTGTGTGTGTGTGTGTAATATGTGTGTTTGTATGGGTGGGTGTTTGTGTAATTTATGTGTGTGTGTGTGTGTTTGTGTGTGAGTGTGTGTGCGTGCATGTTTGTTTGTGTGAGAGTGTGTGTGTGTGTGTGTGTGTGTGTGTGTTTGTGTGGGTAATATACGTGTGTGTGTGTGTGTGTTTATACAGTTACGTGTGTTTGTGTAGTATGTGTATTTGTGTATGTATGAGTGTGTGTGTGTGTGTGTGTGTGTGTGTCTGTGTTTGTGTGTGTGATATGTGTGTGTGCGTGTGTTTGTGTTTTTGTGGGTGATATGTGTGTGTGGGTATAAATTTGTGTGTGTGTGGATGTGTGTGTGTTTGTAATATATGTGTTGGTGTGGGTGGGTGGGTGTGTGTGTGTAATTGTATGTTTTCATGTTTGAAAGAGAGAAAGAAAAAAAAATAGAGATAGTGTGTGCTATGTGTTTATGTGTGTGATGTGTGTGTGTTTATGTAGGTGATGTGTGTGTACGGGTGAATGGAAGTGTGAGTATAAGTTTGTGTGTGTGTGTAATATATGTGTTTGTATGGGTAGGTGTGTGTGTGTGTGTAATGTGTGTGTGTGTGTTTGTGTGAGAGTGTGTGTGCGTGCATGTGCGTATGTATGTGTGAATATGTGTTTGTGTGTTTGTGCTTGCTTGTTTGTGTGAGAGTATATGTGTGTGTTTGTGTGGGTAATATGCGTGTGTGTGGGTGTGTCTGTGTCTTTGTTTATCTAGTTACGTGTGTTTGTGAATGTGTTTGTGTAATATGTGTGTTTGTATAAGTATGAGTGTGTGTATTTCTGTGTTTGTGTGTATGATATGTGTGTGTGCGTGTGTTTGTGTTTATGTGGGTGATATGTGTGTGTGGGTATAAATTTGTGGGGGGGTGTGTGTGTTTAATATATTTGTTTGTGTGGGTGGGTGGGTGTGTGTGTTTGTGTGTGTGTGTAATATGTATCTGTGTGTGTGTGTGTGTGTGTGTGATTGAATGTTTTCATGTTTGAGAGAGACAGAAAGAGAAAAAAAGAGTGTCTGTGTGTGTGTTTGTGTTTTTGTGTGTGATGTGTGTGTGTGTGTGTGTGTGTTTGCGTGTGTTTATGTCGGTGATGTGTGTGTATGGGTGAATGGAAGTGTGGGTATAAGTTTGCGCGTGTGTGTATGTGTGTGTATGTAATATATTTGTTTGTATGGGTGGCTGTGTGTGTAATATGTGTGTTTGTATGGGTGGGTGTGTGTGTAATATGTATGTGTGTGTGTGTGCGTGAATGTGTGTATGTATGTGTGTTTGTGTGTGTGAATGTGTGTTTGTGCTTGCTTGTTTGTGTGAGTGTGTTTGTGTGGGTAATATGCGTGTGTGTGTGGGTGTGTCTGTGTCTGTGTTTATACAGCTACGTGTGTTTGTGATTATGTTTGTGTATTTTGTGTGTTTGTGTATGTATGTGTGTGTGTCTGTGTGTGATGTGTGTGCATGTGTTTATGTTTATGTGGGTGATATGTGTGTGTGGGTATGTGTCTGGGTATGTGTGTGTGTAATATATGTATTTGTGTGGGTGGGTGGATGTGTGTTTGTGTGTGTGTGTAATATGTATGTGTGTGTCTATGTTTGTGTGGGTGGGTGTGGGTGTGTGTGTTTGTGTGTGTGCATGTATGCATGTGTGTTTGTGTGAGTAATATGTGTGTGTGTGTGTGAGTGCGTATGTGTCTGTGTTTATACAGTTACGTGTGTTTGTGAATGTGTTTTTGTGTGTGTGTGAGTGTGTGTGTGTGGTTATGTGTATTTGTTTATGTAATATATGTATGTTAATGTGTATATGTGCGTGTGTGTGTGTTTATGTATTTAATACACGTGTTTGTTAGAGTGTGTGTGTGTGTGTGTGTGTTTTTTTTTTTTTGTTTGTGTGTGTCTATGTGTGTGTTTGTGTAGGTGTGTTTATGTGTGTAATATGTGTGTGTGTGTTTTTTTTTTTGTGTGTGTGTTTGTAGTGTAATATGTGTATTTGTGTGTGTAATATATGTGTGTTAAGGTGCATGTGTGCGTGTGTGTGTGAATGGGGGGTTTGTGTATGTGTGTGTTTTTTTTTTGTGTTTGTTTGAGTGTGTGTGTGTGTGTGTTTGTTTGTGTGTTTGGGTGTTAATGTCTTTGTGTGCGTAATATGTGTGTGTGTGTGTGGGTGAGTGTGAGTGTGTATATATTGATACGGTTGTACGTGTGTCTGTGTGTGATTATGTGTTTAATACATGTGTTTGTTAGAGTGTGTGTGTGTGTGTGTGTGTTTGTGTTTGTATGTGTCTATGTGTGTGTAAGTGTGTTTGTGTGTGTAATATGTGTGTGTGTGTGTGTGTGTTTGTGTGTGTGTGTTTGTTTGGGTGTGAGTTAGTGTGTATTTTTATTTGTGTTTATATGTGTTTGTTTTTATATTTGTATGTGTGAGTGTGTGCGTGTGTGTGTGCGTGTGTGTGTGTGTGTGTGTGATTGTATGTTTTCATGTTTGAGAGAGAGAGAAAGAGAAAAAGAGAGAGTGTGTGTATGTCTATGTGTGTGATGTAAGTGTGTTTGCGTGTGTGAACTTATCGTTGGGTGAAATTATCGTGGGTGATCTTATCGTGGGTGATTTTATTGTGGGTAATCTTATCGTGGGTGATCTTCTAGTGGGTGATTTTATCGTGGGTGATCTTAGCATGGGTGAACTTAGTGGGTGAACTTATCATTTGTCGAACTTATCGTTTTGTGAACTTATCGTTGGATGAACTTATCGTGAGTAAACTTATCGTGGGTGAACTTATCGCAGGTGAACATATCATGGGTGAACCTATCGTGGGTGAACGTATTGTTAGTGAATCTATCGTGGGTGAACTTATGGTTTGGTGAACTTATGGTTTGGTGAACTTACCGTTTGGTGAATTATCATTTGATGAATTTATCGTTTGATGAACAAATGGTTTGGTGAGTATATCTTTTCGTGAACTTATCGTCGGGTGAACTTGGCGTTGGGTGACCTAATCGTATCGTGATTGAACTTATGGTGGGTGAACTTATCGGTGGGTGAACTTATCATTTGAGAGAGAGAGAGAGAGAGAGAGAGAGAAAGAGAAAAAGAAAGAGTGTGTGTGTGTGTGTGTTTGCGTGTTTTTATGTAGGTGATGTATGTGTATGGATGAATGGAAGTGTGAGTATGAGTTTAGGTGTGTAATATGTGTGTGTGTTTGTGTGTGAGTGTGTGCGTGCATGTGTGTATGTATATGTGTGTTTGTGTGTGTGAATGTGTATTTGTGCTTGCTTGTTTGTGTGAGAGTGTGTGTGTGTGAGTGTGTGTGTGTGAGTGAGTGTGTGTGTGTGTGTGTTTTTGTGTGGGTAATATGTGTGTGTGGGTGTGTCTGCGTTTGTGTTTATGCAGTTACGTGTGTTTGTGTAATATGTGTGTTTGTATATGTATGAGTGTGTGTGTGTGTGCGTGTGTGTCTGTATTTGTGTGTGTGATGTGTGAGTGTGTGTGCGTGTGTCTGTGTTTAGGGTTTAGGGTTTACGTTACAGGTTGTAGGTTGTAGGTTGCAGGTTGCAGGTTGCAGCAGGTTACAGGTGATAACGGTTGAAAAACCGTTATTTTCATATGTTATTTTAGACCAAATTACTCCTTTTACTGCTTAGAACGAGCTTAGAATCAAGCAAAACGCAATAAATGAGTCAGTAGAGAGTCAAAAGCTGCTTTTAGCGATATTATGCTTGTTTTGCATTGTTTTGCAGCATTTCTGATGAAAGTGAAGAATGAGGGTGAAGATTAAGGCCTTAGACTCAAGACAGAGGAAGAAAATCAAGAAAAGAAGAGTCTAGGAACCGCCGAACGGTCAAATTCACCGTTGGGTGGCAAATTGCGAGGAGAATGCACTGTCTGACAGCCAAGCGTTGACGCTGGGTGGATTTGCGATTCGAGGCAAACCGTCGGGCGGAAACACGATTGTGGGCAAACCGCCGGGCGAAAACACGATTGTGGGCAAACCGCCGAGCCAAAAACCCCTAGCGCCGGGCAGAAACGCAATTATGGGCTAACCGTCGAGCGGCATAAGTGCGACGCCGGGCTGTTGTCTGTTGGGCCTGTGCATGTTTTCTGTGACGCTCCTCAACTATAAATAGCCATATTGCGATTTCATTCTCATTCTTTTAACAGAGAGGGCAGCCAGACCTAATTTTCACTCCTTGGAGAAGATTTCTTGGATGCTTAGGTTCCTTTTCATCCTATCTAGGGTTTGACCAAGATTTCTTTGATGCTTCTTTTGACCAAGAGAATGTTTCTACTTTGAGTTTTTGTTTTTTCCTTGCATTGTTGTTGTCGTGATTTGCATGAGGAATGGAGTGTTTTTGGAGTTTGTTTCCATTTGGTTTAGCTTACTTGGCACATTGGTAGGAGCACCCAAGGTATCTTCCATTTACACATTAGTCTTTGAAGCATTTTTTGTAGAATTCACTTGGTAGGTTCGGTTTTTTTGTGCCTTGGTGTGTTGATTCTGAAATTGTTGCATGGAGAAGTGATGGAAAGGTTTTCAATTGGTTGTTTAAACCATATTTTAATTTCTTTTGAGACATGGTGCACATGGGGAAAAAAATACAACAAATTTGGTGGTTCATTGAAGATTGAAAATTGGTTTGGTTTTGGTCGAGAGTAATTGATGAGTCGATATTTTATTGATTTTACTTAGTTTATTGTGCTAAAATTAATTAGGGAATTGTGCTTAATTGTCCGGTATTTTCCCGTTTTTCCTAATTATGCTTAATTTGACCGGAAATTCTAATTTTAATTAATTTGAATTTTCTGAGCTAATTATTTGCATTATTATTTTCAGGAAAAATTTTGGAAACACAATTTAGGACATTTGGAGGACACCAAATAAATTCAAGACTCTCCATTTAGACATTTTAAATTTTAGTTGTATTGTAATTTTAATAGTTTAAACTTTTTAGACAGCTTTTGTGCATTGGGCCAATTTTGTTAGGATAGACTAAGCCCAATAAAAAAAAGTATAGTGACAAGGCACCTAGGGTTTTTCAAAGGGGTGGACCCCACCCCATTTTTAGAGTAACAACCGTCACACTAGGAAGCTTGGCAATTTTGGGAGAAGTGTGTGTGCAGCCGAGACACTCTCTGGACTAGGCACCATTTTCTTACTCTCGGCTTTGAAATTTTTCTGGGCTGAAACATTTAAAGGAGGAGGAACGTCTTTGATGGATGCGGATGTGAACATCTTCAGAGGGTTTTCATTGTTGAATGAAGGAAAATTTTTCCATTTCTATTATTTGACAATCGCTATTTTACTTTGTTGGTGTGTCCTATTTTTTTTATATATTCCACAAATATTGAAACGCTGTTTTGGCCGAGAAGAATGAGGATTGCATGGTGCATTCACTTTTCTAGAATGAAGAAAAACGCTGATTTAAATGAAGAAGCACACGGGTTGCGAGGCAGTGATTTTATTTCGTTTCCTTGCTGAGATTAAGCACACAACAAGCAATTTTATTTACTTTATAGAAGCAGCTACAAGGTTTTGGAGATGTGATGCAAGGGCTGGAAAATGTTGTTGGATACAGCAGCCGCCAACCACAAGGGATCATTTTTTTTTTAATCTTAAAAGAATCACTCGGTCATTCCCTTTGGAGCTGGAGGTGCCGCTTCAATCAAAATCATCTTGGATGAAAGCCATTTTTCTTTGCTGGAACAAGTGGTGATTGCTCATAATGACGCAGCCATTTTATTTCTTTTTGGAATGAAGAACGGTGCTTAGAAGCAAGTGCTGGACTTTGGATGAAATTAGGCATATTACAATTCTAGAGGTGGGACCACTCTTTTGCAATGTCTTTCTTTCTTTTTTTTTTACATAATTGCTTGGGAGAAACACATCTTGTGGAGAATGTGCCGGCCACACTGCTGTTTGCAATTTCTAGAGAGGTTTTTAATTTCCTTTTAATTGGGGAAAGGAAACAAGTAATTGGTTCACACGGTTTGACTTGGATGAGGCCACGGCCAGGTTAACCTTTTGGGCCTTTTCAATTTAATTTTCTTTGGTAGGTACATGTGTCATTGAATTGGTAGAAAAAAATATGTTGTTTATTTCTTTTGCTTTAAAATATTTTGCATTTCATTTTGAGTTGTAGTTAGTTGTTTTTCTTTATTTAATTTAGTTTTGCATTTGATAGTTTTAACTGTGTTTAGATATTTGTTTGCTCTAGTGTTGGGTTTAGCATTTTCACTCTCTTGGACTCGATTTTAAAAAATTAACTGCAACCATACCAGAGGTCCAAATGCTACGTTTTATATGTCACATGAAAGATAATTGAGTCTACTTTCCAGGAAAAAAAACCTCATCTCATTTAGAGCTCTGTAGAAAAAGTTATGGGTAAAACATTGAGCAAAGGTCAGAGTTGTCCAATTCCAGCGTGAATTTTCATATTTACTGTAGCAGTTTCGTTTTTACTGTTTTAATTTCATTTTCATGCATGGTGAAATGTGTTGTTGCATTTAGTTTCATTTTAATTTATTTTAATTACGTTTTTACAGTTGCGTTTTAATTTAAATTCCATCTGCGTTTTAATTTTAATTTTTATGCACACAAACAAAATTTCAAACCCCCCCCCCCAACTTTCTGTTACACTCGAAACTCGAACCGCAAAATTGATCCTTGAGAGACGACCTAGGAGTCACTTCCTAGCACTATACTGCATTTCTTAATATGCAATCAAATTTGTATGGTTGCGACACCCATCAGTAATGCATGGCCATGAGGTTCTATTTGGCCAATTGGACTTTTAAAATTAATTGCTAATTGTCATTTAGTCAAGTAATTTACTAGGATTAAATTAGGTTTGTTGGTTTCTTTGGTTTTTAATTAATTTAGTTAATAGGTCGAGTTTAATGTGTTTGAATTAGTGTGGAGTTTAATTATTTTTAACTGTGTTTGTTAATTTGTTTGCAAGAGTATTTGATGTTTGAATGTTGTCTAAAGTTTCTAATAGTGTTAGTTTAATTACCATGCTAGCTAAAATTAGTTTGTTTGCATTTGTGTCTTTATCAAGTTCTTTAGTTTTCACAAAAACACTTTCAAAACCCCCCAACTACGTGTTAGACCTAAGATTCGAACCACATTTGGTTCTTGAGAGACGACCTAGGAGTCACTTCCCAGTACTATACTGCATTCTAATTGCACATTAAATTTGCACGGGCGGCGACACCCATCAACAGGTTACAGGTTGTAGCTTGCAGCATGTTGTAGTAGGTTGCAGCTGGTTGTAGGTTGCAGCAGGTTGTAGGTTGCAGCAGATTGCAGGTTGCAACAGGTTACAGCAGGTTGCCGTAGGTTGTAGGTTTCAGGTTACAGGTTGTAGGTTTCAGGTTACAGGTTGTAGGTTACAGGTTGCATGTTATAGGTTGCAGGTTACAGGTTACAGGTTACAGATAACAGCTTACACATAGCAGGTTACACATTGCAGGTTACAGGTTGCAGGTTGCAGCATGTTACAGGTTACAAGTTGCAAGTTGCTGGTTGCAGGTTGCAGCAGTTGCAGAAGGTTGCAGGTTATAGGTTATAGGTTACAAGTTACAGGTTACAACAGGTTGCATCTTGCAGGTTACAGGTTGCAGGTTGTAGGTTATAGGTTGCAGCAGGTTGCAAGTTATAGGTTACATGTTAAAAGTTGCAGGTTGCAGGTTGCAGGTTGCACGTTACAGGTTACATGTTTCAGCTTACAATTGAAGGTTACAGGTTACAAGTTAAAGGTTAAAGGTTGTAGGTTACAGGTTGTAAGTTGTAGGTTGCAGGTTGCAGGTTGCAGGTTACAAGTTGCAAGTTACAGCTTGCAGCAGGTTGCTGGTTACAACTTCCAAAAGGTTGCACGTTACAGTAGGGTACAGCAGGTTACAAGTTGCAGGTTGCAGCAGGTTAGAACAGGTTGCAGGTTCCAGGTTCCAGGTTGCAGTTGCAGGTTACAGTTTACAGGTTACAGGTTATAGGTTGCAGGTTACAGGTTACAGGTTACAGGTTACAGGTTGCAGGTTACAGGTTGCAGCTGGTTACAATAGGTTGCAGGTTCCAGGTTCCAGGTTATAGGTTACAGGTTACAAGTTACAGGTTATAGGTTACAACAGGTTGTAGGTTGCAGGTTACAGGTTGCAGGTTGTAGGTTACAGGTTACAGGTTGTAGGTTGCGGGTTGCAGTAGGTTGCAGGTTGCAGGTTGCGGGTTGCAGTAGGTTGCAGGTTGCAGCAGGTTGTAGGTTGTAGGTTGCAGCAGGTTGCAGCAAGTTCCAGGTTACAGGTTGCAACAAGTTGATGGTTACAAGTTGCAGGTTACAAGTTGTAGGTTACAGGTTACAGGTTGCAAGTTACAGGTTACAGGTTACAGGTTAGAGTTTACAGGTTAGAGTTTTAAGGTTACAGGTTGCAGGTTACAAGTTACAAGTTGCAGGTTACAGGTTACAGCAGGTTGTAAGTTGCAGCAGGTTGTAGGTTACAGGTTGCAGGTTGCAGCAGGTTGCAGGTTACAGGTTGCAGTAGGTTGCAGTAGGTTGCATCAGGTTGCAGGTTACAGCAGGTTGTAGGTTGCAGGTTGCAGTAGGTTGCAGCAGGTTGTAAGTTCTTGCAGGTTACAAGTTACAGGTCATAAGAGGTTACAGGTTACAGCAGGTTGTAATTTGCAGCAGGTTGCAAGTTACAGGTTGCAGGTTGCAGGTTACAGGTTGCAGGTTGCAGATTGCGGGTTGCAGTAAGTTGCAGGTTGCAGCAGGTTATAGGTTGTAGGTTGCAGCAGCGTACAGGTTGCAACATGTTGCAGGTTGCAGCAGGTTGTAGGTTATAGGTTGCATGTTATAGGTTGCAGGTTACAGGTTACAGGTTATAGGTTAGAGTTTACAGGTTACAGGTTGCAGGTTACAAGTCACAAGTTACAGGTTACAGGTTACAGGTTACAACAGGTTATAGGTTGCAGCAGGTTGTAAGTTACAGGTTGCAGGTTGCAGCAGGTTGTAAGTTACAGGTTGCAGGTTGCAGCAGGTTACAGGTTACAGGTTGTAGCAGGTTGCAGGTTATAGTAGGTTGCAGGTTGCAGCAGGTTGTAGGTTGCAGGTTGCAGCAGGTTGTAGGTTGCCGCAGGTTACAGATAGGAGGTTACAGGTTACAGGTTACAGCAGGTTATAGTTTGCAGCAGGTTGCATGTTACAGGTTGCAGCAAGTTGCAGGTTGCAGTAGGTTGCAGCAGGTTACAGGTTGCAGCAGGTTGCAGGTTGTAGCAGGTTACAGTAGGTTACAGCAAGTTGCAGGTTGCAGGTTGTAGGTTACAGGTTGCATGTTATTGGTTGCAGGTTGCAGGCTACAGGTTGCAGGTTACAGATTGCAGGTTACACACAGCAGGTTACAGGTTGCAAGTTACAAGTTGCAGGTTACAGGCTACAGGTTACAGGTTGCAGTTTACAGATTGCAGGTTACACACAGCAGGTTACACGTTACAGGTTACAGGTTGCAGCAGGTTGTAGGTTACAGGTTGCAGGTTGCTGGTAGGAGGTTGCTGGCAGCAGGTTGCAGGTTACAGGTTATAAGTTACAGGTTACAGGTTACAACAGGTTGCAGGTTGCAACAGGTTGCATGTTGTAGGGTACAGGTTGTCGGTTACAGGTTGCAGCAGGTTGCAGGTTGCAGGTTACATGTTACAGTAGGTTACAGGTTATAGGTTGCAGCAGGTTACAAGTTACATGTTACAGGTTACAGCAAGTTGCAGGTTGCAGGTTACGAATTGCATGTTACAGGTTGCAGGTTGCAGGTTACAGGTTATAGGTTACAGGTTATAGGTTACAGGTTACAAGTTGTAGGTTACAGGTTGCAGGTTGCAGGTTGCAGGTTACAGGTTACAGGTTACATGTTTCAACTTACAGTTGAAGATTACAGGTTACAAGTTGCAGGTTGCAGGTTGCAGGTTACAGGTTGCAGGTTCCAGGTTGCAAGTTGCATCAAATTGCAACAGGTTGGAGGTTGCATGTTACATGTTGCAGGTTACAAGTTACAGGTTACAGTTTGCACGTTGCAGGTTGCAGGTTGCAGCAGGTTGCAGGTTGCAGCAAGTTGCATATTGCAGCAGGTTGCAAGTTAAAGGTTGCAGCAGGTTGTAGCAAGTTGTAGGTTGTAGCGGGTTGCAGGTTGTAGGGTGCAGGTTGCAGGTTATAACAGGTTGCAGGTTACAAGTTGCAGCAGGTTGTACCTGCAGGTTGCAACACGTTACAGGTTGCAGCAGGTTGCAGGTTACAGATTGCAGCTGGTTGCAGGTTACAGGTTGCAGGTTACAGCTTGCAGCAAGTTGCCGGTTATAACTTCCAACAGGTTGTAGGTTACAGGTTGCAAGTTGCAGCATGTTACAGCAGGTTGCAGGTTCCAGGTTACTGATAACGGTTGAAAAACCGTTATTTTGATATGCTAATATGGACTAAATTACGCCCTTTACTGCTTAGAATGAGCTTGAAATCAAACAAAACTCAATAAATGAGTCAGTCGAGGGTCAAAAGTTGTTTTTAGCGATTTTAAGCTTGTTTTGCAGCAAAATTGACAGAAGTGAAGATTGGGAATAAAGATGAAGGTCATAGACTCAAGAAAAGCGAGAAAATCAAAGAAAAGAAGAGTTTAGGCACCGCCTGGCGGTAGACCCCTGGCATCGGGCGGTCAAACGGGAGGAGAAGACAACAGTATTGGGCGTCGGGCGGCAGACCCCTGCCGCCGGGTGGTTTTGCGGCACGAGGGAAACCGCTGGGCGGTGGTGCGTTTCAAGGTCCACCGTCGGGCGGCAAAGTGTGACGCCGGGCGGTGGTCAGCTGGGCTTGGGCCTATTTTTCTGCTGTGCTTCTCACCTATAAATAGCCCTGTTACGAATTTCAATTCATTCTTTTGACAGAGGAGGGCGGCCAGACCTACTTGGCACTCTTTGGAGAGGATCTCTTGGATGCTTAGGCTCCTTTTCGTCTTTTCTAGGGTTTGCTTGGTTCACCATAACTATGGTGAACTAAACCCTTTTTGTTGTTGGGGGAACAATGTAGTCTTTTGATACTCTCGATTATTGAAACTCTTGTTTGAATTATATGTTTTTCATATGCGTTTATTATCAATTGTTGGATTCTCATACTGTGCTTAATGTCTTTATCGTTTAACTCATTCGGTAATTGATCTTTGACTTTATTGATACGGGGACGTACAGTAATGACATGAACTGGTGAGATTTTCCTTGGTTAAGCAATACCACCTAGGGATGGGGGAGTAGGACGACCAATTGTATTTGCTTCTGTTTGTAATGCGTTGCTAGTTGCTAGGGGAGGCTAGGGATAGCAAGCCGGTAATTAGTAATAGGCCCTTTTCGCCGAGGGATCGGGTTAAGGGGAGGCCAAGAAAGTTTGCATGCAATTAGATAATAACGCCGTTTAAACAAGAGGAGTAAATAAAAGAGAGAGGATTATATGAAATTGTAAAACCCCAACAACTCCATTCATCCATTGCTCAAATATTGTCAATTGAATCACATTGCATATTTATTTTCTGTCATTGCATCTACCACAATTATTGAATTTTTCTTCGCAAGTGTTATGATTTTAATTCACGCGAACAATAATGCCTTTCGAGTCTCATGGGAAGAACGATAATGGGATTTACCATTTTTATTACTTGATACGATTTGGTACACTTGCCAATCCGCTAACAAGTTTTTGGCGCCGCTGCCGGGGACTCGTGGTTTGACTTATTTAGTAGTGTGAATTGATTGAATTTGACTTGTTTGTAATTATTTAATTTTTCATGTTTGTTTTTATTTTTGTTCTAATAAATGTTCTTTAGAGTTTTGTGCCTAAGATCTACAGGATGCAGTTTGGACAAGAAGTTGATTATATGGGCACTCAATCCTACCAAAATAATTTCAATCACTGGTGGGAACTTCACTCATACCTTGATCAAAATGAAAAAGAGAAGCAATCCTCTTTAAGAAAAGAAACATTGGGGGAAATTGAACAACATTTACTGGATGAACAAATCTCTAGTGCATTAAAGTCTCTGGGCATTATTGGGGTTAATACTGAGATAGACCCCAGAGAAGAATGTCAATCTACTATCTTTGCGAATGATAAAGTCAATAGTGAAGAAAAGATAGAAGAAGATGAGATAACAAAAGCATTAATATCTCTGGGTATTATTAGGGGTAACACTGAAGTTGACCCTAAAAAGGAGGATATTCCTAAAGAAGAGGATATTGATGAAGAGAAGATGGAAGAAGATGAGATAACAAAAACATTGATATCTCTAGGTATTATTTGGGGTAACACTGAAGTTGACCCTAAAGAGGAATATCAAGTAACTATCTTTGAAAATGATGAGGAGAAGGTGGAGAGAGAAGTGGAAGAGATAGAAGAGGAGAAAATAGTGGAAGATGAAGCAGAAAGGTTGAGTGAGGGAGAGAAAGATGAGGAGAAAGAACAAGCGGTGATTGAGAAAAAATAAGAAAATAAGAAAAAAGAAAAAAAGAAAGTGGAAGAAGGAGAAGGTTGAGAAAAAAAGGAAGAGAGGACAGAAGAAAAGATCACATGAAAAACCTCTTCCTCATAAAAAGAAAAATCATAGGAAGGGAAAAAAGTTCAAGCTGGCAATCTTCAAGAAATTGAAGATTAAAGTTCCTATGGTTGAAACATGGAAGTATGTGCTTGGTATTCTCAACTTTATGAAGAAATTCAGCAGGAAAAAGAAGAAGAAAAGAATATCAAGCAACATAACATTTACTGATGAATGCCACTGGGATAGCATCTACTGGGGGATGCTAGAAAGTTAAAGTATTCACTGAAGGACACAGGAAGGTTCACCCATTGATGGGTGATGGTAAGGTTTGCACCTACTGATGGGTGCTAGGAAGATTTGGGTCAGGCTCGTGACGTTAAACAAGCGCTAGCTGGGAGGCAACCCAGTTATTCGTGTGTTGATTGTCTGTCTGTCTGTTTGTTTGTTTGTTTTTGAACCCTGTTTGTAGTATATCATAGGTTGCATAAGCATCTGAGTGGGGGAAGTCTTGTAAAATAAAATTAGGTGCCACAAGAAAAAGGTTTCAAAAAGAAAAAAAATTTTGGGAAGGAAAATACCACGCACCGCCGGGTGGTGCACTTTGCCGCTGGGCGGTGACGGCGAGACACCCAATCCGAGCCCCTTAAAGTTGGGTTTGGGTGTTCTGCACTTCCTTTTTCCTCTTTGCATTTCGCCCAGCGGTATTCTTGGCTTGTAGCACCCAATTGGCACCTTCAAAGAACTTCCCAAAGAGTTTTTCCCAAACTCTCATCACCCACTCACTTGGCCCTAATTTTTTGTTTCAAATTTGGGGGTTTTTGGCAAGAAGTGTGCATTAGGAGGTTTTGCATCATTAATTAAAGGATTTCTTGCAAGCATTGCATTTCTCCACTCAAGTAAGTTGTGCAATTTCATTTTTGGTTTCTAATTGTGGATTTTGATATAAGAACATGCTTAGGAACATGACAAGTTATGGTTTTCATTTTCCTTGCATGAATTGATGGTTTGGGAACTGTTTTGACTCATTATGATGCATGAATCTTGTTTGCTTGAATGAATTTAGTTTTGAGTGGAGAATAGGGTCATTAAAACTGGTTTTCGAAAAAATTTGTGTCGCACCGCTGGGCGGTCTTGATGTACCACCGGGCGGAATTGTTGATGTTGAATACCGCCGGGCGATCTGCTGTAGATTCCTGAAAATGCTTGATGATTTATTCACCTCTAATGCTGGATTCTTATGGTCTGTTGTGCATTATAATTTTTGCAGGGATGTCATCATCAGCACGAAGGGGGAAAAATATTAGCAGCAAGAGGAAGGAGCCTGATAGGCCGAGAGGGTTTGATTCCCAGAGGTTCCTTTCTAGGCATCATGAGGAGCACTTCGCAACTGTACAAGAAAGGAGATTGTTGATGGAAAGGAAAGTAGCATTTGTCACTAACCTGGCTCCTCAATTTGGAGAGGAGATATTGAGAAGAGATTGGATGAGGCTGACAACCTACCCTACACCAGCCAGTGTGGAATTGGTGAAGGAATTTTACACCAATGTTATTTCCAGGGGAGGAATTGCAGCTGGACAGTACAGAAGTTTTGTAAGGGGACATATTATTAAGTATGACCCTGAAACAATAAACAGCTTCTTAGGCACGGAATGGCCAGGAGAGCAGTGCCATTTTGCTACTCGCTTTAGTTTGCTTGAGGATATTGCTGAAATGGAAAGGGTGTTATGCCTTCCTGAAAGGTATTTTCAGACAAATGTCAGTGGAGCCCGGGTTAATATCAGGAGGCTAGACTTGTCACCTTTGGCAAGGTATTGGATGGCCTTCACTCATTCCAACATCCCACCCTGCTCACACATCTCCGATGTCACGATACAGAGGAGCTGTCTTATCTATTGTATGCTGAAGCAGCTAGATGTGAATGTTGGACAGATTATTGCCGACGAGATACGCAACTGCGCTACGACTGCGAGTAGCAGAACACCATTGGGACATTCATCCCTTATTACTTTTCTCTGTCAACTGGGTGGGGTGGATACTGTAGTTCCTCCATATGAGAGACCCAGGAGTGTTATCGATGTTGCTTACTTTCAGCAGTACTGTGCTGAGGGAGGAGAAGCAGGAGCAGCACCCAGGGGACATCGTAGGAGAGCTGCATCACAACAGGATCAGGTTCCTGATGGTCCAGCATAGCATGCAGAGCCATTTCAGATGCGGGACATGTATATGTCTCTACTGGAGGCTAAGATGGATTCTTTTCGCAGAGGACAGGTAGCTCTTGCTGAGATTTCAGTGGGGCAATATGATTATCCACCAGCCCACAGGTGGACCATGGATGAGTTCTACAGTGTATCGGCTTGGCCTCAGGAGCAAGGACAGGGCAATGGAGCTGCTAGAGCAGCAAATGAGGATGAAGATGATGAAGAGGACTAGGAGGATTCTGATGACAGCATGGGATGATTGAGGGCATCTACTGATAGTTGCCCATATTATAGACATGATTTTTTTTTTCTTTTCTTCTTTCACTTTTGCATTTTAAATTTTTAGAATAATTTTTGAATTTTATTTGTTAGTGTGTATGCTTGACTTGAATACTTCTTCTAAAGATGTTTGACTGACTACTTTGCATGATGAGTTTATTTGACAATGATTTGATGTTAATGATTATTAAGTTGTATGCATGTTAACATCCTGTGAAACAGATGCGTGATGAAGTATGATTGTGGTCATGATGCTAAGCAGGATGTATGAATGATTGTGCGTGAGAAAGCATGTTGTGTGAGGTATTGAGCCCCAGAGTTTTTGTTGTTGTGTGTATTGTTCACATTGAAGCATAAATTTTATTGCCTTAATCTTGATGATTGATTGATTTTTATGTGAATGTCAAATGATCAAGCCCATGTTTGAAAACCCTTTTCTAGCCAAATTTCCACCCAAAAAGCTTTAAAGATTATATCCTTTTTGAACCTTAGCCTGACATAGGATGAAGCCCTTTGATTTGAAATTATTAATCTTGAGTTGGGTTGAGAATAATTGTATGGAATGAAAAGGTTCAAGTTTAGGGTTGCATGGGAAAATTGGAAAGGCAAAAGAAAAGCATTGAGCTCAAGTGTTTAAAAGCAAAATACATGAATAAAGAAAAAGAAAAGAAAAGAATAAAAGCATGAAGATGAGCTCAATGAAAAAGAAAAAAAGGAAGAAGCTGGGAATGAGTGAAATTGGTAACAAGAGAGAGTTTAAACTTGAACCTTTTCAATGATGAAATAGTTCTTTTGACTCAAGAATTTTGTGATCCAGAAAAACCAATTTTTCTTGATAGCCCGACCTCATTACAAGCCTTGAAAAAGTCCTTTTGATGGCATTTGCATGGAAAGATGTTGATTGTTTGAGTTGAATGGCCATTTTATTTCATGTGACTTGTGAACAATAAAGAGTGGAGTGTTACCTTAAACACTTGAGTGATTGAGTGAAACACTTGCCTAATGAGAACTTCTAAAGTTCATGATTGCATTTTTTGTTTAGTGGACTGATCATTCATACTGTGTAGCATCTGTTGAGGAACACATGAGCTAAAGTAAGTTGAGAACAAGCATGCATCTTGATTTGAGTTCACTGATTATCTGAAATTGAGTAAGTTTTGTCATGTACTTTGGAAATGTTGAACCATTGGATGAAAGGGTAGAAAGTCAAACTCTGTTTTGTTTTATGGTTGTTTTGTTTTGCTTGAGGACAAGCAAATTTCTAAGTTTGGGGTTGTGATAACGGTTGAAAAACCGTTATTTTCATATGCTAATTTGGACTAAATTACGCCCTTTATTGCTTAGAATGAGCTTGAAATCAAACAAAACTCAATAAATGAGTCAGTTGAGGGTCAAAAGCTGTTTTTAGTGATTTTATGCTTGTTTTGCAGCAAAATTGACAGAAGTGAAGATTGGGAATAAAGATGAAGGTCATAGACTCAAGAAAAGTGAGAAAATCAAAGAAAAGAAGAGTCTAGGCACCGCCCGGCGGTAGACCCCTGGCGGTCAAACGGGAGGAGAATACAACAGTATTGGGCGCCGGCGGCAGACCCCTGCCACCGGGCGGTTTTGCGACACGAGGGAAACCGTCGGGCGGTAGACCCCTACCGCCGAGCGGTGGTGCGTTTCAAGGTCCACCGTCGGGCGGCAAAGTGTGACGCCGGGCGGTGATCAGCTGGGCTTGGGCCTATTTTTCTGCTGCGCTTCTCACCTATAAATAGCCCTATTACGAATTTCAATTCATTCTTTTGACAGAGGGGGGCGGCCAGACCTACTTTGCACTCTTTGGAGAGGATCTCTTGGATGCTTAGACTCCTTTTCGTCTTTTCTAGGGTTTGCTTTCCATATCTTCCATTATTTTCATCTTGGTTCACCATGAACTATACCATTTTTGTTGTTGGTGGAACAATGTAATCTTTTGATACTCTCAATTATTGAAACTCTTGTTTGAATTATATGTTTTCCATATGCGTTTATTATCAATTGTTGGATTCTCATACTATGCTTAATGCCTTTATCGTTTAACTCATTCGGTAATTGATCTTTGACTTTATTGATACGGGGACGTACAGTAATGACATGAACTGGTGAGATTTTCCTTGGTTAAGCAATACCACCTAGGGATAGGGAGTAGGACGACCAATTGTATTTGCTTTTGTTTGTAATGCGTTGCTAGTTGCTAGGGGAGGCTAGGGATAGCAAGCCTGTAATTAGTAATAGGCTCTTTTCACCGAGGGATCGGGTTAAGGGGAGGCCAAGAAAGTTTGCATGCAATTAGATAATAACGCCGTTTAAACAAGAGGAGTAAATAAAAGAGAGAGGATTAGATGAAATTGTAAACCCCCAACAACTCCATTCATCCATTGCTCAAATCTTGTCAATTGAATCACATTGCATATTTATTTTTTGTCATTGCATCCACCACAATTATTGAATTTTTCTTCGCAAGTCTTACGATTTTAATTCACGCGAACAATAAGACCTTTCGAGTCTCATGGGAAGAATGATAATGGGATTTACCATTTTTATTACTTGATACGATTTGGTACACTTGCCAATCCGCTAACAGTTACAGGTTACAGTTTGCTGGTTGCAGGTTACAGGTTATGGGCTGTCACAACCCACACAAATTTAATGTGCAATTTAGAAATTTTGTATAGCTAGGAAATGACTCATAGGTCGTCTCTCAAGGACCAATTTTGCGGTTCAAGGATTAAGTCAGACACGAAGTGGGGGGGTTGTTGAAAAAGTTTGTGAATGCGGATAAACAAAATCAAAACACAGACGCAACTAATAATTAAACACAAATTTGGAAACGGTTTCAAAGACAAAATAAAAATAGTCGGTCATTAACTTAATTACAATGTTTCCTATCATAGATCAACAAAATAAAGCCGACTCAAACCTCTAATCCAACACAATTAATCAACTAAGCGCAGCCTAATTATATTTTCATAAAAGCGGACTAAGTGAACACAATGTTAACATCAAATCTAATTTACACCATACAGTTTCATCAACTAAGAGAAGACTCAACACCAACTGGGCACCTAAGTGTATACCCAATTGTAAGTGCAAATACAGATTTGATATTAACCAAGTCAGAGTGGCAATCACACATACAGTCCAGAAATCTCAAAGGAACAATGCAATATCGTTAATGACCAACCAAACTAATTTAAGCTATCATGACAATTAAAGTAACAAGTCCAAACATATTAGACAACATTAAAACAAAATAAAAATACTAGACCCCAACAATGTGACAAACAAATATCTAGCTTAATTAAAATTATTAAATGCAAAACTAAATTAAAGAAATGAAAAAACAATTAATCCTATTATGCAAACTAATTCAAAACAAAGGAATAATCAAACATTTTTTCCCTACACATTCCATGTGACCGAATACATCCAACAAATGAAATTAAAAATGCAAATGGCCTAAGAAAACCTCCTTGGCCGTGAGTCACTCCACCACCTTCTAATTTGACTTTCTTCCTTCGATAAACAATTCATATGTTGCTTCCTTTTGTCCCATGTGCTTCATTCTCCAAGAAAAGACATGTGCTACCTATGCTATCATGAAAAACGTGCTTCTCTCTCTCCATCAAGCAAAAAGGTTTGGACACCACACCAAGACACAAAATTGTCGAGCTATACTCCTCCTTTGTTGCAAAACGTGATTCAAAAAAAACAAAAGCCAAATGAAGATGCTTTGGATGCTTCTACCAAGGTGCCACATAAGCAAAGTCAAAGGGAATGAAACAAACACAAGAGCTCCCCATCCTCAAGGTAATTCTCGGCAGAATTGCTAGCAAAGATGACACCAAAATTGGAAATATTCTTTCTATGGTAAATGTGCTTCATATTGTGCTTGTCCAAAAGAGGTAAAAATTAAATGAAATCAATTCTTCTTTCCTCCAAACACCACACGGTTTTCTCCACCAACACAAACATCCAAAACCTTTTCTTCATCTATCATGAACGTGAATGCACCCCAAGAACCCAAATTTCCAATTGCAAAATAATTACAAGAACAACAAAGCCAAGTTCAACTACTCCAAACCAACCCAACACTCACTTTTCTTCAAATTTTTGATGAAAACAAAATCCAATCCCTAGCTTTCCTTGCAAAACCGTCCAGCCATCATCAACAAACACAATGTTCTAGCTCAAAATATTGCTTTCAACCATCAAACAAAAGCACAAGAAGAAAATGGTTCAAGCATCAAACACTCATGCACCAACTCAAACTTTCTTCACTACAAAACTCAACAAGAACTTCATTTTCATCATCCAACCAAGAAAACTTGAACATAAACATCCAAAGTGTAGCAAAAGGAGACGAAAATGTAAAATGGGTCTTCATTCAACCAAAGGAAACACCATGAAAATGCAAAGAACAAGCTTCAAACTCAAGCCTTCAACCTTCAAAACGAAAATATAAGAAGAGAAATGATAGATCTCCATTCCATTAAGCAAGAACAAGCATTGTTGCAAGCAAGAGAAGAAGAAAAACGTGATCTTGTTCATTCATTGGCTCAAAACCAAAATGGCACACCAAAGCTCCAAGAGAGAGTTCATACAAGGCAAAGCAAAATGAAAAATGTAGTATGAAGTGTGCTAAAATGAAGTGGTCGGCCTTGCCTCTCTAAATGCCGAGAGTTACTCTAAAATGGGTGGGGTCCACCTCTAAGAAACCCTAGGTTTTGGTGCCAAGTGTCCCTCAAAGTTTGGGCCCATCATAAAATTTGCCAACATTGGCCCAATGCACAAAATCCTAATTAAAGTTTCTAGAAAACTAAGTTACAACTTAATTAAAATTAAAATGACTAAATGTTGAGTCTTTAATGTGCACACCACCATCCTAATGCTCCAAATGATGTTTCCCAAAATTTCCCTGCAACCAAAAATGCAATTAATTAGCTCAGAAAATTCAAATTAGTGAAAATACGAATTTTCGACCAAATTAAGCAGGATTAGGAAAAACGGGGAAATAACGGGCAATTAAACACAATTCCATGATTTATTTAAGTGCAATAAACCAAATATAGTCACTAAAATAACGACTCATAAAAATATACCACACTTAGTCTTTTGTACTCCTGGGCAAAATCAAGACGCAAATCAGGGAACCCATTTTTGCAACAAATCCATGCAAGCTTTGCTCAAGAAATATGGGGTGACGCACATAGTTTCTACACCATACCACCCTTAAACAAATGGGCAAGCTGAGATCTCTAACAGGGAGATTAAGAGAATTTTGGAGAAGATTGTCCAGCCCAACAGGAAAGATTGGAGTAATAGGTTGGACGATGCTCTTTGGGCCCACAGGACTGCCTACAAAGCACCCATAGGGATGTCTCCTTATCGGGTTGTCTTTGGAAAGGCATGTCATCTACCAGTTGAGATTGAGCATCAGGCATACTGGGCTGTGAAGACTTGCAACTTCTCCATTGACCAAGTTGGAGAGGAAAGGAAGTTGCAACTAAATGAATTGGATGAGATCCGATTGGAGGCCTATGACAACTCGAAGTTCTACATGGAGAAGACAAAGAGATTCCATGATAGTTCTATTGTTAGAAAGGACTTTGAGGTTGGCCAACAGGTTTTATTGTATAACTCTAGGCTCGGCCTCATGAGTGGTAAGTTGAGATCAAAGTGGATTGGACCTTTTGTTGTGACTAATGTTTATCCTTATGGTGCAGTTGAGATTCAAAGTCTTTCCACAGCTAAAAGCTTCAAGGTGAACAGGCATAGACTGAAGCCCTTCCTCAACAATCCTTCTTTGTTGGATTCAGTGGTGGAGGAGGTGTCTTTGGTCCGCCCCACCTACCTTCCCCTCTGACTCAGGGAGTTTCTTTTGTCCTTCCCTCCTCACTTTTAATGCACTTTGTCTATATCTGCTAACTGTTCTGATTGTTGATCTGCTGATTGTGACACTTTTAATGTTTAATTGCCCGTTAATGTTGATCTGCTGATTGTGACCACTTTTAATGCACTTTGTCTATTAGGGGAGGTTGTTCTTTGTTTAGGTTTCAGTTTCTAGTTGATTTTGTTGTGTTTCGTGTACAGTTTTGCATGTTTTTCGTGAATTCTAGACTTCGTTTAGGATGTCAGTTTTTCATTCACTTCATTGATACTCTGATTTGTTGGATTCCTTGCTTTTCTTTGCTTGGAAAGATGATTATGATGTTTGAGAGGTTGAATTGATTGTGACAGAATTACCTTGTGCGAGATTTGAGCCATTTGATGATCTTTATTGTGTGTGATATGTCTCTGGATTGCTTGCACTTATGCCTTGGCTTGACTCTTTTTGATGCACATAGAAACCAAACGAAGGTTTACTATACGAGTGTGCACCTAGATATCACGGAGTCGTAAAACAAAAAATAACAACAAGCAAAAATTTAAAGAAAGGATGCAAATGGATGGAAGAAGAAACACGACCCTAAGTGAAAGTGCAAGTGACACTTTGAGCCCCTTGACACACTTTCACACTAAAATGTGGAAACTAAGCTATTACAATGTTTGATTGTGTACTTGGAATTGCTAGAAAAGCATTTTTCCAAGCCACTTTGATTTGAAATGGAAAAGAAACAAATTAAACACAAAGTTCCGTGATACCAAGTTACAAGTACAATGAAAAGTGTGTGCAAATGAAAAAACCAAGTGTGGCTGCTATTTCAAGGTGTTGGAAGGCCAAATTTGTTGTGTTTTTCTGTTGAAAAATGGTGCTGAAACTACTACTAACTTGGTGCTGGACAACTGTGTTTTAGGTGCTCTCAAAGTCCTAACTTGTGCTTATTTTAACAATGCTTCCACTCCTTAAGATGCTACCCCTTTTGGAGAACAAGCTGGATGTTAGAACTCCACCATAGCATCACCATAAGTCAAACAAACCATCAAACCCGTGAGCATCAATATATTTCACTGTAGCAGAATTTTGTTCCAAACCAGACTGCACTGTGGCATTTCAGTAAACAGGTTGTGTGCAGAATTTCCAAACAATGTAAAGCAAACAATTAAAGGTTGGAAAGGAAGGATGGCACACAAAATGAACTTAAGAAATGCTCTAGAAAGGATTAAGAAACCAAGAAACTCAAAACATGCTGCAAAGATGTCGAATTCAAACGCAAGACAAAGTTGGCAAATCTGTTTGAAGAAATGCCTCAATGAAAACTAGTTTTTGTTTGCTAAAAATTTTGGTTTTGGTGCATCAGATTTCAATAATGGAGTGTACTGGTGCATATGCTTTTTCCAAAATTTTTAATGATGATTTGAAGTGTGTTTAACCAACAAAGACTCCAAGCTTTTGCTACACTCGATATGCAACTGAATACATGCACCAATCAAATTTAGAGTTGTTGCAACAACTGATTTTTCAAGCAAAATAGGCTTAATATGACTGGTTTGAGATGCATTTTGGTACAAAGGTGTTTAGACATCTAATATGAGTATTAGAGAAACTTTGTATGCATATTTAGAATGTGTGCAAACTGTCAAACAACAAAGAAATTGATCAGACCCGAAACTCAGTGGTCCATGTACAAAATTCAAGCAATTTGAATGGTTGGAAATTGATTTTGAAGTTCTAGTGTATATTTGACCAAATGAACAGTAAAAACCAGTTTCAATTTATCAAATGGACTTGTTGAAGCACTGATAATGCACGTACGTTCACAAAATCTATAGATCAATATATCAGTTGCCAATTATGCAGAAAAAGTGGAGAAAACTGCACTTTAAGATGAAAATTCAATGAATTGTAGTGGTCAACTTGGATGGCAGTGTGCCTAAGGTTCAACAGATGTTCCTAGCAAATTTTAATCATCAAATGTAGTGTGTGCAAATAATGAAACAACCAAGACAAGGTCCAGATCAAGATTTCACTGGTTAAGTTCCAATTTTATTCAAATTTGATGGCTGAAACGGTGTCTTTGCACAAAAGCTGGAAAAATACCAATTGAACAGTGCCCACACATTTGGAATGGACAATTATACTTGCACAAACGTTCAAGCGGCAGAGAAGCACACTAATTCTCAAAATCAACTTGTAAGTTGCCAAATTTACAGTATATTTTGTACCAAACTGTACCAGATTTTGACAACAGAACATTTTTTACTTAAATGTCTAAATTGAACTGAAGTAGTCATTGGTTAAAAGATTCATCAATATTTTTAAATGCAAAATATATATATATATATATACACTAAATTTTACTTATGTATTATATATTATTCCAATATTACGCCATGTAGAACTATTACAAGAATTAAAATAATTTAGGCACACTGTAAACTAAAATTATGTTAGGCATTAGTATGTAATATTTTATATAAAGTTTTAAATTCAAAATTTTATGCTACACATTTCCCTTTCTATAAAATATTAAATAATCAAAACAGTAAATAAAAAATTAATAGTAATTATTATGTTTCGTTGATTTATTTGACATAATATAAAATTGTTTTTGTTATGCATTTATACATGAAACAAATTTTATTAGTTTTTTAACAACAAAAAATGGAACTTAAAATAAGAAGTTCAATTACAATGAAGAAAGAGGAATTAATTAATAATTACAATAACATATTAATAAGTTGATTTATTTAGCTGATAAGAGGCCCGAAACGGGCTTTAGAAGGGAAAGAGTAAACCCACAGATACGATATGATATTTGTGTTTTGGCGGAGGGGAGACGTAACAGTGGTAGCCGTGAAAGATTGAGAGAGAGAGGAAGAAGAAGAATTAGGGTTAGGGTTGAGGTTGTGAAGAGAAGAGTATAGAAAAGTTGGCCTCGAATCTTTCCCTCTACAAAGATCAACTCCACCAGGTAAGCTCAATTCAACTGTTCACTCACTTTGCTCTCGTTTCGTTCCGTTTCATTCATTCGTTCCTCTTTCAATGAATTCTCAGGTCAGACAGCTCCTCAATTATGAACCTTCGAATTCAGAATACGTTGACATGGAGAGGGAACTTTCCGAGGTATGTGCCCTTTTTATTTTCTTGCTAACAACTAATACACCACTTCTCCTACTTCTTGATTGTCTCAATCTCAATTCCCTTCTTTCCCGTGAAAGCAGATCCCTACCATAAAGACATCAGAGGATCTTGTAGACAAATGCATTTCTTGAATTTTCTTGCTTCTAAAAGGTGTTGAGGGTACTAGTTTTTATTTGGAACCTGCGGGCAATTTGTAACATGATTCAAATTGCTCAGCCTGAGGACTATGATCAAAGAAATAAGTGAATCTTACATAAAACAAAAAACCAAAGACAACCTCGTCAAAATGCACATCACGTCTATCTTGGTTTTTGTGCAGGTTTGCTCTCTGTCGTGATGTCCAGCATGCTTTCTCCCTCTCACCTGATATGAGATGTTCACACTGAGATTCACCTAAGTTAGAATTTTAACATTAATTTTGGTTTATAATGTAAACATTTTCTGAAAACTATTTGTTTTACTGAACTCCAAATATGTGCCCTAAAATTGTGTTACACAGGTCATTGCTTTGACGGAGGAACTCCTTGCAACTGCAAAGCAAAATGAAATGTCTGGTTCAACGGCTGCTCCTAATGCTGGTACATCTCCAAGTTTGTCAATACATAAGGAGAATCAAATGGTATGTTCTCTGCATTCTCATTTGATTTTGGAGTTTACTTGCACTATTGCTGTCAGGGAAATTGGAAACAATGATTAGGGAACATGTGACTAATATTGCCTAGTATTTTTTTTTCATTCGAGGTCTGCCTTCCCCTGTACATTTAAGATCCTTTTGGTGGATCTTATGTTTTCCTTCGGAAGTGGAGCAGTTTTCTTGCTATATTCTTATCACAATAAAGAAAAAAGTAGAGAGAATTTCTTGCCATATCCAACTTTTACTGCATTGCGTTATGTTTTCATTTGTGTATAGATATAGCCAGATTAATTTTAATTCTGACCAAGCTGATGTTCTTGTGTTCATGATAAGGGTATTGTCATATCCCTTCTTCTTCCTACCCACAATTCTCCTGCAGTCCCCTCTTCATTTCTGTCTATATTATGATGGCTGGGCCTGCTTTTCCGTTATTTTGGTTGTTCAAGTGTTTTTTAAAATATGCATTGGCATATGCTAGGTGTGTGCCTGCTTTTGGGTATAATTTAACTATGCAGATGAATTTACCTGTGTTAATATGTATCTGCAAGTCAATGCATTGTTATATTCTAAAACAGAACCAAGGTTGTGTAACTCTTGAGTTTTCTGGTCAGACTCTTGCAAGTTTACAATTCTAGGTAGAGAAAGTAAGTTAGCCCATGGTCTTAACTCATTTCTGTATAAAATGTGGTAAATTCTGACAACAAGCTTGAGTCAAGAAACAAGTTTGCGATATTGAAGTCCAACTGCTTCCAATTGGCCTCATAATGTTAGTGTTTTCTTATGGAGATAAAATGTAGAATTATTGTTGTGTTAATAGTATTGTGTAAGTAGGTTTTCAATATTAGTTTTTATGATAATTAAACCTATAACTGAAAACTCTACTGCTCTATGTAGACCTTCAAGTTTGACAACCTTGCATAGATAGAACTACCTGTTCATGATTCATTTAATTTCTTTTATTTAATAATTGACAAAATTAACAATAGTAGAAGTGGTGGAGGAAGTAATTGAAATAATCTGTTTGCTGTGATGCATCAAACGAATTTGTGTCTTGGACGACATATATGTTTGAAATACATATCCGTAAAGTGTTTAATGTAGGTTGAAAGATTGATTATAAGTTAGAATGGTTGTTTATTGGTACAACTAATAATCCTTTTTATTGGTTAAACCGTAATTCAATATAAGGCACCTATTAGTGAGTGTCAAGACAAAAACACAAGAATCCCACAGTCTGTATCCCTTTTTCCTTAAAATAGTCTTATTTATAGAATTTCACTAACACATACACACAACACATCACAATCATAATTTTTCTATAATCATTTTTTAGTCTCTTTATAATTTTAGTCCAAATCAAATATTTGTCTTATTCAACACACTTATTTATGAAATTACAAATTGGCAGAAGTTGAGGAGGCCACGATTGAAAGAATTTCTAAATGTGATGACTTGTTTTGTCACTATTACCCTAATCATATCTCTATACTCAATGCTTTTCTGGTGATTGTTGGTGTATTATTATGCTGTTTCACTTTTGTTAGACATATGATTTGGTTATATTAGAGATATGATTTCATTACATTAAAAAAAAGGAGATATATGGTAGGGAAATATCTTATCGATCTGTGACTTGTTTTGTCACTAATCCTTTCAGTAACTACTTATAACAGCTGGATAGCTCTGATCTTCAAGAGAAATTTGTTATTGGCACAAAAGTTCAGGCAGTTTGGAGTGAAGATGGGGAGTGGTATTTTGTCTATCACTATTTTTTTTTCCATTTCATTTACCTATGTTTATTGTGTTTTCATTTTGTTGTATTATGAATTTTCAGGTATGATGCTACAATTGAGGCTTATACACCAAATGGTTATTATGTATCCTATGACAATTGGGGTAATAAAGAAGAGGTAAGGATTGTAAAAACCACTTGATGTACACATGATGATCGCATTGCTAGTCACACACTGTCATATGTGGTCTGCATAATTTTTCCTCAAAATTCTTCATTGTTTGTTTTATTTTTTATGGGTATTTTTCCACATCTAGGAAAATAGTGGGTGGAGGGATTGAGTTATAAAGGTGTGATCAAACTCCAAACTTTACATAAGCTCGTGAAGCTTTTTTAAAATCAATTTGTAGATTCAACTGGCAAGAGTTTTGCTAATATAAAATTAATACTAATATTAAAAAATCTATTAATGGCATACAGACATAAAAATACTCTTGCAACAACAATAATTCAATATTTCCACATCATAATAAAGAAAACAGGCAAATCACAATTATTAAGTGTGTTAAGGCCAATTTATACTGGCTTCTTCACTAGCTTGTTTGAGTTAACTCGAGAGTTTACGGAAAGAGTTTCTATATTGAGTTTAAGATTTAACTTGATTGTTTAACAACATTATGAATGTCTTGTTTGGGGGATCTGTATTGTTTGACCACATCTATATACCAATGCCATGACACGAGTCAATGTTCTTAAATTATATTCTAGAGAGTATATGGTTATAGTCAAATATTCCTACATTTCTTAAGTTCTTTATACATGGTAATGTTTGGGAGTCGAGTTTGATTTGGAGTCTCACATTGAGTAGTAATGAAAAATTTGAGTAACAAATAAGTATAGAGACCCACAAACCTATTGCCTTAAGTTTTTGGATTAGAGATTGTATTATAGTCTCTTATATGGGTTGATTCAGGACTAGTTGATATTGAATAGTGGTTAAGTTCGTTTAATATTCTTGTTTCCATAGAATAAAGAGGTACTTCATCTAAATTACATTAACTTGTGATGAATTGCATGATGATCTGATGGATGACTCTAATTTCACTCTTGAAAATTCTTCACAGTTTGATGATTCAATTGTTCATATTAACTTTGATTTGGATGATGTAGCTGATAAATCTGCTGAGATTGATGATACACTTATTGCATATTCTGATTCGCGTTGATATGTTGATCTGTTATTTTGATTCGCTTCTTTGAGTTGTTATTTTGTTTTGAGTTGTTGCTTAGTTTCTCTGTTTGAGATTCAAATCTCAGTGTTTAATTTCTGGCGTTGTTCAAATCATTATGTTATTGTGTTGTTCGTGTCTTTAAGTTTCCATAAGCTTGCTTGATCTTTGTGTCGTCCTGAGCTTGAGTCTTTATTTTGAGTCCATTTTTATCATTTTAATCGGTCAAATTCTGGTGCTATCTGAGTATAAACTGGTTTGGCACCACCTTGCTGTTTATAATTGAATTTTTTTCAAAAGAATCACACCAAAAGAGCAATGATCTAAGAGCTCAATGATTCTCTAAGAGCTCAATGATTCGAAATTTGCATTTCAGTGCATTGCCAACTGAAGCATAGGCCGAATCTGTTTGCAAAGTTGAACTCACTGTGAATTTTGTATTCTACTAGAGTTTGTGTTCTATGATGGTAAAATTGTGCTTACCATATGAATAGCAACTTGTTTAATGCAAGTAATCTGGTTGTTTCGTTATACACTCTAGAAATCACAGTATGCAGTTGACCGATCTGCAGGTCTGCTAGTTGAGTCATTTTTTTTTTTGCTGTTTTAATCTGGTTTAGCCTGTGAATCTTTGCTAAACATCTTTTAAACCAATTCTCAAGTTTCATTTCAATATTGTCTGTTGATCTAAATTGATATAAGCTGCTATCAGATCCATTTGATTCCAATGTTGATCATTGAATCGTAATTTGGCATAATTCTAGTGAATTTAAGCAACTGCTACTGTCCAATTTTGAGATATGTGTTTCTTGCTCATGCTGGCTGCTGAAACATGTTTAAAATGATAAAGTAAAGTTGCTCAAATCATCAAGCTTAACGTTTTCACTGGTTTATGACCATTTGCTATTTTAACCATCAATTTTCCACATCTTTGCTTTGAGTAAGTGCAGAAATTAATGTCTAATTGTATGGCTGTGTTATAAGCATCAAATTTCACTTTTAATGGGCAGCAAAAGCTTGGTGCAGTGACTTAAAAGAGAATACATTTGGTATTGTGAAAAGAATTGTACTGTAAAAAAGCATACAACATCAGTGCTGCATGCATAGTACCAAATTGTGATGCATAATTCAGCTTTCTCTTAGGCATTTTATCAAACACATTTGCCTAGTTTAACTTGACTTCGAATTTGGCAAATTCTGCAGCTTACAATTGTTTCTTGTTTTGTTAATCCACTCTAGAACCATTCCTAAGTTCATTTTGAGTGCCTTCCTTCTTGAAAGCTTTTATTTCTTGCTTGTCTTGATTGCTAAATCTGGTTTTGTCTATCATGTGTAATCTGTTCAGCTGTTCATAATTGAAGCTTTTGTTTGCTTTTATCATCTATTCTAGAATCTGGTCTAGAGCTGTGCTGTCCATTCCCATTGCTTTTATCTGTTCTGTTCTGGTTCCTTCACCGTGCCTTATCTAGCTGTTCTTTTGATTGAGAAGTTGTTCACTCTTGGTTTTTGGAATTTGAAAGAGGTTTGTGTGCTTGGTAGCATCCTAGGTGGTGGTGGTGGTCTGAAAGACTCTCCAACCTTGAACTGCCAAGGGAGAATTTCCCTTCCAAACCTTCATTTTTGTGTGCTTTAAAATTTTCAAAGAGAAGCCTTGACTGTTGTGAGTCTAGTAAGGCTGATTTGGTCTAATTTGCTTGGCAATTTGTGAGAGAAAGTGATCTTTATTTAAACTGTTGCTAACTGTTTTGAGAATGCTCATTGTGCAGATTGGTTAATCTGGGATACAACCCATTGGATCAAGAAAGAAAGTTTTATTGCATTGAATCTGAATATTGCATTCTGTTGCATTCATTTTTATAAATTGTATGCTGAATCATTGGTATCATAACTGTTTGGCTGTGATAGCTAATTTCATGAATTAAGCTTGAATGACTGATTTTGGGCTCATAAGATCTGTTGACTTTGTTAGGTGAGATAGGAAGTTGCAAACACTCTCCTGATTGCATTTTGAACTTCTCTTCTGCAGTAACTTGTTTCAGATATGCATCGTTTCTGATTGAGTTGAGTTCTTTTCAACTTGTGCATCAACATTGTTTTAATTGCCAATTCCTAATTTCATGAGTGAATTATTTGACTTGTTCCTCCTTAGCTTTTGAAAATTGCTACTGTATATACTGCTGCACTTATCTCTCATTGAGAAATTCACTTCAAGCAATCTTTCATTCTTTGATTTGATCTGAATGGTCCATTGATTCTGACCAGTTTAACTCCCTGATTTGTTGTGCAGGCTATACTGGTTATTTAATTGTGAATCCACTTGTTCTTCATTTTCCTTGCATTGTATCAGTTTTTAAAAATTGTTTCTACACTTAAATCTAAGTCTGTTTGTGGCTACCTATTAATTCAATCTGCCAATGCTATCATTTGGTGTATCTACTATTTTTTGGAGTAGCTGTGCAGGTCTGATTTAATTGGTGTCATATAGTTAGCATCAGTTTACAAGATTGGAGTGTAGGATGTTTACAAGTGAAATGGATCTGCTGATATAATTGAACACGTGAAGGCCAAAGAATAATAAGGGAGTTGGCTTAAACTGTCTTATTTGTTATAATTTGCAATTGTTAGGATTGGACTTGTTTGATCTGCTGAATTTAATTCTGAATTATCTGTGCAGAGTTGATTTCATTGGATTTTATTTCGAAAAGGAGTTTAGGTGTGACCTGTCACATTAGACGTCCGTACGTTCTTGGGGTCCTAGAGTTTGCCAATTGTCTTTGTTTGTGTGTATTTTGATTTTAAAGGTAATTTTATTTTAAAGGAGCATTAGTTAGTAATTTAAGACATCTCGTAAGACTTGGTACTTAAACAGTTTTTATGATTTACCTTTTTTTTACTTGGGACTTGTCTAAAAGGGAAACTTTTAATCTTTTAGAATAAATTTTATATTGCTTTGTGATTTTGTGATTTGCGTTTAGGTTTGACCTTTGTCACATTAGAAGTCAGCAGCGTTCTAGGGGTCTTAGAGTTCGCCAATTGTCTTTGTTTCTTTGTTTGTGTGTATTTTGATTTTAAAGGTAATTTTATTTTAAAGAGCATTAGCTAGTAATTTAAGGCATCTCGTTAGACTTGGTACTTAAACAGTTTTCATGATTTACCTTTTTTTTTACTTGGGACTTGTCTAAAAGGGAAACTTTTAATCTTTTAGAATAAATTTTATATTGCTTTGTGATTTTGTGATTTGCGTTTAGGTGTGACCTTTGTCACATTAGAAGTCCGTACGTTCTAGGGGTCCTAGAGTTTGCCAATTGCCTTTGTTTCTTTGTTTGTGTGTATTTTGATTTTAAAGGTAATTTTATTTTAAAGAAGCATTAGCTAGTAATTTAAAACATCTCGTAAGACTTGGTACTTAAACAACTTTCATGATTTACCTTTTTTTTTTTACCTGGAACTTGTCTAAAAGAGAAACTTTTAATCTTTTAGAATAAGAAAACTTTTAAGAACAACTTATTATAGTTCATATAGGTCTTTTTCTAGGTCTTTTTTATATAGGTTGTCTACTCTAGATAAAGTTGATGAAAAGTTTAATCAAGTTAGGAATCTTTCATTTTTTGACAAAGATATAGGTGCATTAACATACCTAGTTTGGGAATAATAGATAGATAAAATAAATCTTTGGTTTCATAGAGAGAGAGTCTTATGTGCTTAGTATTTATTTGTCTAACTTAGAAGAACATGCAAGAGAGTGGTGGGATGAAAGGCAATATTATGTTAGGAAAGGTAGAAAGTCTCTCATTCATGATTGGTGTGATTTAAAAACTTGTATGAGAAGAAAGTTTGTGTCT
The DNA here is from genome assembly GCA_036885675.1 of Vigna mungo. Lineage (NCBI taxonomy): Eukaryota > Viridiplantae > Streptophyta > Magnoliopsida > Fabales > Fabaceae > Vigna > Vigna mungo. The sequence goes on from CP144701.1 coordinate 3,047,162, forward strand.
TTAAGCATTAAAAGAAACCTAGAATTAATTAGAGATTGCATTGAAGAAGGAAAAATGTTTCTTGAAAGATTAAAGACTTAATATCGCTTTTGGTCCCTAGTTTGGGAGAGTTTGTTCAATATGGTCCTACCTTTATTTTTCTATAACAATTGATCCCACCTTTTGAAAAAACTGTTCAATTGAGTCCTTTTTGTTCATAGTGGTCCCATATTCAAGTTTAAATTGTTTATTATAGTCTTTATTGTATACGATGATGACATGATTTTTAACATAACATTATGTCAGGACTGTTAATAACATTTGGATAGGTGAATGCATGAAAGAATTTATTGACGTCGTAACCAGCACCATTAGAAAATTGACGTCGAGTTGGGTTGGCTCGGGTTGGATCGGGTCGGGTCGGGTCGGGTTGGGTTTCACCCACGATAAGATCATCTACGATAAAATCACCCTTTATAATATCACCCACGATAAGATCACCTATGATAAGATTACCCACGCTAAAATCATCCACTATAAGATCTCCCTCGATAAAATCACCAACTATAAGATCACCCACAATTAAATCCCCCACGATAAGATCACCCACGATAAAATCACCCACTATAAGATCACCCACGATAAGATTACCCACGATAAAATAACCCACTATAAGATCACCCACGATAAAATCGCCGACTATAAGATCACCCACGATAAGATTACCGACAATAAGATTACCCACAATAAAATCACACACGATAAGTTAGCCCACGATAAAATCACCTATTATAAGATCACCAAGATAAGACTACCCATGATAAAATGACCCAATATAAGCTCACCCACTATAAAATCACCGACTATAAGATCACCCACGATAAGAATACCTATAATAAGATTACCCACAATAAAATCACCCACTATAAGTTCACCCACGATAAGATTACCCACGATAACATCACCCATTACAAGATCACCCACGATAAGATTACCCACGATAAAATCACCCACTATAAGATCACCCACGATAAGATTACCCACGATAAAATCACCCACTATAAGATCATCCACGATAAGATTACCCTCAATAAGATTACCCACAACAAAATTACCCACGATAAGATTACCCACGATAAAATCACCCACTATAAGATCACCTACAATAAAATCACCCACTATAACATCACCCACGATAACATCACCCACTATAAGATCACCCACAATAAGATGACCCACGATAAAATCACCCCCGATAAGATCACCCACGATAAGATGACCCACGATAAAATCATCCATGATAAGATCACCCACGATAAGTTCACCCACGATAATTTCACCAGGATAAGTTCACCCGCGATAAGTTCACCCAAGATAAGTTCACCCATTATAAGTTCACCCACGATAAAATCACCCACGATATGTTCACCTGCGATAAGTTCATCAACAATAACTTCACCCACGATAAGATCACCCACGATAAGTTCACCCCCGATAAGTTCACCCACGATAAGATCACCCACGATAAGTTCACCCACGATAACTTCATCCATGATAAGTTCCCCTAACGATAAGTTCCCCTAACGATAACTTCACTAAACGATGAGTTCACCAAGCGATGACTTTACGAAACGATAAGTTCACCAAACGATAAGTTCACCAAACAATAAATGCACCCAACGATAAGTTCACTGAACGATAAGTTCACCCATGATAAGTTCACCCACGATAAGTTCACCCACGATAAGATCACCCATGATAACATCACCCAACGGTAAGTTCACCCACGATAAATTCACCCATGATAAGATCACCCACGATAAGTTCACCCACGATAACTTCACCTATGATAAGTTCACCCTTGACAAGATCACCCATGATAAGATAACCCACGATAAGTTCACCCACGATAAGTTCACCTACGATAAGTTCACCCACGATAAATTCAACCACGATATGTTCACCCACGATAGCATGCTATTAAATACTTTCCTAGAATTTTCTACTGATCCATCTGCTGCACATTTAGTATACATGTCCACCAGAGTACAATCCACACAGACATCTGAAGCCAGTCTAGACCGGATAACCCAAGAATGCAATTGCTTACCAAGTGAGAAGAATCCCATCTCCACGGTGGCTGATAAGAGACTGGTTAGAGTAAACCTATCATGTGTGTGCTCACTTACCAACAGACTGCAGAATAAATAAATTGCATCGCTCAGAAAACCATGTTGAGCATATCTAGTAATCATCAAAGTCCAAGTGACAAGGTTTTTGTCTTGCATTTTGTCAAACACCATGCGTGCTAAGTGGATATCACCATTGCCTTTGGCAAACATATCTATTAAGGCACAGCCAACAAAGACATGAGAATGAAAGTATCCGGTCTTGCATAAAAAGCCAAAGATTACAAGGCCAATAGAAAAATATTGAGCATTAGAAGAAGATCGAATTGAGGCTGTAAAGCAATATTCGTTGGGAAAAATCCCGAATTGGAGCATGTGAAGAAAGGAAAGAAGGGCTTGGGAGTGCATGGAGTTATTTGAAAAACAGGAGATGAGAGCACTCCAGGAGACCAAGTCTCTGTTATCGCCCATGCCTTGGAATATCGAAATCGTGCTTTACCAGTCCCCGCATTTAGAGTAGAGGCTAATTAATGAGTTGAGAATAACAGAGTCAAGGGGGAGTCCAGAGTGAATCAACTTGTGGTGAAGGAGTTTACCAAGATCCAAGTTACTAGGCCTGATGCAGGCTTTGAGGAGAACGGAGGAGTTTATAAGTTTCTGACAGCTGCCAACCTCCTTCGGCTGTAGCGTCAGGTCAAGCGTGGAGATGGCTTTGCGGAGTTCTGAATCTCGGGAGCCATGGCCATGAATTCGCCACTGAACACACAGGGAGCTTAAGCTCGCCATCAATATTTCTTTATTATTTCTCTTCTACCTCGCATTCACATTCACTTAATCAATCATTCTTTATTCTTCTCCGACACCACTTCTTTCAAATATCTACCGTGCTTCCAAGTTTAACCTCAATCGAATGCATATAGAATCATTCACCAATAATCATTGCAAGAGCATTTCCCATTCTTGACATGATGAAACCGGTATGCATCTCTGACTACTATCTCTCTTCCAGTAACTATTGATATATACTTCATTGCCGTATGGCAATCCCCACAAACTCGAAGATTTTTAAATATTCTAATAGGTTTTGGTTTTGGAGTACTTATAAGAGCAAATGCCACAGCAATTTTTTCACTGTGTTGAAACAAATAGTGATCCTTCTGTTCATCCTCCACATCGTGAAGAACAAAATCTGTATTTGGGATATAACCCGAGTTCTTTATTTTTAAAGCCAATTCATCAAGTTTATCATATATCATTTTAGCCTGGGAGTGTGAAGTATCCCCTACGTGGAATTTGTGTATCTGGTTGTCGATTTCAATCCAGCTATAACCTGTTTCTTTTATCAATTTTTTCTGTTTCATGCATTTTCTTATTGCTGCTACATCATCCCACCTCCCTTCTGACGCATACAAGTTTGACAATAATATATAGGTAGCTAGATCATGAGGTTCCCGCTCAAGAATCATTTTTGCAGCATGCTCTCCAAGTTTGGTGTTACGATGAACCCGACAAGAACCAAGAAACGTACGCCATACCAATGCATTAGCATCAAAAGGCATTGAAGTAATAAATTCAATAGCTTCTACAAGCAATCCAGATCGACCAAGCAAATCAACCATGCATGCATAATGTTCCATCCTTGGACTGATACCATAATTATAATGCATAGAATTGAAGTGTTTCCAAGCCTCATCAATCAAACCAACGTGACTACAGGCTGATAAAACCGCAATATAAGTGACCTCATTAGGCTTTACACCTATTTCAAGCATTTCATAGAACAATTCTAAAGCTTTTGTAGCAAATCCAAGTTTTGCCAAAGCACTTATGATAGATGTCCAAGTTATTACATTGCGATGCCCCATGTCATTAAAGACCTGCAAAGCAACTTCTTTGATTCCGCACTTGGAATACATAGAGATTAAAGCATTATTAATGCATAAATCTGTTCCGAACCCTGACTTCACTATGAGGGCATGAATTTGTTCACCCCTACCGATTGTACCTAAACAAGCTGCGCCACTTAAGAGGCATGCATATGTAAAAGAACCAGCTCCAACAACAAGGTTCTCAATATCATGGTTAAAAGACTGATCAGAATCCAATGCTTTTGCATGTGCATCAACAGCTGTACTGCACAAAAATAAATTCTTTTCAAATAAGATATTGAAAGCTATTTGAGCACAATCCGTACTTCCAGACCTTGCATACATGTTAACAAGAGAATTCCACACACAATTAATTGCGGAAAGGCCCAGTTTAATTGTCTGACCATGCAGTTGTTTGTCGAAGCTAAAATCAGGAAGATTTGCACAAGCTTTGAGGACACTAGAGAATGTGAAGCAATTTGGTGCAACATGACCATGAAGCATGTTACAAAACTGTTCCATGGCTTCTTGTTCTTTTCTGCCCTGTACATATCCAGAGATGAGAGCAGTCCAAGACATAACATTATGAAGAGGCATGCTATTAAATACTTTCCTAGAATTTTCTACTGATCCATCTGTTGCACATTTAGCATACATGTCCACCAGAGTACAACCCACACAGACATCTGAAGCCAGTCCAGACCGGATAACCCAAGAATGCAATTGCTTACCAAGTGAGAAGAATCCCATCTCCACGGTGGCCGATAAGAGACTTGTTAGAGTAAACCTATCAGGTGTGTGCTCACTTACCAACAGACTGCAGAATAAATCAATTGCATTGCTCAAAAAACCACATTGAGCATATCTACTAATCATCAAAGTCCAAGTGACAAGGTTTTTGTCCCGCATTTTGTCAAACACCGTGCGTGTTGAGTGGATATCACCACTGCCTTTGGCAAACATATCTATTAAGGCACAACCAACACAGACATGAGAATGAAAGTATCCAGTCTTGAATAAAAAGCCAAATATTACAAAGCCAATAGAAAAATATTGAACATTAGAAGAAGATTGAATTGAGGCCGTAAAGCAATATTCGTTGGGAAAAATCCCGAATTGAAGCATGTGAAGAAAGGTAAGAAGGGCTTGGGAGTGCATGGAGTTATTTGAAAAACAGGAGATGAGAGCACTCCAGGAGACCAAGTCTCTCTTATCGCCCATGCCTTGGAATATTGAAAGCGCGCTTTGCCAGTCCCCGCATTTAGAGTATAGGCTAATTAGTGAGTTGAGAAGAACAGAGTCAAGTGAGAGTCCAGAGTGAATCAACTTGTGGTGAAGGAGTTTACCAAGCTCCAAGTTACTAGGCCTGATGCAGGCTTTGAGGAGAACGGAGGAGTTTATAAGTTTCTGACGGCTGCCAACCTCCTTCGGTTGTAGCGTCAGGTCAAGCGTGGAGATGGCTTTGCGGAGTTCTGAACCTCGGGAGCCATGGCCATGAATTCGCCACTGAACACACAGGGAGCTTAAGCTCGCCATCAATATTTCTTTATTATTTCTCTTCTACCTCGCATTCACATTCACTTAATCAATCATTCTTTATTCTTCTCCGACACCACTTCTTTCAAATATCTACCGTGCTTACAAATCACGATAACAAGTTATCATCAAATGGATATCGCCAATAAAAAATAATTAAAATAGAAAAAGGTTTGTACCTTCCTTTTATTTATTTCCTTGAACAACTATTTATTCTTTTATTTCTCCTGGTTTAATAATTCGCGGATCCTGTATTGGGTGGAATCAAATAGGTTCATTAGTTTTTTTTATGGATCTTTATTTTATTAAAATTACTGCAGTTAAATCGGGTCAAATTACTCCTCTGTGGGTCATGCTCCAATATGATGCCGCATCATAAGCGTCATGCTTCTCACCAACTTAGCTCTCTAAGAAACAAAATCAGCATTCAACCCCAATGTGAAATTATGCAAAACTAAGTAAACAAGTGCAAGCTCTATCGAATAGATAACTTCCCCCCAACACTTTTCCTATATTTATGGACCCAAATTAATAGGCTCTCTCAATTTTCTCTTCGACATATGCAATTGAATCAACCGGCTCGAACGACATCACGATTCAGATGCGATTTGTGGTCATGGAGAACTCGAACACGATTTAGGGTTTAAAAGGATTTTTCGAATTGAGAATTTTTCTGGATTAGAGCTCCTCTACGTTTGATATGCAGGTGATGAAATTGATTTGGGTTTTCTATGATTAGGTCTAGTAGTGTTTCATGGAGGTTGACGTGCCGCGATGGTGCTTGTGATTTAGGTTGTGCTAATGGAGGCTTGTGTGGTGGCTATTTGTGCGAAGAAGATGGCGGCAATGACCTGAGGGTTTGGAAGCGTGAGGAAGATGATGCGCGAAGATGGTGACGACGCGGGAACAATTTTTGAAATTAATTCCCAATTTGGATGAGCCCTAAAATCAACCTTCCTTTTTCCCAATCCTTAATCCCTAATTCGAACAAAGTATGCAGTTTAATATTTAATTCATTTTTACAAATTTCTTTTATTTAAAAAAAAATCAAAAGACACATCATAATCACATACATCAAATAAGCTAGTCATTTAAAAATGAAGATTAGCATGCCATGTCAACCATACACTCACAACAGGAACAACAACCAATATATTTACAAAGATTGAGAGAAATCTTGATCAGCTGACGTGCACCACAATGTGCAAAGTATGATAAGCCAGTAAGCACAAAAATCTTTCTCCTTCAAAGAACCTCTTCAAAGATAGATCACCACGATATTCTTCATGATGAGTTCTTGGAGAAAATTCTCAAAGATCACAATCTGTAAATTAGAATTGAAAGTGTTAGAATTACTGAAGTCTCTGTGATCAACTGAGGCACGTCTATTTATAGTTTTTTATAAATCAGACGCTCCTGTAGTTGACTAAGCTACTAATACATTCGATTGTCCTCAGACAGATATAACAGTTAAGTCAAACAGTAGCAGTCAACAACAAACAAACTGATTTTGCATTTAATACAGTTGACTATAATAAAAGCTTTAACTAACTTTTGAAATATAGTCGTTACTGTTCACACATATAACAAAATTTCAAACAAATCAACTAAGTCAGATTCATTGCACATGTAGTCGACTTAGGCACATCAGCAAACCTAAGTACATCTTGAATATTCATCAATGAAGGTAACAAAAACCTAAAACCAAAACCGGTATGCATCTTTGACTATTATCTCTCTTCCAGTAACTATTGATATATACTTCATTGTTGTATGGCAGTCCCCACAAACTCGAAGATTTTTAAATATTCTAATAGGTTTTGGTTTCGGGGGACTTATAAGAGCAAATGCCACATCAATTTTTTCACTGTGTTGAAACATATAGTGATCCTTCTGTTCATCCTCCACATCGTGAAGAAGAAAATCTGTATTTGGGATATAACCCGAGTTCTTTATTTTTAAAGCCAATTCATCAAGTTCATCATATATCATTTTAGCATGGGGGTGTGAAGTATCCCCTACGTGGAATTTGTGTATCTGGTTGTCGATTTCAATCCAGCTATAACCTGTTTCTTTTATCATTTTTTTCTGTTTCATGCATTTTCTTATTGCTGCTACATCTCCCCACCTCCTTTCTGACGCATACAAGTTTGACAATAATATATAGGTAGCTGAATCATGAGGTTCCCGCTCAAGAATCATTTTTGCAGCATGCTCTCTAAGTTTGGTGTTACGATGAACCCGACAAAAACCAAGAAATGTATGTCATACCAATGCATCAGCATCAAAAGGCATTGAAGTAATAAATTCAATAACTTCTACAAGCAATCCATATCGACCAAGCAAATCAACCATACATGCATAATGTTCCATCCTTGGACTGATATCATAATTATAGAGCATAGAATTGAAGTGTTTCCAAGCCTCATCAATCAAACCAACGTGACTACAGGCTGATAAAACCGCAATATAAGTGACCTCATTAGGCTTTACACCTATTTCAAGCATTTCATAGAACAATTCTAAAGCTTTTATAGCAAATCCATGTTTTGCCAAAGTACTTATGATAGAGGTCCAAGTTATTACATTGCGATGCCCCATGTCATTAAAGACTTGCAAAGCAGCTTCTCTGATTCTGCACTTCGAATACATAGAGATTAAAGCATTATTAATGCATAAATCGGTTTCGAACCCTGACTTCACTATGAGGGCATGAATTTTTTCACCCCTACCGATTGTACCTAAACAGGCTACGCCACTTAAGAGGCATGCATATGTAAAAGAACCAGCTCCAACAACAGGGTTCTCAATATCATGGTTAAAAGATTTTTCAGAATCTAGTGCTTTTGCATGTGCATCAGTAATTGCACTGCACGAAAATAAATTCTTTTCAAATAAGATATTGAAAGCTTTTCGAGCACAATCCGTACTTCTAGACCTTGCATACATGTTAACAAAAGAATTCCCCTCACAATTAATTGTGGAAAGGCCCAGTTTAATTGTCTGACCATGCAGTTGTTTGCCGAAGCTAAAATCAGGAAGATTTGCACAAGCTCTGAGGACGCTGGAGAATTGAAGCAATTTGGTGCAACATGACCATGAAGCATGTTACAAAACAGTTCCTTGGCTTCCTGTTCTTTTCTGCGCTGTACATATCCAGAGATGAGAGTAGTCCAAGACATAACATTATGAAGAGGCATGCTATTAAATACTTTCCTAGAATTTTCTACTGATCCATCTGCTGCACATTTAGCATACATGTCCACCAGAGTACACTCCTCACAGACATCTGAAGCCAGTCCTGACCGGATAACCCAAGAATGCAATTGCTTACCAAGTGAGAAGAATCCCATCTCCACGGTGGCCGATAAGAGACTGGTTAGAGTAAACCTATTAGGTGTGTGCTCACTTACCAACAGACTGCAGAATAAATCAATTGCATCGCTCAGAAAACCATGTTGAGCATATCTAGTAATCATCAAAGTCCAAGTGATAAGGTTTTCGTCCCGCATTTTATCACAAATATCATTTGTATGGACATATTTTGTTAACAAAAGGGGATAAACCTCTTATGCATTCAGATCTTTCTAAGAAAGCAATTTCTCTTGACAAAGGGTTTTATGAATTTTCTTTTTTTTACACTTCAGAATATGAGAAGGGTTTGAGTTTGTCCTGAAATCCTTCGTGTTTTTTCTTGGACTAAAGATTTTGTTCTAACTTCTACAAAGCTCACAAAAACTCAATGTTAAGTGTGCGCACATGGTCTTCCTTTGAAATATTGGCAGTCAAAGGAGATTTTCTCAATTGTACACCATTATCTTTAGATTATTACACTAAGAATAAGTCTTGAAGTTGTTGGGTACAAACAAAGTCTCACATCGGATAAAATAAGACATGAACATGGTTTATATACACATAAGATACCTCCATTGGAAAGAGACCTTTTGGAGTGTTACCAAAAGCAAATTCGTGAGGGCTTTACCCAAAGCGAACAATATCTTATCAGTGTGGAGATCTATGTGTATGTGTGTGTGTTGAACCTCCCTACAAATGGTATCAGAGCCCATGCTTCAAGTCTGGAGATTGGGCTTAGACGAGTACGTCCCTCTATGATCAGGTGAAGCCTTGGCAGGTGGCCAGTGGCAGATAGCCTGGAAGTGAATCATGAGAGGTGGAGAGCAAGAGATGCTCAGTGTTTGAGAAAGAGATCCAAAGCGGACAATACCTTACCAGTGTGGAGATTTATGTGTGTGTGTGTGTGTTGAACATCCCTACAAATGGTAATATTGTTGGGAATCCAACCACATTGGATAAAAATGAGAAAGTAGAGCACTATATAAGATGAAAGACCCATTAAACATTGCCTTAAGGTTTTGGGTGGAGAGTGGTGTCAATCCCTTATGTGGTTAGGCTCAGATCTTATTGGTGTTTGTGTAACCCACAGGTAACCTCCTCCTCGATAGACCCAGCAACAATTTCTTTACGTGTCTTGTAACTCTTCGGCAACTTACCGGAAGGTCACCCATCCCAGAATTACTCCAAGCTAAGCACGCTTAACCATGGAGTTCTTATGGGTTAGGCTACCGAAAAGCAAATGCATTTTTGGTGATATGAGTAGCCAAATCAATTCCTTTAAGCTATCCTTCAACTGTATAGTCCCATACCTATACAGTCTCCAAATCCCTCTCATTCCGGTGTATGTTCGATTCGTCCATGTGCCCCTTCCACTGGAAGTCTGCCAGGAGCCACTCCTTTTTCACTCCTGGGTAAAATTGATTAATTTCAAAACTTTGTTCTGGGTCATTTTATTCCATATTTGCTTTTGGATCAAAAGAATGAACATCACTGGATATAGATCAAACATTTAAACATCACTTTGTCATGGACATGCAAAGGAAATCACTTTATTCTTCACACATGAGTTAAACTTTTTTGAATTTCTAAGAAAATCAAATATGAAAGATAACACTCAAGTCAAAATGTATCTATTTCTCTCCGACTCTCTCAAGTGTTTTTGGCTTGTGTTTACCCTCAAAATGCCCATGTAAGTAGACACTCTTGGTATTTAGTAGGACTCTAATATTCACACACTTCAGAAAACATACAATTATTGATCATGCAGTTAATCAAAGTACATTCTCAATCAAATGCAAGACCTTTCTAGATTATTCACAATAAATTCAACCAAAGTACATTCTCAATCAAGTTTATTGTGTTTAATCATGTGTATTCTTAAATCTCTTAATCAAATTAAAAGTTAATCAATCAAAGTAAATTCTCAATTGATTTTAGTTGAAATTGTTACTACCAATCAAAGTACATTCTCAATTGATAGTAAAAACCATTTAGTCATATGAAAGTTCCTAAATTAAATCAAAGTAGATTCTCAATTAAACCTAGAAACCCTAGAACTCATATAATTAATATGCATGTAGATTCAAACACATAATGATGCAAAAATCTTTGCTTTTAATATGATAGAGAGATGAAAGACATAAAAAGATAAACTTAAATCAATAATCAAAATAAACAATTGCATTAATTCACTTAAATAATGAAATTACAGCAGAATAGCCCTAGGAGCTTAGAAACACATAATGAAAGAAAAGTGAAAGCAGTGGTGGATGAATGATTGAAGCTCCCCCTTTTCTGCCTCCCCTGGATCTCTTTATATAGACTTGATTGGGCTTGAACTCTGAATATTCAGTTGATAAAATCTTTTATCTTATATCTTTCAAATAACTAAAAAATTTAGAAAATTATAGTATTATTTAAAAGATATTTTCTGTTGATATTCCCAAATTGAATTAATTCAATAACTAAATTTTATCTTTAAGCTTTTCTGAATTTCCAAAATTGCGCATATGTTCCAAAATTTCCACTATCTGCACTTTAACCCCTCAGAATTCTTCAGAATTGCAAAAGAGTCCCTCAGTTGACCAACCTTGACCAAATTTGACCAGCTTTGACCAATATGAACAGTCCAATGCGAGCCCCCACGTGTCCGCTCCCTTCCCACCCAAAATTAGGGTTCAGATTGGGAAAAAGAGTTTACCCCTGCGTGTGCGAAATTGGTTCTGCCCCTTTCGTTGGCGAGAACGCGAGAGAGATCTCCACGGTTCTTGAATTTGGTTCTGGGCTTTGATATTGCAGGTTTGATTGTGGTGGTGCGAGAAGATTAACCTGATGTAGTTGTTTCTGGTTGCAGGTGGAGACGCGATGGTGATCGAGGCAAGACCTTGGTGGTGCGATTCTGGGTTCTCCGCGGAGACGAAGATGCTGCGAGGGAGGAGATTTCAGGCCGCGCGACTTTGGGTTTTCTAGATTGCAGGTGGTGGCCGTGCGAAGAACGTGGTTCAGTGGCGATGCAAGACTGATGTTTCTGTGGTGGTACTGGTTTCGCAATGGTTGTGACGGCGTGACCATGGTGGTGCGATTAAGGTTTCAACAGCGGCAGCGATTACACGATGTTCATGGTGGAACGCGAGAAGCGTGGTGGCCGGTGATGCAGGCGGATCTGTGTGTGGTTTGTTGGGTTGTGCAGGTGGTGGCTGACGACGAAAGCGAACTAGCGTGATGGATACCGGCGAGGACGCTTGAGGTTGACGGCGGCAACAACTTCTCAATTTTTCCATATAAACAACTTGTATAAAAAATGTGTTAATTAATTATATGTGTCAATAGAATATCATTAATAAACTTAACATATAGTTAAACGAACCTAATTTGACATGCTTAGCATAAGATCCAATTTCATTTTATTAAATGTATAAATTCATATTTCATTTATACAATTTATTATGAACATCAAAAAGTTACTTTCACTGGTATTGGGAAAGAGTCATAGGTTCCCTTTTAATGAGTTGACATATATTAATGTATGAGAGTTTATGTTTAAGAAGTCATAGTTTATAGTTTAGTATACTACATTTAAAGTAATCACTAAATAGGTGAATACTTAATTTAGATTAATGCTTTGAAGTAGGTTATTCATAGATCAATACATAATATATATGTTAAACATAGTCATTTGTATGTTTCTTTAGTGATCTAAAAATGATACATATTTAAAAAATGATAATTATGATTGTATGAATATTTTTAATGAAAAATATTTAACTATTTAATCACTTATTAGCATATCATTGGAAATAAAAATAATAATAAAAATATCAATAAAATGAAAAGAAAAAATAATATACTATTAATAAATAATTAAATAATAAGAAATGAAAATAAATTAAATAAATATAATCAGTACATAACTAAAAGACAAGTACATGGATGTATATTAAATTATATAAACATAAATTATCAAAAGAGACTCATCCATGAATTACAATAAATTTCAACTAATTCAAGAGTGCCACCGAAAAATGTGTAACAAACAATTCTCAAGGATTAACAAATCAAAACAACCAAGGACAGTGAGAGCAATTTTATTGTCACTGCAAAACTTCGAAAGCCTGAAATTCTATAAAAAGCAGAATATAGAGCATATACGAATGTATATCGACAAAAATGATTTAAAAAGGCAGACTCAACCATTGTTGTATTTGCCGCGATCTCATAACAGCGATAAGGATGACAATTAATATCAATTGCCCCATTGCTTCATAAGTTTGTATTTCTGTACAACAAAATAATTCATAATATTAAGCCAATCTGGCAGGTTAAACAGTTTCACATAGAACGCGGCGCTCCAAGAGTTCTGATAAAACACCCCTCATTTTGTTAACAGAAATAGGTTTTAATATAAGGCCATCCATTCCAACCATCATACAGTTCTCTTTTGTTACCCTTTTGGTGTTTCCAGTTAGAGCAACTATCAGTGGTCTATCTTGATGTTTCGTAAACTTCTCATGTATACGTACTGCTAGTTCATAACCATCTAACCCTGTACAAACATCCATGAAGACCACTTCATGTTCCAGAGAAACAACACGAACACATTCTTCACTCGAGCTTGCAGTGGTTACATCGCATCCTAAATGCACAAGAAGTCCCTTTGTTACTGTCCTGCTAACCCTGTACACAAGCTTCACCATCAGTTATAAGAATCAAACAAAACATAAACTTCAATGGCTTGCTTTGCTTCCAATTTCACACACACGGCAATTCCACCAGCCACCACTAAACAATTTTAACTTTATTGAAAGTAGAAGGCGAATACCAAGAATAAGACTGCACATTGATAAAATCATATTACATGTAGAAAATGACACATTTTTTTCTTAGAATTTAATAGTTTTAGTAAACTCAGATTTTGGAATGTGCCATGGTGGCAACAATTTGAGCCATAGGTAATCAGAAAACCATACACAATGAAAAAGAAAGAAAACAGCAACTTAAATTGTTAGAGAAATGTTATTCTGGTGTATTCACCTAATGCTTAAACTTTTAGGAAGGTAAGTTTGTGATATATCAAACCTCTATTAATAGCTAAGATTTCAATGCTTGCTGCCACAACCCCTTCATTCTAGATTAAGTTGAATTTCAGTTCAAGGAAGTGTGAGTCTGTGCATTGCACATGCTCAAAGTCCAAGTGGCTTAGGCAAAGAGATGTTTTAGAATTAGAAATATAACACCATTCATATGAGTTTGTTTTGGCAGCATTGTTCAAAAATATCCTGTAAACTACATCAAAAGATATATATATATATATATATATATATATATATATATATAAATTTTGAATGAAATGTTCAAATATGAAATGTATATAAAAATATGGAAGTAGGCATGTCATAGAGCAATTGCTACGGAGTGTCAGATTTAGCTATTGTAAAGAAGAACAAAATACTTTGAAGACCAGCACTAAGATGGGTTTTAGAAATTTGAGTAAGCTTCACATTATCCCCAAGAAATCATGATTCATGATTAATATTAACTCCATGCCCTGACAAACTAAGACCGTTTAAAAAGTTACTTTAAAAAGTTAACAAAAATATGTTACCAGAATTGAATATATGTAATCTCCAAATTAAACTTTTCTATCACTGATATGATGCTCTAAAGTCCTGAAGACTTTTAGAGCTTGTCAATTATAAATTTTAATAACATGAACTTTCATGAAAGACCAATGTACTTTGGATTAGAAACTGGCAATGCCATCATTCCTCAGCATCATGCTTTCAAAAACATAATTGGGTCCCGAGAATTTGGAGCCTGAGCTTAACGTGAATAATCAACTTAAGTTTACTATTCTATGATATTCCAAAAAAAAAAAATTCAAACTTTTTGGAACATCTTATATCAAGATGTATGCATACAACCTATGCTGCAATTTTAATTCAAGCTCATTAATCCTCGTTTCCAAAAATAAAAATGCTGAAATAATAGATACTTCAGGCCTATTGCTTTATCAAATCTTACTCAGGTTTTATGCAAGGTAGAAACACATCCGACTGTACTGGTGTTGTTTCTAAAGGTATTGATAGGTTCAGTGGAATGGTTTATACTAGGAGAAATAAATAAAGGAGACAGTTATAACCTCCTGTTGTTGTATAACACACTATATATATCTATATAGTCTGTGAGAGGCTGTTGTTAGTAGTTTTTTAGGAGTTTTGGAGGAAGAGGGATTTGGGGAGAGTTAAGGTCCTCTCAAAACACCTTTGTGTTGGAGGAACATTGTTGTAATCCTGTCACATTGACAGAACAGTTTGGTTCTTAATAAAAGTCATTCAAGAACCTAACTTGAATGTCTCTGTAAATTCTTGTTGACCTATCAACTGGTAGCTGTGTTGAACACATATGGTTAACACTATAATGGACTCCAAATTTGAAAGTCTGGAACCCATGATTCAAGAAGATAGATGCGATAGACTAAAACCAGAAAATGAGTAACTTGAAGGTCTTTAAAGAATGGAGAATTTGATCCGTGGATCATCGGGAGTGGTGGAAAAAGTCACCTGCAATTCAACACCTGGGTCTAATAATATTGACTTTTCGGCCCAAAAGACTGTTGAAAAAGATCAAGCTGCAAAGTAAATGGAGGTTCACGGTGGCACAAACTGGATATACCAATCTTTGCAGAGGAAGATGCTTTTGGCTGCACTTATAGATTGGACAGATATTTCCATTTGCAAGAAGTCTCTGAAGTTGAAAGAAAGCAAGCAGTGATGGTGGCTTTGGAGGAAAAAGCTTTAAATTGGTTTCAATGGTTGGAATCTTGCAACCCATATCCCACTAGGGAATCTTTCAAGAAAGCAGGGTGCAACGTTTTCTAAAGATCCAACCATATAAATTCAAATCCTTGGCAACAAAACCTAATGAAAAGCCAAGTCCTTGCTATTATGGTCCTTATCAGGTGGTGGAACGCATTGGCCAAGTTGCTTACAAGTTGCACACAGTCACATTCATCCAGTCTTTCATGTTTCCTTGCTCAAGCCAGCAGTTAAAGATGTGCCTTCCTCTCAGCCCTTACCCCCAATGCTATCTGAAGAATATATGCTGGAAGTCATTCCAGAAAAGTTGCTAGATACACACATTAATTCTACAAGTGAATTAGAAGTGTGGCTCAAATGGAAAAAGCTTCCGGAGATTGAGAACAGTTGGGAGTCTTCTGCTGCTATCATCAAAGAATTACCAGTTGGAAGTGTTGAAATGTAATTTTTGGTTTATTTATTCGTGTATGGGAACCCAACTTTAGGGTTAGGTTTAGGGCAGTGCATTGACCCTTTGTATTCTGCCCCTATGTACTCTATATAAACAGTAGAAAAACTGTAATCACTGTAAGAATTTATTCACTGTTTTACTTCTCTAAATTTCTTCAAGTAATTCCATGGCAAATTAGCCATAGATGGCTTAATTGTATGAAGAACAATAGACATGATTTTACATTTAACTTATAATCCGTATAGGCACTCATGGTGGGATAATGTTCCTGAATTTCTTAATGCAAAGTTTTCTAGAGATAAATTTGCTCTACCTTGTTTTGTTTCATAAGGGGTTTTGACTTTACCCTCACTTTTTTCGTATAGTTTCTCTTTTATGCAATAGCACCAACCTTTTATTCAGGGTTAGCTGCAAATAATTGATGTTTCTGACGCCAATAAGTTGGGATAGTAAACAACATAGTGATGCAATAGCACCAACCTTTTTATTTAAAAAATTGAAAAAAAAAAAAAGAAACTCAGCAGTAAGTTAATGACATAGAAACAAATTTCAGAACTAAAGGTACGAGAATAAATTTGTGACTGACCCATTGTCATCCATGACAAGAACCTTGAGCCCAGCAAAGTTTGTACGTCCATGAACATGATTTCCCGGAACTTTAGGTACAAAAGGTAGCTTAAGTTCATTTGATCGGTCTGGGATTCCAAGTTTTACAATAAACGTGGCTGTACATCCTTTACCAATACCTTCACTTTCAATCCAAATATGCCCTTCCATAAGATTTACAAACCTGTTCATAATCAACCGAAAAAACTCAGGAATTCTAAAAAGAACCCAATTCCAATTGGACAATATTCTACGGAATAGTAAATACAACAAGTGCTTCACATCCTAGTTTAAGGTGGTAAACCGACAAGAATATAGTACCTCCTACAAATTGCCAGGCCAAGTCCACTTCCGGCAGGATTTCTTGTTGCTAAAGATTGGTTTTGTGCAAACTTGGTGAATAACTTTGGGATGTCCTGTGGATTGATTCCTGATCCTGAATCTTTTACCTATAATTTATGTAACACTTATTATACTCCATATTTTGATTCGGATAACAGAAGACACAGTACCCCAAGGTAGAATATTATTAACTAAGCTTGAAGAAACCAACCTGTACTCGCAAATAAAAGTGGCTATCACTTGGCACTAGAAGAAAGTCAGGAATTCTAGGATCCCTAAAGCATTCAGGCTTTGCAATGAAAGCAGTAATTGACATGCAGCCCTCTTTTGAGAACTTAACAGCATTACCAACAACATTCAGAATAGTTTGCATGAGACGTTTTTCATCACCAATGGCATACATTGGCAAATCTGAAGCTAAATGTGAAGTGAGTGATAACTTTTTAACAGATGCAACAGGCGTAATCAAGTTAAGGACCTGCAAGCAGAATAACAGCTCCGACAACATCAGCTTTCAACATGAAGTCAGACAAATTAAATGGAATTTCAGAATTTAGCATGAAGAATTCACCTCTCTGAACAAAGAATGAAGGTTAAATGTTGCTTCTTCAAGTTGAAGACTGCCATCTTCAAGCCGTGAAAGATCCAAAACATCATTGATGAGGGTAGCCAACAAATTACTGCTTTTCAATATTGTCTCCACCATTAGACGTTGCTCTGCTGTCAAATCTGTTTCCTGTAGTAATGAAGAGAGTGCAATAACTGCATGCATGGGAGTTCTCATCTCGTGGTTCATAACAGCTAAAAAGTCATTCCGAGCACGAATTGCAGTTTCTGCTTCTCTTCTTGCCAGATCCAGAGCAACATTCTGCTCCATGAGTTGATCCCTTGCCCTCATTGACTCTTCCAGGATTGCAGCATGTGAAAGTGCGACAGCTACCTAATGTAGTAGACAATTGTCCTAATGTAGTAGACAATTGTCAAAGGCAATTGAAGGCATAATCATACCAAAGACTAATTCAGAAAAAGAAACTGATGGTTCCCACATCATATATTTTTAATGCAAATGATTCATTAAACCGTAGTACATCACTTAATCTTCTGATGGTTTCTTTACCATAACTACCTTTTGTGCAATGCAGGAACACATTCATATAAATTTTGGAAAAATAAATGACAACACCGAAGAGTAAAAGTCAGTTTTAATAAATTTATCAAAAATTGTTTGAAAGAAAGAAAGAGTTTTATCATTTATAAAAATACAGAAACATAACAAATTGAACTTAGGAGAATTGATACATGAAACAAATAACTTAAGCTCATTTATTAGAAATAATAACATACAGATATAACAAAATCACTTTATCACAATTCCAAAATTTAGTAATTTAGCTACAAAGTAATAAAAGTTGTTAGAACACAATAGTACCATAAGAAGTCATCAACATGCGTTTACGGTTTTTCCTTGCAATTAGATTAGTCAAGTAGCTCGATTTCTCAACCTACAACTACGAATCATATCCATGATGACCTTTAGATCAATAATGTGGGAGGGGGATGACATGACATTTTGAGAAGTAAAGAAAAGAAAAAAAAGAGAAGAGGATATGGCTAATTTAGAATAATATGTGGAGGAAATAACGGTTGGTTGGGTACAAACAAAGTCTCACATTAGAAAAAATGAGAAATGGACATGACTTTATATACACATAAGTCCCTGCAATAACCTCTACGGTAAACGAAGAAATGGTATATCGTACACACTGCATCTAGTCTTATCATGAAAAAAAAAATTAAGATGGATAAACAGATGCCTCTAACAATAGCAATTGCCTCTTCAAATTTCCAAGTTTAACCTCAATCGAATGCATATAGAATCATTCACCAATAATCATTGCAAGAGCATTTCCCATTCTTGACATGATGAAACCGGTATGCATCTCTGACTACTATCTCTCTTCCAGTAACTATTGATATATACTTCATTGCCGTATGGCAATCCCCACAAACTCGAAGATTTTTAAATATTCTAATAGGTTTTGGTTTTGGAGTACTTATAAGAGCAAATGCCACAGCAATTTTTTCACTGTGTTGAAACAAATAGTGATCCTTCTGTTCATCCTCCACATCGTGAAGAACAAAATCTGTATTTGGGATATAACCCGAGTTCTTTATTTTTAAAGCCAATTCATCAAGTTTATCATATATCATTTTAGCCTGGGAGTGTGAAGTATCCCCTACGTGGAATTTGTGTATCTGGTTGTCGATTTCAATCCAGCTATAACCTGTTTCTTTTATCAATTTTTTCTGTTTCATGCATTTTCTTATTGCTGCTACATCATCCCACCTCCCTTCTGACGCATACAAGTTTGACAATAATATATAGGTAGCTGGATCATGAGGTTCCCGCTCAAGAATCATTTTTGCAGCATGCTCTCCAAGTTTGGTGTTACGATGAACCCGACAAGAACCAAGAAACGTACGCCATACCAATGCATTAGCATCAAAAGGCATTGAAGTAATAAATTCAATAGCTTCTACAAGCAATCCAGATCGGCCAAGCAAATCAACCATGCATGCATAATGTTCCATCCTTGGACTGATACCATAATTATAATGCATAGAATTGAAGTGTTTCCAAGCCTCATCAATCAAACCAACGTGACTACAGGCTGATAAAACCGCAATATAAGTGACCTCATTAGGCTTTATACCTATTTCAAGCATTTCATAGAACAATTCTAAAGCTTTTGAAGCAAATCCATGTTTTGCCAAAGCACTTATGATAGAGGTCCAAGTTATTACATTGCGATGCCCCATGTCATTAAAGACCTGCAAAGCAGCTTCTTTGATTCCGCACTTGGAATACATAGAGATTAAAGCATTATTAATGCATAAATCTGTTCCGAACCCTGACTTCACTATGAGGGCATGAATTTGTTCACCCCTACCGATTGTACCTAAACAAGCTGCGCCACTTAAGAGGCATGCATATGTAAAAGAACCAGCTCCAACAACAAGGTTCTCAATATCATGGTTAAAAGACTGATCAGAATCCAATGCTTTTGCATGTGCATCAATAGCTGTACTGCACGAAAATAAATTCTTTTCAAATAAGATATTGAAAGCTTTTTGAGCACAATCCGTACTTCCAGACCTTGCATACATGTTAACAAGAGAATTCCCCACACAATTAATTGCGGAAAGGCCCAGTTTAATTGTCTGACCATGCAGTTGTTTGCCGAAGCTAAAATCAGGAAGGTTTGCACAAGCTTTGAGGACACTAGAGAATGTGAAGCAATTTGGTGCAACATGACCATGAAGCATGTTACAAAACTGTTCCATGGCTTCTTGTTCTTTTCTGTCCTGTACATATCCAGAGATGAGAGCAGTCCAAGACATAACATTATGAAGAGGCATGCTATTAAATACTTTCCTAGAATTTTCTACTGATCCATCTGTTGCACATTTAGCATACATGTCCACCAGAGTACAACCCACACAGACATCTGAAGCCAGTCCAGACCGGATAACCCAAGAATGCAATTGCTTACCAAGTGAGAAGAATCCCATCTCCACGGTGGCTGATAAGAGAC
Source organism: Vigna mungo (assembly GCA_036885675.1). NCBI lineage: Eukaryota > Viridiplantae > Streptophyta > Magnoliopsida > Fabales > Fabaceae > Vigna > Vigna mungo. The sequence continues at coordinate 3,067,838 of CP144701.1, forward strand.
TGGTTAGAGTAAACCTATCAGGTGTGTGCTCACTTACCAACAGACTGCAGAATAAATCAATTGCATTGCTCAGAAAACCACATTGAGCATATCTAGTAATCATCAAAGTCCAAGTGACAAGGTTTTTGTCCCGCATTTTGTCAAACACCATTCGTGCTGAGTGGATATCACCACTGCCTTTGGCAAACATATCTATTAAGGCACAACCAACACAGACATGAGAATGAAAGTATCCAGTCTTGAATAAAAAGCCAAATATTACAAGGCCAATAGAAAAATATTGAACATTAGAAGAAGATCGAATTGAGGCCGTAAAGCAATATTCGTTGGGAAAAATCCCGAATTGGAGCATGTGAAGAAAGGTAAGAAGGGCTTGGGAGTGCATGGAGTTATTTGAAAAACAGGAGATGAGAGCACTCCAGGAGACCAAGTCTCTCTTATCGCCCATGCCTTGGAATATTGAAAGCGCGCTTTGCCAGTCCCCGCATTTAGAGTAGAGGCTAATTAGTGAGTTGAGAAGAACAGAGTCAAGTGAGAGTCCAGAGTGAATCAACTTGTGGTGAAGGAGTTTACCAAGCTCCAAGTTACCAGACCTTATGCAGGCTTTGAGGAGAACGGAGGAGTTTATAAGTTTCTGACGGCTGCCAACCTCCTCCGGCTGTAGCGTCAGGTCAAGCGTGGAGATGGCTTTGCGGAGTTCTGAACCTCGGGGGCCATGGCCATGAATTCGCCACTGAACACACAGGGAGCTTAAGCTCGCCATCAATATTTCTTTATTATTTCTCTTCTACCTCGCATTCACATTCTGACACCACTTCTTTCAAATATCTACCGTGCTGAAAACGACTCTTGTTGAGCTGGGTAGAACTTTGGCACTAGAGGAATGTGCCTTATGGATGCCAACACGAACTGGGTTAAAGCTTCAGCTCTCTTACACACTGCGACAGCAGAACCCAGTTGGATACACGGTAGCCATTCATCTTCCTGTGATCAATCGTAATAAAACTGGGCCCGATACTTTCTGTCTGAGGCCCACTACAATTTAGCCCAAATTGCAATGCTCAAACCCTTCGCCAGAAGCTTCCAGTCAGAGGGTGGCATCGAAAAGAAAAGACACGCGAGAGAAGAGAAGCGCCATGTCTGGAGAACGCGAGAAGATCTCCTTGATGATGCACCGTCAAAGTTCGAAGGAGAAGCAGTGGTAGCAAAGGCATAGAACGATAAGGGAGAAACGCCGTGTCGCAAAGGTAAGTGAAAACTGAACTTTTTATTACTGTATAAAAGTGTTTCTTCTCTGATGTGTTGAATCAATAACAAGAGCTGGAACCCTAAATATAGATAGGGTTCCGGTAAAGCTAACCACTAACAAAAAGCAATAAAAACTAAAAATAGAAAAGTCCTGACATAGGAACAGTACTCTTCGGAGTATTGATTACAAAACTGAAAACTTAATAAATCAAGTATTTAGTAGGAACAGGGCAGTAAAAATTTCACATAATTGTCCTGTTGCTAGATTACGACCTTATGCTGGAAAATACATGCCTGGGGCAGTTGCAGCTGTTGTTTCTAATTTTCAAATATATGATTGGCCTGAGGTTTCGATTAGAAATTATGCTTTGATGGTTATGATGCTTCCATCAGATAGTGCTAGACAATGGCATGTGCGTGAGTTAGAATTGGTTGAGGTAGTTGCTGACCAGGTTAGCAATTTTCCATTTTATTCAGTTACGTTTCTCTAACAGTTTATTTCCATCTTACATGCCTTTCATTTTGATTGAAACCAATTATTTTACATCTATATATTTTACATTTATTACTTTGTAGCTAAATTACTAAATTTTGGAATTGTGATAAAGTGATTTTGTTATATCTGTATGTTATTATTTCTAATAAATGAGCTTAAGTTATTTGTTTCATGTATCAATTCTCCTAAGTTCAATTTGTTATGTTTCTGTATTTTTATAAATGATAAAACTCTTTCTTTCTTTCAAACAATTTTTGATAAATTTATTAAAACTGACTTTTACTCTTCGGTGTTGTCATTTATTTTTCCAAAATTTATATGAATGTGTTCCTGCATTGCACAAAAGGTAGTTATGGTAAAGAAACCATCAGAAGATTAAGTGATGTACTACGGTTTAATGAATCATTTGCATTAAAAATATATGATGTGGGAACCATCAGTTTCTTTTTCTGAATTAGTCTTTGGTATGATTATGCCTTCAATTGCCTTTGACAATTGTCTACTACATTAGGACAATTGTCTACTACATTAGGTAGCTGTCGCACTTTCACATGCTGCAATCCTGGAAGAGTCAATGAGGGCAAGGGATCAACTCATGGAGCAGAATGTTGCTCTGGATCTGGCAAGAAGAGAAGCAGAAACTGCAATTCGTGCTCGGAATGACTTTTTAGCTGTTATGAACCACGAGATGAGAACTCCCATGCATGCAGTTATTGCACTCTCTTCATTACTACAGGAAACAGATTTGACAGCAGAGCAACGTCTAATGGTGGAGACAATATTGAAAAGCAGTAATTTGTTGGCTACCCTCATCAATGATGTTTTGGATCTTTCACGGCTTGAAGATGGCAGTCTTCAACTTGAAGAAGCAACATTTAACCTTCATTCTTTGTTCAGAGAGGTGAATTCTTCATGCTAAATTCTGAAATTCCATTTAATTTGTCTGACTTCATGTTGAAAGCTGATGTTGTCGGAGCTGTTATTCTGCTTGCAGGTCCTTAACTTGATTACGCCTGTTGCATCTGTTAAAAAGTTATCACTCACTTCACATTTAGCTTCAGATTTGCCAATGTATGCCATTGGTGATGAAAAACGTCTCATGCAAACTATTCTGAATGTTGTTGGTAATGCTGTTAAGTTCTCAAAAGAGGGCTGCATGTCAATTACTGCTTTCATTGCAAAGCCTGAATGCTTTAGGGATCCTAGAATTCCTGACTTTCTTCCAGTGCCAAGTGATAGCCACTTTTATTTGCGAGTACAGGTTGGTTTCTTCAAGCTTAGTTAATAATATTCTACCTTGGGGTACTGTGTCTTCTGTTATCCGAATCAAAATATGGAGTATAATAAGTGTTACATAAATTATAGGTAAAAGATTCAGGATCAGGAATCAATCCACAGGACATCCCAAAGTTATTCACCAAGTTTGCACAAAACCAATCTTTAGCAACAAGAAATCCTGCCGGAAGTGGACTTGGCCTGGCAATTTGTAGGAGGTACTATATTCTTGTCGGTTTACCACCTTAAACTAGGATGTGAAGCACTTGTTGTATTTACTATTCCGTAGAATATTGTCCAATTGGAATTGGGTTCTTTTTAGAATTCCTGAGTTTTTTCGGTTGATTATGAACAGGTTTGTAAATCTTATGGAAGGGCATATTTGGATTGAAAGTGAAGGTATTGGTAAAGGATGTACAGCCACGTTTATTGTAAAACTTGGAATCCCAGACCGATCAAATGAACTTAAGCTACCTTTTGTACCTAAAGTTCCGGGAAATCATGTTCATGGACGTACAAACTTTGCTGGGCTCAAGGTTCTTGTCATGGATGACAATGGGTCAGTCACAAATTTATTCTCGTACCTTTAGTTCTGAAATTTGTTTCTATGTCATTAACTTACTGCTGAGTTTCTTTTTTTTTTTTTCAATTTTTTAAATAAAAAGGTTGGTGCTATTGCATCACTATGTTGTTTACTATCCCAACTTATTGGCGTCAGAAACATCAATTATTTGCAGCTAACCCTGAATAAAAGGTTGGTGCTATTGCATAAAAGAGAAACTATACGAAAAAAGTGAGGGTAAAGTCAAAACCCCTTATGAAACAAAACAAGGTAGAGCAAATTTATCTCTAGAAAACTTTGCATTAAGAAATTCAGGAACATTATCCCACCATGAGTGCCTATACGGATTATAAGTTAAATGTAAAATCATGTCTATTGTTCTTCATACAATTAAGCCATCTATGGCTAATTTGCCATGGAATTACTTGAAGAAATTTAGAGAAGTAAAACAGTGAATAAATTCTTACAGTGATTACAGTTTTTCTACTGTTTATATAGAGTACATAGGGGCAGAATACAAAGGGTCAATGCACTGCCCTAAACCTAACCCTAAAGTTGGGTTCCCATACACGAATAAATAAACCAAAAATTACATTTCAACACTTCCAACTGGTAATTCTTTGATGATAGCAGCAGAAGACTCCCAACTGTTCTCAATCTCCGGAAGCTTTTTCCATTTGAGCCACACTTCTAATTCACTTGTAGAATTAATGTGTGTATCTAGCAACTTTTCTGGAATGACTTCCAGCATATATTCTTCAGATAGCATTGGGGGTAAGGGCTGAGAGGAAGGCACATCTTTAACTGCTGGCTTGAGCAAGGAAACATGAAAGACTGGATGAATGTGACTGTGTGCAACTTGTAAGCAACTTGGCCAATGCGTTCCACCACCTGATAAGGACCATAATAGCAAGGACTTGGCTTTTCATTAGGTTTTGTTGCCAAGGATTTGAATTTATATGGTTGGATCTTTAGAAAACGTTGCACCCTGCTTTCTTGAAAGATTCCCTAGTGGGATATGGGTTGCAAGATTCCAACCATTGAAACCAATTTAAAGCTTTTTCCTCCAAAGCCACCATCACTGCTTGCTTTCTTTCAACTTCAGAGACTTCTTGCAAATGGAAATATCTGTCCAATCTATAAGTGCAGCCAAAAGCATCTTCCTCTGCAAAGATTGGTATATCCAGTTTGTGCCACCGTGAACCTCCATTTACTTTGCAGCTTGATCTTTTTCAACAGTCTTTTGGGCCGAAAAGTCAATATTATTAGACCCAGGTGTTGAATTGCAGGTGACTTTTTCCACCACTCCCGATGATCCACGGATCAAATTCTCCATTCTTTAAAGACCTTCAAGTTACTCATTTTCTGGTTTTAGTCTATCGCATCTATCTTCTTGAATCATGGGTTCCAGACTTTCAAATTTGGAGTCCATTATAGTGTTAACCATATGTGTTCAACACAGCTACCAGTTGATAGGTCAACAAGAATTTACAGAGACATTCAAGTTAGGTTCTTGAATGACTTTTATTAAGAACCAAACTGTTCTGTCAATGTGACAGGATTACAACAATGTTCCTCCAACACAAAGGTGTTTTGAGAGGACCTTAACTCTCCCCAAATCCCTCTTCCTCCAAAACTCCTAAAAAACTACTAACAACAGCCTCTCACAGACTATATAGATATATATAGTGTGTTATACAACAACAGGAGGTTATAACTGTCTCCTTTATTTATTTCTCCTAGTATAAACCATTCCACTGAACCTATCAATACCTTTAGAAACAACACCAGTACAGTCGGATGTGTTTCTACCTTGCATAAAACCTGAGTAAGATTTGATAAAGCAATAGGCCTGAAGTATCTATTATTTCAGCATTTTTATTTTTGGAAACGAGGATTAATGAGCTTGAATTAAAATTGCAGCATAGGTTGTATGCATACATCTTGATATAAGATGTTCCAAAAAGTTTGAATTTTTTTTTTTTGGAATATCATAGAATAGTAAACTTAAGTTGATTATTCACGTTAAGCTCAGGCTCCAAATTCTCGGGACCCAATTATGTTTTTGAAAGCATGATGCTGAGGAATGATGGCATTGCCAGTTTCTAATCCAAAGTACATTGGTCTTTCATGAAAGTTCATGTTATTAAAATTTATAATTGACAAGCTCTAAAAGTCTTCAGGACTTTAGAGCATCATATCAGTGATAGAAAAGTTTAATTTGGAGATTACATATATTCAATTCTGGTAACATATTTTTGTTAACTTTTTAAAGTAACTTTTTAAACGGTCTTAGTTTGTCAGGGCATGGAGTTAATATTAATCATGAATCATGATTTCTTGGGGATAATGTGAAGCTTACTCAAATTTCTAAAACCCATCTTAGTGCTGGTCTTCAAAGTATTTTGTTCTTCTTTACAATAGCTAAATCTGACACTCCGTAGCAATTGCTCTATGACATGCCTACTTCCATATTTTTATATACATTTCATATTTGAACATTTCATTCAAAATTTATATATATATATATATATATATATATATATATATATATATATATATATATATATATATATCTTTTGATGTAGTTTACAGGATATTTTTGAACAATGCTGCCAAAACAAACTCACATGAATGGTGTTATATTTCTAATTCTAAAACATCTCTTTGCCTAAGCCACTTGGACTTTGAGCATGTGCAATGCACAGACTCACACTTCCTTGAACTGAAATTCAACTTAATCTAGAATGAAGGGGTTGTGGCAGCAAGCATTGAAATCTTAGCTATTAATAGAGGTTTGATATATCACAAACTTACCTTCCTAAAAGTTTAAGCATTAGGTGAATACACCAGAATAACATTTCTCTAACAATTTAAGTTGCTGTTTTCTTTCTTTTTCATTGTGCATGGTTTTCTGATTACCTATGGCTCAAATTGTTGCCACCATGGCACATTCCAAAATCTGAGTTTACTAAAACTATTAAATTCTAAGAAAAAAATGTGTCATTTTCTACATGTAATATGATTTTATCAATGTGCAGTCTTATTCTTGGTATTCGCCTTCTACTTTCAATAAAGTTAAAATTGTTTAGTGGTGGCTGGTGGAATTGCCGTGTGTGTGAAATTGGAAGCAAAGCAAGCCATTGAAGTTTATGTTTTGTTTGATTCTTATAACTGATGGTGAAGCTTGTGTACAGGGTTAGCAGGACAGTAACAAAGGGACTTCTTGTGCATTTAGGATGCAATGTAACCACTGCAAGCTCGAGTGAAGAATGTGTTCGTGTTGTTTCTCTGGAACATGAAGTGGTCTTCATGGATGTTTGTACAGGGTTAGATGGTTATGAACTAGCAGTACGTATACATGAGAAGTTTACGAAACATCAAGATAGACCACTGATAGTTGCTCTAACTGGAAACACCAAAAGGGTAACAAAAGAGAACTGTATGAGGGTTGGAATGGATGGCCTTATATTAAAACCTATTTCTGTTGACAAAATGAGGGGTGTTTTATCAGAACTCTTGGAGCGCCGCGTTCTATTTGAAACTGTTTAACCTGCCAGATTGGCTTAATATTATGAATTATTTTGTTGTACAGAAATACAAACTTATGAAGCAATGGGGCAATTGATATTAATTGTCATCCTTATTTCTGTTATGAGATCGCGGCAAATACAACAATGGTTGAGTCTGCCTTTTTAAATCATTTTTGTTGATATACATTCGTATATGCTCTATATTCTGCTTTTTATAGAATTTCAGGCTTTCGAAGTTTTGCAGTGACAATAAAATTGCTCTCACTGTCCTTGGTTGTTTTGATTTGTTAATCCTTGAGAATTGTTTGTTACACATTTTTCGGTGGCACTCTTGAATTAGTTGAAATTTATTGTAATTCATGGATGTCTGTTTTCTTAATTTATTGTTAACTTAGGATTCAAGATATTTTAGTTTGAAATGATGTTGAAGCATATTAGTGTTGGTGGTGGTTTGGCTAAGACTAGTAAGAACAATATCCTCCTAAGAAGAATGAATATGGAAGTAGAATTATTGTCTTGGTAAAAAGAGACTAATGATACTTAGTAAAACCTAACTAAAGAATGGATATGGAACTAGAATTAGTACCTTTGGTAAAAAGAGAGTAATGATACTTAAATTGAGTAAAATCTTTTATTAAAACCAACTTCTAGAAGTTTTAGTGTGTGTATATATATATATATATATATATGTGTGTGTGTGTGTGTGTGTGTGTGTGTGTGTGAGGTTTGTTAACACGCGTATTTTTCAGTTGGTACGTTTTAACAATGTGTACCGGATTATAGTAGACAAAAATACCCTCATTTATCATGGATTCTAAGTTTTAAGGTCAAGGATATTTAAATAATTTTCATTCTCAAAAAAAGAAACCCCCAAACCCTTACTCACCTCCCTCATTCCTTTCAACCCTTTCTCTTTCATCTCTCTCACTCTAACATTTTCTCTGTCATCTCTCTCACTTCAACATTTTCTCTGTCATTCCTACTGTTGCCTCAATTGAAAAAAAAATCATAAACCCTTTTCATCAGAGATATTTTCTCTCTCATTTCAACATTTTCTCTGTCATCATTCCAACATTTTTTCTCTCATCTCAACCCAATTGAAGATGGTGGTAGCAATTTGAATCAGAGATATTTTCTAAAATTTGAAAAAGTTTACTCTTTTATAATCATTTTATATTTATTAACGTGTGTAAAATGAATATAAACTTTGTCATTTTATGTTACTCTTTCCAAATCTCAAAGGTAAAAAATGATTTTACTGTTTTTTTATCTTGCACAGTGGTTAAAGTTTATTCTAAACGCTTGTAGAAGTTGATTCAGTGATAAAAAAGGGACATAAGGAAATTAAAGAAATAGGTATAGAAGAATTCCCTAGGAGTACAATTCTTTGAATTCTAGGTTGCAATCTTAACATGCTTTCAGTTTTGACATTTACATACTATTTTAATAATAACTTTTCCCACCGACCTCCAAATGATGTGATTATTTTTTTATTAGAAACTAGACTCAAAAAGCTTTCTCATGACTACTAATTTGTAATTTTTGGACATTTGAGTAGGTACAGTTTATTCCTTAAAGTTAACGCTTTATATATTCCTGCCAACTCTGACCTTTGCTGGTTGTTTTGCCCATAACTTTCTTCATTGAATTCCAAATGAGTTTATTCTTGTTTTGTTGGAATCTAGACTCAAATACCTTTCAAATTATGCATTGTTAATCAAGTTTAGGGCTTTTTGGCCATTGTAATCGATTACAAAAACACTGTAAACGATTACACGAACAAAAATTTGGTTTTATACAAAAACTTGTGCTGCAGGAGCCAGTTGTGGACACATAAGTAACTAAAGAAATTTTACGTAATTTTTTCATATTTCTTGAATGGATGAGACTTCTTTTTTGTTAGAAAATAGGTAGGCTTTGTTTTACACCAAGAGGGGGGTGAATTGGTGTTTATTCAAAAACAAAATCTTTTCGCAATCTTTAAACAAAAGTATAAAGCTTTTTTATCTTTCTTGAAATGCAAGTAATGAAAATTTCTATGCAACAGAAAAACGTAGTTGACTGCGTAACAGATATAGTCGCGACTGAAATAAAGAGTACAGGGATAGAGAAAATTAAACACTGGTTTTTATACTGGTTCGGCCAACAATGCCTATATCCAGTGTCCTTCCAACCCAGGAAGCAAATGCACTATATAGGTTGCGGTTTTTACAACAAGGAATTTATAAAAGACCTCACGTCAAAAATATAAATCTCCTATCTAACCCAAAACCAAAATATAGCTGCAACAACCAAAACCAGACTTGCAGCAAGAATCCCCTCTTCTGCAATCTGAACCCACGTCGAACAATCCTCAACGTATAACTTCTGTATCACAACAACGAAATACAATCAAAACCTTCCTATTCTTCACATTCATTCTCTTGTGTTCGAATTCCTTCCTCTTATCTGGTTTCCCTACGTTCTGGGTTCTGTTCGAAGACTACTGTCTCCCTAAAGAACCGCATCAAGAAGTCAAGGATTAATAGGTGGAAATGTGTTTGAGTGGTGAAAAAGCTATTTTGATCGGTGAAATTTGAAGGAAAAGGCAAAAGGATGGAAGATGCAAGGAGAAATGCGAAAACGAGAGGCTAGGGTTTGATGGAAGCAAGGCTGAAACGGAGGAAATGCATGCAAACCTGAGACGAGGATGATGGGAGACGTTGAGATTCGCTCACAGAGAAACCTAAGAAGCTGAGGTTTTCTTTGAAGAGGAAAAACGCGAGAAATGAATTGGAGTGTCTGAAGTGTGAGAAACAAAGGACGTGTGGCTAAGGTGTAGTGATGCCATTGGTCTGACGCAAGCAATATGGAGACGTGTCTGAGGATTTGTGAAGCATCGTGGAAGAGAGAGAAAGCACCGTGAGTTTTGGAAAATGGAAGAATGAGAGGTGCTTGAAAGGTGGCTAGAGAAAGTCTTTGGACTCTCTAGCCTGTGACTTTCAAGAGAGAATTAATTTCTGATTTAGAAATCTCAATTCTCATTCATCTCAAAAGTAAAAATACAATAGAGGAGTTGAGTATTTATAGTGACCCAAGCTCCAAGCTAAGTTATAGATAAAATGAAATGTAAAAATACGAGAAAGAAAGAGACTGTCTCAGGAGGGATTCCATCATACATTTATGACAATAATGCTTATTCATTAAATGTGGAAGAGCTCAAAGCTGAAAAGGAGGGTTAAAAGAGCATTGGAAATAGTATCAAAATAAAAGGTGGTAACAAATGATCCAATAGTAAATATCTCATACAGAATATGTTATGTGATACAACAGAAAAAGAAAAAAAAAGGGTGAAGTCATGAAGATTTCAGGTTAGGGTGGTGAAAATATAGAGTGGTTGGGTGAACAAACAGGGAAATATTATTGTTGGATTTTACAAGGTTTGAAGAAGAAGAAAACCCCATTGAAAGAAAGTGAACAGGTAAATTTCCCTTGAACAACATTTTGTGTCTGTAGTTTGCCTGTTCTACTAAGTAAATGGAGTCCCCACAAAGTGTTTGTTGTAAGACCCCAAAATAAATATGATTTATGGAAGCGTATTATTCAAGGAAAGTTTCTCTTATCTATTAGAAAGGTAGAAAAGAGAAGTTGACCGAACAGTGTGAGAGGACGAATGACCGAGAGATTGATCCAACGAATAATCGAGAGAATAACCGAACGGCTTGGACGAGTGACGAACTGTTAGGGGCTGGCAAGTATAAGAGAGGAGGTACAGGAAAGAGAAGGGAGCCAAGCGGTTTCTGAAGAGGAGGTGTCGTCTTCAGGCCGAACTGTTGCTTTAGAAGAAATGTTGTCATCAGACCGACTGGTTGCTTAAGGAGATGTTATCTTCAAACCGAACGGGCGCTACCATCAGATGAAAGTGGGAACCGTGCACTGGACAGGTGTGGAAGATCTATAGACCTTTCGTGTTAGATGAGCCATGCAGAAGATGCTGTAAAATAAAACCTATTTCTAAATTATTTTGTGTAACTCGTAATAATTGCAAAACTTAGCAATTTGTTTTCAGAAGATTAATTCATAATCCTAATTCGCAAGTTAGACTTTTATTACCTCGGTCGCAGTAAATTTAGGATAGATATCCTTGTGAACTATAATTGAACATTGTCCATGTCATGACACGGGTTAGTCTTTGCATATGTGTCTTCTTCATAAATACAAAGCACCAAAGATACAATCGAGATAATATGATTTTGTTAGAAATCATAACATTACTTTTGAAATTGAAACTACAATGTCCTATGTCTTTTCACTAACAATAATTATATATAAGAAGAAAGAGTGGAAAACCTTATAGTTTTTCTTGTATGTACACACCACCGCCACCACAAAATTTTAATGTAAAAAAGCAAAACACACTACCCAATTTGCAAAGATTGCATACTACTAATTTAAAAATGAGAAAGCTCATTATAATGGAAGTCTTTCAGCTAGCCTTAGAACTAGTTAGAGTCAAGGTAATAAGGAAAATTACCAAAATCATGTTCAATCACTTGTAACGGACTCACTAGTGAAAAAGAACCCCAATTGTACTTCTTACATTCTCCGGAGGATCCAATCCTCCATTTCTGTAATAGAATTGGAGTGTCACTGCATTCCTTCTCACATCAGAACAAGACTTCATTAAGTTTTGTCCTGAACAGGGTTGGGGGATAGATGATGCTAGGGCCCAGGTACCCACTTTAGAATTTCCCCTTCCCAACCCCAAACCTAGGATACCGGATTTCCTATTGTAACGATAAAATTCCACAACAACAACCGTGATTCTTTCATACTATTAGCGCAGGGGTGTAGCTGATTTGACACTTCTGCCTATACCTTCAAGAAAATTCAGAAGTCCAGTGATAATACCAATGCTTCCGATAAATTTAGAGTAATGGTACTAATGGTCGAACAAATTCCAGTGCAACCGAAGTTTGAAGGTAGAAGATAATTATAATAAAAACAATCATGACAAAAAAATGTTTTTAAGGTATCCGTATCAATACTTAGACGACGTGATATATGTTCATAGCACTACACAAGGGTTTAGGATATTATGACACTAGTTCAAAAAACTGGCATGAGTCCAGAACACAAAATATAGCACAATGATTTATGAATAATGACTATATCCATAAAATGTAACTTGAAAATTCCTAACTGTCGTTGAGATGAAACCTGAGCATTGCTGAACATCGTACCGAGTTGTTCACAACCTGAATCGGGAAAAGCTCAATGTTTTTTGTATTTTGACAGAATTACAATTCAAATTCATCTTCAAGCTTCAATGACTCGGCAGCAGCCTCTTCCTCTTCGTCATCGATGACAAAATAAGGATTGTGAGCTTCAGGTTTGAACTTGTAGCCGGTGAAGATGTAGAAAGCAAGCGTGGCTAACTCAGCAGCAACCACACTGGTCCAAGAATAGCGATAGGATGTTATGGTCTCCAAGGCATAAACCACAACCCTGGTGAAGTAAATGTAACAAATGACGACGATGTAATAATGACGGAAGAGGGTAAGCTTCATCAAATTAACAGCGGCCTTGCCGTCGGTCCTGGCAGCCTCACGGAGGTTCTTGATGGACCAGACAATGGGGAAGAGCACGGCGCAGCAACAAACGACATCTACGAGGAGGAAGACCTGTTTCCAGGTAACCCAGTCGTGGCCGTAGGGGCCACTCTCATCGATGACAACCTGAGCAATGTTAGCGATGACTTGAAGGGGGATGACAATCATAAGAACCTTCTTTTCCTTATCCTGAAGGAAGGGCTTGAGGAAGGACCAGCCGGTGCCAATCAAGACAATGAGAGTGAAGAGAGAAATGCCCTTGAGGAAGCTAAAGATGTAAAAGATGATATCCCAGCCGTGGGCGCTGCCTGTGCGCTTGATGTAGGATTTGTCCTCGGCCTCACACAAGAGATTCAAAGCCTTCAAGATGACGACGGCAAGCATGAAGTAATGGATGCGGAATGCGGTCAATCGCTTCTTGTAGAGCACGCTGATCCAGAGAGCAGCCAAAGCGAAATACACCAGCGACAGCAGGAAATAGACCTTGGGAAGGATGGTTCTCCCAGCAGAAAGGTAATCGCGGGTGTTGCTCCTTCCGTCCAGATTGTACATGGCAGATTTAACATCCATGCTCACCTTCAGCTGCTGAGGGTGGCAGTTGGCGAACACCAGGTTGTACTGATCGGCGTCGTTTTCTTTGTACTCGATGTTGAAAGAGTCTTTGCCGTTCAGAGAATTAAAGGTGTATACGGACTTCACGAGATCCGATTGAAGGGTGCACCGAATCTCACCATCCTCCAGCTGCTGGAGGACATGGAGCCAAGAATCCAGGGTGCAGAGAAAGAAGCCAACCTTTGAGAGGTCCAAATTGGAATTGGAGAGGGAGATTCTGTTAACATTGAGCTCAAGACGACCCTTGTGGGTGAACCCAAACTGATCGAAGGGAACAATGGGCCGATCGTCGTTTCGAACCTCAGAGAAGCGGATCTCTGAGAGGGACAAGGGGAGAAGGCCCAGTACGAGGAGGAGGAAGAAGGAGCAAGACGAAGACCTCATCCTCATCACCAGTTGGTGAAACCTTCAGATAGATCAGATCTGCCAATTGCTATCGATATTGCTGATAAGCGTCAAATAGTCGGCAATGGAGTCTATATCTAAATCAACTAGTTCCTATACCGTGGAATGCACGAAAATGGTAAATAAATTTTAATTATTATAATTAATGAAATATTTGTAAAAATATAATCATCTTGCTTTTTATATTAAGGTTTAATAGGTTTGGAGGTCCCTATATATGGGGGTTTGTTTCAATTGGGTCCTCCAATTTTGAAAGTGATCAATTAGGTCCTTAATTTTGTCAATATGAATCAATAAAAGCCTTTTCGTTAACGACGTGAAGTTTTTGAACATGTGGCACGCTAGCGCTCCCAGGTGGCACTATTTCACCCTTTTATAATCCACCTATGCACTTGAAATGGTGCCACCTGGGAGCGTTAGCGTGCCACATGTTCAAAAACTTCACGTCGTTAACGGAAAGGCTTTTATTGATTCAAATTGACAAAATTAGGGACCTAATTGATCACTTCCAAAATTAGAGGACCCAATTGAAACAAACCTCCAAATATAGGAACCTCCAAACCTATTAAACCTTTTATTAATGTAAGAACATAAGAATATATATATAATATATGTATAAATATTAAAAGAAGTTGGGGGAGAAACTGAATTAAAATAAAGGGTAGCGATATGTTGACAACAGTTTGTTGCCAACAATTTGCCAACGCCAGTTGTCACCGTTTGATTGGTCCTTGAATTTGAATTATTTTTAATTAGAAAATGGATTTGAAAAAGGCAGTTTGTGTTATTCCGAAACTGCCCATCCTCATTTTTATCAGGTTTTGTAAATGGCAGCACCTTTTTTCTCTGCATTTGCGATTTCAACACTCTCTAGGAATTTGAGGTTCTAAATTTGTAGCGAAATCTGTCTTCATTTTTGTTTTTCGTTCTCAGAGGCAAAGGTTTCCAAGTGTTCTCTGTGTGTGCATTTTAGGTTTTCGTTCTCGCAGGCAAAGGTTTGGAAGCTCTATCTTTCTCTCCGTTTGAGGTTTTTTTTGGTTGTTCGAAGCGGTCTTTCCATTCATTGGAGATTAGTTCTGTTGTGAAGGTATTGTATTGACGGTGTTAACTTTGTTATAGGTGTCGAAGTGGTTAGGGGTTTCATTCGTGGTTGGGTTTGACATTTGAGTTTGAGGAGGTTATTCGGTTTGTATTTCGTTGACATTTGTTAGCTTTTTGTAGCCATGGCTTGTTCCCTTGACATTGACTCTTCGAACAAGGTGCGAAAATTATCGTTGTTGTTTATTGTTATTTAGGTTATGAGTTATGG
Source organism: Vigna mungo (assembly GCA_036885675.1). Classification (NCBI taxonomy): domain Eukaryota; kingdom Viridiplantae; phylum Streptophyta; class Magnoliopsida; order Fabales; family Fabaceae; genus Vigna; species Vigna mungo. Next base: position 3,082,869 of record CP144701.1, read on the forward strand.
TTTTGATGGATGTGATTTTGGTTTTGTTTGCTTTTGATTTTGGGTTAGGTATTTTGGTTTTGAACTATGACTATATGACCATTTGCTGTTAAAATTTTTGATGAACCAAATTGTTTGTACAGTTCTGAAAGTTGTGTTTTTTGACTTATGATTGGAGAAAAGTTAAATTACATATGTATACTTTTGCAGTTATATGTTCGTCACTCTATGAAAACAAAGTTTGTTGCTGGTTTAAATGAAATTTTGACTGAGGAGCAGAAGTTTATTGTTTCGGAGACTCCATTTTCATGGTTTTTACAACTGCCGGATACCCTTAGAATTGGTAGGAATCTTTTGGGCGATCTACTGACTAAATGGGTTGATGAGAGGAGTGCTTTTTTATTTGGTGAAAAATATGTTGAATTTAAGGAAGTGGATGTAACATTAAGCTTAGGGTTGTCCTTGGTTGGTGACAAGATTAATTTGAATGAACGACAACTTTTAGAAAGTAATTGTCGGAAGTACTTTGATACAGAAAACCAAAAAGGAAAATATGAATTGGCCAAAATATATGATTTTGTTTTGAAAGAGCACCAAAAATTGCCTGCTTTAGATGTTTGCAGGTTGTATATTTTTGTTGGAATACATGAGGTATTGTTACCTAGTCGTAGGAGAACAATATTTCCAATATTATTTGAAATTATTGATAGAGTAAACGAATTGGGAACTTTTTGTTGGGCTCGTATAGTATACCATTATCTAGTCAGGAGTTTCTGCAAACAGAACTTATCTTGGAATAGTGGAAAAGGTGCAACTAATGTCTATGTTGATGGTTGCGTGTACGTGTTCCAGGTAATTTTTTGTCATTCATTATTTCTTTGGCGTGAATTTAAATTAGTATTTATGACCTATATGTTTTATTTCAGGTGTGGTTTTGTGACCGTTTCATTCCTTCAAATGCATTTTTACATAAATACCCTAGAATATTACATTGGATGACAGTAAGTGTAGGTGACAAGTTTATAAAAGATGCAATGGAGACAGGTTTGGTATGTAGTTGATTTTGTTGTTCATGTTGTTTGATTGAATAGCTGTATTATAAGGTTATTTTGTGTTATTTGTAGATGCTTGATGACTACGGTGCAACAAGGAAAGAAATGGGTGAGTCATCTGTTAAAGCATCACTACATCAAAGTGGACAAGATACGAAGAAATGTGTAAGGTTAAATAAAATGGAAAAAGAAAAAGTGTTAGCTGATCTAGATCAAGTTTTAGAGGAACAAGATGGTGTAATTGAACAACTTGAAGAGGAGTTGTATGCATTGAAGGCAGACCTGGTTGAAGACAACAAAAAAGATGAATCTGGTTATGTAACTCCTACTAAGGAAAATGATTTCAACAATGATTTTCCATGTGAGGGAGGAATTTACAGCCATGGAAGTGTTAACAAGGGAGGACAACGTCGAAAGCGATACAAAAACAAAGCTTGTAGAACTCCCTATATTGGATATAGTCCCAATTTTGGAGACAATTAATTTTGTACTGTATTAGTAGTGTAGTATTTCGTACTTCTAAACTTATGGATAGCTGAAATGTGATGGAATTATTGTGATTGTTACTAAAGTTATTGTTTATTGGGAATTTCTGTTCAATGTGCATTCAATGTGTTATGTGGTTATGTTATTGAATATGTTTCCACTATTTAAGTTTTAACAAGGACTCTGTAATCGCTTACAAGGACACTGTAAGCGATTACAAGTTCAATTTAAAAAGATTGAACCAATACCTCTTCATGGCTCCCTGCGAATTAGAAAGGGAGTCCCTGACATTGCATACTGTAGTGTTTTTTTCATAATGACCTACTCCTGGTTAACCCAGAAAGGCATGGTTTGGAGGTGTGTGTAAGTGGGTAAACATTTGAATGATTTTCAAAGAGGACCAAGTAAAGGTTCTGGGTTTGTAGGGCAGTTTGATCCACCTATAGTATTGTGTAATCGATCACAGTGACGCTGTAATCGCTTACCAGGAAATGTGTACCAAAACCTCAATGTGACTCCCTGGTCCTCCCTGAGTGGGCTCCCCAGAGTGTGGTTTTTGAATAGTTGGTAAGAACCTAAGTTATGAAATTCATTTCAGTGGTTGTTTTAGGGGTCAAAGTCAATGTTGTGGGTTTGTAAGGCACTTCCATCCACCTATGTGAGTATGTAAGCGATTACAGTGAGGCTGAAATCGCTTACCAGGGAATGTGTACCAAAACCTCAAGGTGGCTCCCTGGTCCTCCCTGAGATGGCTCCCCAGAGTGTGGTGTTTGATAAGTTCGTCTCAACCTAACTTATGAAATTCATTTCAGTGGTTGTTTTAGAGGTCAAAGTCAATGTTGTGGGTTTCTAAGGCACTTCCAGCCACCTATGTGAGTATGTAAGCGATTACATTGAGGTTGTAATCGCTTACCAGGGAATGTGTACCAAAACCTCAAGGTGGCTCCCTGGTCCTCCCTGAGTGGGCTCCCTAGAGTGTGGTTTTTGAATAGTTGGTAAGAACCTAAGTTATGAAATTCATTTCAGTGGTTGTTTTAGGGGTCAAAGTCAATGTCCTTGGTTTCTTAGGCACTTCCATCCAGCTATGTGAGTATGTAAGCGATTACAGTGAGGCTGTAATCGCTTACCAAGGAATGTGTACCAAAACCTCAAGCTGACTCCCTAGTCCTCCCTCAGTTGGCTTCCCAGGGTGTGGTTTTTGATAAGTTGGTCAGAACCTAAGTTATGAAATTCATTTCAATGGTTGTTTTAGGGGTCAAAGTCAATGTTGTGGGTTTCTTAGGCACTTCCATCCAGCTATGTGAGTATGTAAGCGATTACAGTGAGGCTGTAATCGCTTACCAGGGAATGTGTACCAAAACCTCAAGCTCCCTGGTCCTCCCTGAGTGGGCTCCCCAGAGTGTGGTTTTTGAATAGTTGATAAGAACCTAAGTTATGAAATTCATTTCAATGGTTGTTTTAGGGGTCAAAGTCAATGTCCTTGGTTTCTTAGGCACTTCCATCCACCTATGTGAGTATGTAAGCGATTACATTGAGGCTGTAATCGCTTACCAGGGAATGTGTACCAAAACCTCAAGGTGGCTCCCTGGTCCTCCCTGAGATGGCTCCCAGAGTGTTCGTTGTTCAGACTTCAATACTTCAATCTTGGTCGAAGATGAAGATACACGTCTACAACGGCGTCACCAGAGTTCAAACAACGATTACGGAGTTTTTTGCCGGAGTAGAGAAAGAGAGATAGCCTTCGTCGAGACACCCAGAGTGAAATGAGCAGAGGTTTGGTAGGCGCGAGAACCCAATTATATTTCACATATTCAGTTCCAAAAATGCCCTTCCCACAGCCATTTTTGTTTTTAAAGAATTAACTAAAACGAACCTATCAGAACACGCCACCTGTAGTTGGCAAATGGTTGGCAAAAACCCGTTGTCAAACAAACATTTTCCTAAAATAAAAGGGAGGGGCCATTTAACTAAAAAGAACCAGTTTAATTTTGCTGCTGGACTTTCTGAAAAGCATAAGTCATTCTCTCAAGAACGTTTCTCTCTCTAGACCTCACACTCTCCATTTTTCCTCTGCCTTCTCTCTACCTTTTTTTTCAACTGAACCGTTAGAATTTCAATCCGTAGGCACCTAAACGATCCTAACGCCGAGAGCTTCAATTGGCACCGATCAATTTCAGGATTCATTGCTGTAAGTTGCTCTTCACTATTCCTTGTTGTTTTGGAACCCTAGACCATGCAATTTGTTGTTGCATGTGTCTTCTATTTTTTTCTTCCAATCCCTGTCTAATTCTAGCTCTAAGAGTTGTTCTTTATCACCACATTACGGGTTGTAGGGTGTTGTCTAGATTATTCACGTGTGAGATATTGTAGTTGTGGTCTTTGAGCTGAGTAAAGAAATTTCAAGGTAAGGTGAGTTGATTATTTTTGGTTAAATCTGTTTTAGTGTTTCATGTATGATTGAATTTAAAAGTATGATGTTCTGTTGGGACTGTGTTGTCAATGTTTTACGTATTTGGTTTTGGTATGAACTGGATTGCACAAATGATGAACCTGTGAATGATTTCTTGTGTATTGTTTATGAATATAGTCTATTTCAGTATGAGTTATTGAATGTGATTGATTTTTCTCCGCTGACCAATTGGGATGTAAGGAGGGTTTGAAAGAATTTGGGGTTGGTTTTGTAAAGTGTAAAGGAAGTGTTAAATTTGGTTGGGTAGAGGATGAAATGTAAAGTTAGTGAACGGATGAGAGTCTGAAAGAATAACGCGGGAGAGAGAAAGATGTTTAATTTCTTTAAAATGGTTTACTGTTTCCCTGAGGCAGAGAGTGCTATGGCCATTGACAGAAGAAGGAATGAGAGGGGAAAAAGGAGTATCTCTGTTTGTGGATTTTTTTATATTTCCTTTCTTGTTTGAATTGTAAGGAGGAGTAGGTTTTGGGTGTAAATAAACAGTTCCAGGTATGCATTGGATGGGGAGTTTATTAGGATGATATTGAGAGAGAAGGAGTGTTGCTCTGAGTGGGTTTAATAAAATAAAATGAAGAGAGAGTTGTGGATATAGAAGGGAACAATGTTAGTATGCAAGAAAGAAAAAAGAAGAAGACGTGTGGGTGGCAGTAAAGAAAAAGAGTGGTACTGGAAACATTGGTTAGTGATTTTATAGTGGGAAAAAATTAGAAGAAGGAGAGAATTGTGATCTTAAATGAACATAAAATTTTAATAAATAGTGGAAGAGCAGTGGTTGTTTTGTTGCAGAGAGGGAGGGACGTTTTGCTTTTATTAGGTTTTGGAAAAATTTTCTTTCTTTGATATATAAATTAATATAGAAAAGAAAATATGAATGTTTGCCTCCGTAAGGCACGTCTGTGACACCCGAGCATTGACGAGGGCGGGGAGTGATCGCCGGTGCAAGAGGCATGGTGCAGGGGGCACAAACAAGGAGCGGCTCCTGGCAGGCTTCTAGTGGAAGGGGCACATGGACGAATCGAACATACACCGGAATGAGAGTGATCTGGAGACTGTATAGGTATGGGACTATACAGTTGAAGGATAGCTTAAAAGAATTGATTTGGCTACTCATATCACCAAAATGCATTTACTTTTCGGTAGCCTAACCCATGAGAACTCCATGGTTAAGCATGCTTAGCCTGGAGAAATTCTGGGATGGGTGGCCTTCCGGGAAGTTTTCCCGGAAAGTGTGCGAGTGATGACAAAGCACACTGGAAAGCCGTGGTGATGTGTGGGGGCAGTCAACAGTCCCTGTAAGTTGTTGTGGCGTTACACATGACATCCCTGTTTTTCTTTCTTTTTAATATTTTATTCTATTTATTCATTCTTTTAGCAAAGTGGGTCTATCCTATCTTTCCTACCTATCCATTTTACAAACATAACATGGCAAAAGAATTTCCACACCCTGGACGTGCCTTACGGAGGCAAACATTCATATTTTCTTTTCTATATTAATTTATATATCCAAGAAAGAAAATTTTTCCAAAACCTAATAAAAGCAAAACGTCCCTCCCTCTCTGCAACAAAACAACCACTGCTCTTCCACTATTTATTAAAATTTTATGTTCATTTAAGATCACAATTATCTCCTTCTTCTAATCTTTTCCCACTATAAAATCACTAACCAATGTTTCCAGCACCACTCTTTTTCTTTACTGCCACCCACACGTCTTCTTCTTTTCTCTTTCTTGCATACTAACATTGTTCCCTTCTATACCCACAACTCTCTCTTCATTTTATTTTATTAAACCCACTCAGAGCAACACTCCTTCTCTCTCAATATCATCCTAATAAACTCCCCATCCAATGCATACCTGGAACTGTTTATTTACACCCAAAACCTACTCCTCCTTACAATTCAAACAAGAAAGGAAATATAAAAAAATCCACAAACAGAGATACTCCTTTTTCCCCTCTCATTCCTTCTTTTGTCAATGGCCATAGCACTCTCTGCCTCAGGGAAACAGTAAACCATTTTAAAGAAATTAAACATCTTTCTCTCTCCCGCGTTATTCTTTCAGACTCTCATCCGTTCACTAACTTTACATTTCATCCTCTACCCAACCAAATTTAACACTTCCTTTACACTTTACAAAACCAACCCCAAATTCTTTCAATCCCTCCTTACATTCCAATTGGTCAGCGGAGAAAAATCAATCACATTCAATAACTCATTCTGAAACAGAGTATATTCATCAACAATACACAAGAAATCATTCACAGGTTCATCATTTGTGCAATCCAGTTCATACCAAAACCAAATACGTAAAACAGTGACAACACAGTCCCAACAGAACATCATATTTTTAAATTCAATCATACATGAAACACTAAAACAGATTTAACCAAAAATAATCAACTCCCCTTACCTTGAAATTTCTTTACTCAGCTCAAAGACCACAACTACAATATCTCACATGTGAATAATCTAGACAGCACCCTACAACCCGTAATGTGGTGATAAAGAACAACTCTTAGAGCTAGAATTGGACAGGGATTGGAAGAAAAAAAATAGAAGACACATGCAACAACAAATTGCATGGTCTAGGGTTCCAAAACAGCAAGAACAGTGAAGAGCAACTTACAGTAATGAATCCTGAAATTGATCGGTGCCAATTGAAGCTCTCGGCGTTAGGATCGTTTAGGTGCCTACGGATTGAAATTCTAATGGATTAGTTGAAAGAAAAGGTAGAGAGAAGGCAGAGGAAAAATGGAGAGTATGAGGTCTAGAGAGAGAAACGTTCTTGAGAGAATGACTTATGCTTTTCAGAAAGTCCAGCAGCAAAATTAAACTGGTTCTTTTTAGTTGAATGGTCCCTCCCTTTTATTTTAATTCAGTTTCTCTCCCAACTTCTTTTAATATTTATACATATATTATATATATTCTTAGGTTCTTACATTCTCCCCAACAAGAAAATTTTCGACCTCGAAAATTGAATTTATTAGAGAGAAGGAACAACCTACTTTCATCACATCCTCTAATACAATCAGTAAATGTTTTATAGATTTTTAACCCAAACAACAAAGAATTTCTGCACCATTTTAACCAAAACAGCAAGATTTTTTTTTTTGGCATCAAACAACAAAGTTTTAATTGCAATAATAGGATCCAGAACAACCCAAACAGCAAGGTATTAGGTGCAATAACAACAAAGGTTTATGTAGATTTTACAGCAAAAACAGCAAAGGTTTTATGTAGATTTTACAGCAAAGACAACAAAAGTTTTATGCAGATTTTACAGCAAAGACAGCAAAGGTTTTATGGAGATTTTACAGTAAAGACGACAAATTTTATTTTACTTTTTATTTTTTTTTTGGTACAGCATTTATGTAATCTATACAACAAAGACAACAATATGTAAACAAAATTTATAGCAACTAACTGGAAGTCTTCGTGACAGCAAACAATAAGTTTTTTTTTTTTTTTTTTTTTTACAGAATTTTCTTTCTAAAGAAGCTTCCCAACATATCATATTAGTGTTTTTACTCATTTGTGATGATCTTACATGTATATGCCAAAGCTTCATCTATACTACCCCTACCCTACCAGTTCATACTATATCCAATTATTTAATCACTAAAAAGACTATGGTTCATCAATTATCTAACATATCAGAGTTCATTTCACTGTTCTCATTTAATCAAAGCATACATTGACTAATATATTATTCTAGCAATTCCAAGTTCTTTTCTTCCAAAACTAATTTATAATCAAGTAATACTTGGCTCTTTACTAATCATTCTAAAACCCATATATTGATTCTTTACAATTTTAACCAAACAGTACGTGAAAGCATAGCATCTTCATTCCCTACTTATACAAACTCAATTAATAGAATAAAGACAATTCATTCACCACTTTTAAATTCTCGTCCCGATATTACTTATTTTCTTTTCTTATGATTTTAATAGATTAAAATAAACCACACTCACCAATCAAATATCAACAATTCTTTACCTTAACCCATTTTCTGATTTTTGTTCTTAGGTCTTGATTCCACGTAGTTCAAACAGTACACATTTACACTACACCTATATTATTCCTATATCACTCTTTCCAACTCAATTATTCATGACTACCCCAAATTCCAACTGCATCAAACTTATTCCCTTGTTTTAATCCGAATGTAATATCATACAAGTTTCCCATTTTCCAAATTATGACAAAGACCATTTCCAATATCAACTATTCAAAATGAATGCATACACACATCTACCCTCCAATTCACACGTTATCTTTTCCAGACCACAAACAGTTTTAATTCAAACACATATATCCAACTTTATCCCTTTAAAATTACTTCAAGTTATATATCCATTATTTCAACTCATAACCAATCTCCAATTCAATTCAACAGAACATATACGAGTTTCCCGATTATGCATACTCCATTTCAATACCACTGAACCCAAAAGGAATTCATACAGTCGAGCATATCACCACAATATAATTAAACCACCACAAGATACAAAAATTTCCAAATTTTCCAACCAGCATCAAACCCAACTAAAATTTCCGCAACGTACAAGTTCTTATCAACCCAAACCATCATCTTGATACATCATTTCATTAATGAGATAAGAACAAAGACAATAATAAAATCCAAACATAATCAGTTTAGCTCCCCCGTACAATTGTTTAATTAAGATTACTAATCTCATACATTCCAAACTCCTACTGCCAGTCCAATTCAGAATAACAAAACACCACCACTACTGCAGATCTGGGAAACGACCGCGGTTGTTTTTCCCTATACGTCGCGGTTCCAGAACCGCGGCATATAAAGGCACGGTAAAAAGTCGCTGACTATATGTCGCGGTTGCAACCGCGGTAAAAGGTTCCGAGAATATACCGCGGTTGCAAAAGGAACCGCAGCCAAAAGCCCTGTTTTTTTAAAACAAATAACAAAATCCAACTATAGGCCGCAGTTAGAACCGCAGTAAAAGACCAAGAATAGGCTGCGGTTCTGTGTGTAACCGCGGCCATATGTTTATTTTCAAAAAAAAAAATTAAAAAAAACGATGGGCTTTTGGCCGCGGTCTTGGTAAGAACCGCGGCATATTCTCCTATTTTCTACCGCGGTTTTGGTAAGAACCGCGACATATTGTCCTGCAGTTTTTTAAAATAGCAGGTCTGTTTTTGTAATATCCACTACCACAAAAACAGACCTGCATATGAAATACATTTTCAACAGAATACACATATCAAACAGATGTTCAAATGCTTTCAAACAAAACATAAAGTACAAAGTCTAATAAAATACAATGTACTAAAATAGAATGTTTAAATCTAATAACTAATAACTAAGAACTATTATATAATCTAACTATATACTTTGCAAGAGCTTTCCTCATGAATAAAAGTGGTTTCTCAGGAAGTGCTCTAGTACTCTTGAATTTCTGCACAAGACAATATATATAATTAGTGTATATGAATTCTACATTGGGGAAAAAATCAAAATTTGTTAGATTTAAATATTACCGTTTCCCAGCTTCCTGTGATGTGAGAACGAACAATATGGGTCATCCAATACATTACGTAGTATCCGCACTCATATGACCCATTCTGTCTGTTACACTGCAATATATCATCATATAATTAGTGAATAACATTAAAACAAAACAACTATAACAAAGTATGACTTTAGCATATGTCAAACCTGCAGAGAAATCCATGCAATCTTTCTAGTGTTAGCAATTGATCTCCCAGCAATCATCTGACTTGCTGGAATAACACTACATATTAAAAAAAACCTTTTTAGCATTCATTTACATATAACAGTCAGTCCAAACATTGAGTTGAATATTACCAATCAATTAATTGTCTAAGATTTGCGGGAGGAGGCCTGTGGAACGAGCAGAACCATAAAGTATAGCTCTCGTGCATAGACACAACAAGAAGTTGCCAATGGCGCCTGAAATTCATAATAACTTAACTATTATATTTTGAAATCACATATGAAACTTTATTATGTTAACAAACTTCACTTACACGGATATATAAGGCAAAAAATATATCATCTTGCCTCTTCTAAAACTGTTGATGAGATATGCGTTGATTTGATCAAAATCATTTGATTCATGAATGGATTGGGGATCAAGGAATCCATAATCATCAGAGTGTCCCAAATTGTTACTGACCCCAGACATATACCTGAAATCAGAAATTAACTTAGATATAAGGATAGTTGATTTATAAATCAATTTTATATATAAATAATTGCTCATAGACTTACATCATCCATAGTTGAATAATTGAAATATTCAACTCTTCTGTGCCCGACCAAAGCTCTCTGGCATCTTGGCCATGGAGGTATATTGGGACCTCAGAGGGTCTCCCAAACACATCAACATCATAAGCAACCTCGAAAGGCTTATCATCACAGATGTCAGCAAGTAGCTGCAATGAAGCAAGAGGATCATCCTCAGATAGAGGAATCTTCTGCTGTGCTTGCGTCTGTTGTTACATTGAAAGAAAAGATAAGTTTTGACATAAATAATATGTAAACTTTAAAATTGAAAAGTGTAAAGTAGAATTTCATACCATACCTGGGGGTCAGAAGCTGAACGAACCAAATGTTTAGGCCAAGCGATAAAGGACTTGAATGCATGTTCCACAGTGAAAATCTCATCTGTGGACAGAGGAACTAAGACATCTGGTATGATCATCTCGTCTACTGAGACCTTCACCTCATCCTCTAATAGCTGCACACCATGAACAACAGTCGCTGCCTTATACATTGTTCCACGAGCTACCAGGGTCGTCTCGGTATCATCTTCAGTGTATAACATACATGGACTAGTATCGTCCATGTCATCCCCTGAGATGCCTGCTGCTGAACAACTTCCTTTCCCGCTTCTCCCTGTCAGAGTAAATGTTAGATTATAGAAAATATAGAAATAATTGCACATAAATGTTTATTAAGTTTACCTGTGGGAGGCGCTACATCAACCTGTTCCTGTTCCTGTACCTGTACCTGTACAGAAGATGGCATCGGGCGCATGCCATAGCTCTGAAACTGCTACTGGAACATGGAGCTGAACTCACTTTGCATTTCCTCTCTAACCTGTGCCCTAATTTGCGATTCAAGCTCCGCTCGAACCTTCTTTGTGATCTCTTGTGTCAGTCTTTGTTCTTGTGCTTCACTGTATGCATATGAAGACTGACGAGATGAGGGCCCGAAATAATGTTTAATTCCTACTCCAGAACCAGTAGCACGTACACGTCCAGGGTGCTCAGGTCGTCCAATCGCAGCAGCAAGTATATCCTGGCGACCCTCTGGAGTGAATTGACCTTGGGAGCTCTGCTCAACCAACGAGTCCTGTAACATTACAAAACACCATTATTGTTTAAAAAGTTCAATGTAGTACGTATAATTACAATTATTAATATTTTAGGAACAATGATAAATCAGGTAATCTTATTCTTGACACTTGTTTTCTGTATGAACGTTCTGTGCTTGTCTTGTTTGACTCTGGAGCATCGCATTCGTTTATATCCTTTGCGTGCTTGGAGGGGCTTGGGTTACCTGTGCGTGACCTTGGGTGTGAGCTGGTGGTGTCTACCCCAACATCGGGGCAGGTATCAACCAAATCAGTTTGTGTTGGGTGTCTGCTTGAAGTAGCCGGACGCAAATTCAAGGTCGATTTGGTGTGCCTTCCGTTGGAAGGGTTAGATGTAATCATCCGGATGGATTGGTTGACCACAAATCATGTCCTTATTGACTGCGGGCAACAGAAGATAGTATTTCCAGACGAAGATGGTATGAAGATATTATCATCTTGAGAGGTTCTACGAGATATCAATGAATGAGCAATTTGTTTTGTAGTGTTGGCTCAACAAAAGAAGAAAAGTGCAGAGGAACAGATTGCTGACATACCGGTGGTAAGAGAATATGCTGACGTGTTTTCGGAAGAGGTGTCGGGTTTGCCACCAAGTAGGGAGGTAGATTTTGCAATTGACTTAGTGCCTGGAGCTGGTCCGATTTCTATGGCTCCGTACAGAATGGCTCCCGCCGAGTTAGCAGAATTGAAGAATCAAATAGAAGACCTTTTAGAAAAGAAGTTCATTCGTCCAAGTGTATCGCCTTGGGGAGCTCTAGTGCTGTTAGTGAAGAAGAAGGATGGGAGCTCAAGGTTATGTGTTGACTATCGCCAACTAAACAAGGTTACGATTAAGAATAAATATCCTTTGCCGAGGATTGATGACTTGCTGGATCAGCTAAGGGGTGTCGCTGTGTTTTCAAAGATTGACTTAAGGTCAGGTTATCATCAAATTTTAGTCAAACCGGAGGATGTTCAAAAGACTGCTTTCAGATCGCGTTATGGACATTATGAGTACGTGGTAATGCCTTTTGGTGTGACGAATGCTCCGGCTATCTTCATGGATTATATGAATCGAATTTTCCGATCTTGTCTGGACAAATTTGTGGTTGTATTCATTGACGACATTCTAATCTATTCTAAGGATCGAGAAGAGCATGCAGAACACCTGAGGATTGTGTTGGAGATCTTGAGGGAGCGTCAACTTTTTGGTAAGTTGTCAAAGTGCGAGTTCTGGTTGGAGGAAGTCCAATTTCTAGGGCATGTGATATCTACTCAAGGAATCTCAGTGGACCCAGCAAAGGTAGAGGCAATGTTGAAGTGGGAGCGACCGACATCTGTGACAGAGGTAAGAAGCTTCATAGGGTTGGCAGGTTATTATCGAAGGTTTGTGGAAGGATTTTCCAAGATAGTAGGGCCTTTAACTCAGTTGACTCACAAGGACCAACCTTTTGTTTGGTCAGACAAGTGTGAGGCTAGCTTCGAGGAGATGAAGAGGAGATTGACGACTGCTCCTATTCTAGTTATCCCAGATACCGATAAAGCTTTTGAAGTGCATTGTGATGCGTCATATCAAGGGCTCGGATGTGTTTTGATGCAAAGTGGAAGACCAGTGGCATATGCATCTCGTCAGTTAAAGGTGCATGAGAAGAATTATCCAATGCATGATATCGAGTTGGCTGCAGTGGTGATTGCCTTGAAGACGTGGAGGCACTACCTTTATGGGGCACGATTCCAAGTTTTCAGTGATCACAAAAGTTTGAAGTACCTATTCGATCAGAAGGAGTTGAACATGCGTCAAAGGAGATGGATGGAGTACCTAAAAGATTATGACTTTGAGTTATTGTATCATCCAGGAAAAGCAAACGTCGTTGCAGATGCCTTGAGTAGAAGACGAGTTCAAATGTCTGCCTTGATGGTGAAAGAGTTGGAGCTCATAGAGAATAATGTTTTTAAAAATGTTTGATAGCTACACAAATTTCACTCATTTTGTAGGATTAGAAGAATCCAGGGAGTTAAGTCTTCATTTTAAAGAAAGAAGAAGAATTAAAACACTTTTAATGAAATCTACCACAACACGACTGCGATGCCATTTTTTAGGGACTGAGCCACAAAGAAAACCCAATAAAGAAGGTTTCCTTTAGTCCTAGCCTAAGGCTTAAGTCATGGATAATTCTTCACTATGAAGTAATGTCAGGCAGCTCCAACCTAACTATTCACAGCTTAAGCCATCAAGGAAACTCACAATGGGAGGAAACCTCATGGTTGGAGCCATGGGTCACCGCTTGAGCCACGTTGTCAGAGTTTATAAATATCTGCACTCTGGATAGATTTGAGAGATTTCGAAGTGAACTTTAGGACTTTAGTTTTAGATATTATTGATAACACTTTAGGGAGAGTGATGAGTGCATATTTAGGTCCACAATTTAAGTTTAATATTGAAATTTTGATAGAAATTTTTGGATTTAAATAATTGATTTGAATAGAATTTATGACAATTGGACTTATCAAGTTTGAGGATTAAAAGGTTTTAAAAAGTTATTTTTAGTTGCATAGTTATTTTTGAATATTCTATTATTTGTTGATGTAACTAAAGTTAAATTTTGATCAATTCAAAATGTGAAATTAAATTGTTCCGAGTTACAAAACGAAATCATAAATTCCAGAAAAAAAAGATGTCCTACATTTTACTTATACACTACATTTCCAAATGGGCCAACCACAAAATTTGTTCTACACCCCTTATATATCCATTTACACCCCTTCTACTACTTATAAAAGAATATTCAACCAAATATTTCCATGTGGCAGCATCCTAAACACACAAGCTAAACCAATGGTAGGTTTTCACATCATCATCTCCTCCCAACCTGCACAGAAAAACTAGATCGACAGCCACCGTGTTGGAACAACATTGGCGACACACGATAAACAAATCTAGAACGATGTCGTTGTTTGCAAGTCGCGCCACCACAACATCTTCGGACATCTGCAAAACTCATCATCGCGCCTCAAACCTGCAAAAATCACCTCCTTCGTCGTGTCACCATTTGTCTTCTCCATTGACGCCGTCAACAAGTTCCAAGATCGTGAAACCAAACACTATGACATCGTGAACCATTGCGCCACCATGGCAACCACACCTACAACAAGAAAAAACCAGAAACCAGCGCCATCTCAAATCACGAACAAAAACCCCCAAATTGCGACAATAGGGAACCTTGAATCCACCACCTTAGTCACCATTTTCCACCTCTCATCCACCACCGTGAACCTTTGAGAAACCCAAATCACAGTACTCAAACCCTAAACCCCGAGCCTTATGTCCATCATATTCCTCGTACCATGAAACCTGTGAATTGAAAACATTGCACATGCAATCCAAAATCTAAAAACGTGAAGCCCAAATCGTGAATCACGAAAGCCACCTAGATCATCGTGTCACCATTAAATTGTGACACCACTAGCAATCATCACTTCACAAACCTTCATCTCCATCAACCACACACCATTGAATCATCATCTTTGCCTCGATCCTGCAAACAGAAACACCCAATTTGCGAAAACCTCGTAAATCCACCATGCAAAACCTGAAACGCGGAATCACCATAGCCACCGCGAATCATCATCACCTTCTTTGCCACTAACTTGCAAATTAGAAAAGAGAAACCCCAAATAGTGAACCAGAACCATTCGCATTAGCCACTACTAGTTTCTTGCACAACTAGAGGAGAAACACTCCTTTACATTAGCGAAACCCTAATTTTTTTGTGAGCGAGGGAACTATCACGTAGTAATCCTGGGCAGTCAATTTTGGTCAAAGTCTCAATTATGGTCAAACAAAAGGGCCTAAATTGAAAATGTCAATATCTTTTGAGTTTCTCTACAATTTTAAACAAAATAAGAAGGGCTAAATGGGGGGTTTTGGGAAAATTTCATTTGTTGATAATTTATTAGATATTTTACAAAATAATTAATTTAATTATGTATAAAAATATCAACAGAAATATCTATAAGATATTTTTAAAACTGATTAAATCTATTAAATATTAGGAAGATATTACATTATCAAATAAGAGATTTCATCAACAGAAAAGTTAGAATCTAAGCCCATTAGCAACTCTAATTTGGAGCAGCAGTCATCATCCATACCTCTCTTTCTCTTACTTTTATTTTTATTCATCATTTATTCCACTCCATCCATAAAGGGTTAAGCTTTTAGGGTTGTTCCACTGCAATTTCAATATGGATACTAAGGTTAGGTTGAAATAAGGTCTTTATTTCTTTTGATTATTGATTTGAGTTATCTTTCTTTTATGTCTTTTATCACTCAATCACGTCAAAGTAATGATTTTAACATCATAGTTAATTAACAAAGTGTTTTAATTTACATGCATATTGATCATATAAGTCAAAAGGTTTTTAATTTTGGCTGAGAATGTACTTTAATTGAATTTAGAAACTTTCATATGATTGAATGAGTTTTTACTACCAATTAAGAATGTACTTTGATTAGTGGTAAAAATTTTAACAATAAGTAGTCAAGAATGTACTTTGATTAATTAACTTTTAACTTGATTAGGAGATAAAAGAATATATATAATCAAACTTAATAAGATTTAATTGAGAATGTACTTTAGTTGAATTCATTATGAATAATCTATAAAGGTTGGGAATCTACTTTGGTCAATAGTAAGATTGCCATTAAATTAATTAAGAATGTACTTTAATTAATTTGAAATCAAAAAGCAATAATCAATTGAACAATAATCTATAGTTAACCGATGATGAATCTATTTTAGAAAAATAGTAGAATTAGCCTATTCACTATAATTGTTTCAAAGTCTTTTATTTGTTACTTCATTGAGTTCACACTTAAATAATCTTCAATATCAATTTCATTAGAATAGATCTTTACCTTTATCTTTTAGAATTGCCATTGTGTTTTACAAACCTTTTAAGTAGTAGGATTTCATAAAATTTAATTTTTTAAAAGCATTTATGTATTCATTAGGAAACAAATCATGGCTAACTTAACCTTATCTAGTATGTTAGCTACTAACTTGGCAATACTGAAACTACCTTGTTAAGTATTAGTAATTTGACAGTGTTAACGACAACGTATCAAATTTGGTGTTTTTGTCGTGGCGTATGGTTAGTATTTTTAATGTTTTTATTTTTATTTATTTATTCACTTTTATTTTGTTTTTTTTTAATGCAAATTCATTTAATTTAATTTGAGTTTTTGTAGTCTTTAGACATTTTTAATTTGTTAGCAAAGTCTTTGTTTTTGTTTTGTTTAAGATTTTCTCTTGAGATTAGTTCGAGAATACTCTAGCTAGGAAAGACTTAGTATTTAAGTTATCCATTGTGACATACATTTCTTTATTGGGAGTAGACCCAACAACATTTATTACTTATTTCTTACTTGAATTTTTTCTCCAAAGTAAGAACAAAGGAAAAAAAAATAGAGGAACAACTTCAGGCGGATTGTGTAGTGGATGAGTCGAGCCAACCCGAGAGAATTTTATCAGATTGAGTTGGAAGTTGAATGGAACTTGTGTAAGATACGAAAAAGTTTGAAATTTGGGTGTTCTATTGATTGAGCATCTTCAACATATGAAGCCACTACAGAAACTATACCATTTTCGTCTTCTCCAATTATAAACATATCATCTGCTCCTTCACTTGATCCAGACCAAAACATAATGGCTCAAAGAACCATCAGAAGTTAGCCGCATCCAACAACACCATCATAAACACTTGATTTTAATGCAAGTGAACTGGACAAGACGTCATTGAGGAATCATACCAAAGGGTGGCGATCCAAGGCTATAGATGCCAGGAATGGACCTATAGTTACACCTAAGCAATCTCCTAGGAATTGATCATCTGAAGTTGCATGTTAGGAGGTAGATCTGATGCAAAAGAGGAAAAATTTGTGAAGTCAAGCTTCAACACGATTTAATCACTCAAAAGCCACTCGCTAGTATCTTAAACTGATTTGCAATTGACTTTATAACATTTTCACCAATACAAAGTTGTTTTATACACATAAACTATTTTACAATTCTTCAAAACATCACCTCGCCAAAATGTAAAGCAAACAACAGCCAACACAATGTGACAAAAATCATAAACCTTAGTACAAGAAACCAAGCATAGATTAGGAACGCAAACCTGACCTAGGCACGAATCAATGCTTCCAATTGGAATGATAAAGTCACTCGATGTTTGATTTCTTAGAGATTTTCCCACCAAATCACCGTAAAACCTTCACACTTCAAAAATTCCTATTTTGGAACCCACTAACCTCAAAATGTTTGATTAAATTTCAAAAAACCACTTCCAAATATCACGCCACATCACTATATGTTTAATTGGTCATGTCAACTAATAGTTGTCATATTGTCCACATCGACACTTAGCCTTTAATGATTTAGACGCTAAAAAAATGATTAAATTGACCATAAATTACAAAATTAAGAATCACATTAAATACTTAAAAAAATAGTCTTGAAAAATGTTGACAAATATAAGAAAAAAATGATATTAAGAAAAGAAAAATATTAAACAAAGTTTACAAATACAATCACCAAAACAGATATTAAAAAGAAAAGGGTAATTCGAAGATTCAAAATGAAACGGGCTGTTATCCCAAAGATCGTGGCAATCTTCGTCGCTTCTTCCCACTGTGCACCGATTGTTGTGGCCAGGTCCAGAGACTGTTAGGGTTATACTTTCTGCCACTCACACGGCCACACACTCACCGATCTCACTGATCCACTCACTCCGGAGACTCACAGCTACCGCAGGTACGCTTTCACACGCAGAAAAATATTCCCTTTTACGATCGTGTTCTGTTTTTGTAACAGACTAGAACAAAACATAAGAAAGAAAAACCTGACTCTATAATAGAGATCTTGAGTCACTCTTCAAATTCCAAAACTGAGTGTAATTGAAACTTTGAAGTGTATAAATTCATTGTTTTTGTGAGAACAACAAATTATTACTTTTCCCCTCAACGAAAATTAACGGGGTTTACGGACAAGCCATTCGTCGGTGCGTGTACCTTATTCCCTGAGTTTTTCGTTGCTACTGCATGGTGTACATGTGTTCTGTACTGTGCAATTCCATCTGAGAATCTGGTATATAGTTCTTTCTTTATGCTATTTTACCGGTTGCTAGCTAGTTACTCATCAACCTTATTCGTCTTCCTTCATTAATTTGCTACATAGCATTCACGGTAGAGGTTTCTCGCATCGTCATCTTCCCTAATCAGTTTCAAAGATTCCCAGTCAAAACTGATTTGGGTCCATTTTACAGTTTTTTCCTCATCTCTCCTATCCTCGAACAGAGTAGTTTTCATGTTTTCGTTCTTCCAACTGATATGAAAGCAATGCATTCTCACAAGGGTAGATATTAATTACTCATTAGGGTACGCCCGTGCGTGTGTGTCTCTCTCTATATCTATCTATATATATATATATATATATATATATATATATATATATATATATATATATATATATATATATATATATATATATAAACAAGGGTAGATAGATATAGATAGATTTTCTGAATGATTTTAAAGATACTTATTTTCGTTTAAGATTAGTAACTTAATGAGTTACTAATGATTAGGGCAAGGAGTACTTAGAATTACCCTAGGAGGAACTTGACCTCTCTATTTATAGTTTTTTAATTGCTTAAAAGTGCATAACCCTGTTATCGGCTTGACATATGTAAAGTATGTGTACCTCTAATGTCGTTCCTGACTAAGTAAACCATATATACTTATGAAATCTGTTTGAAGAAAATGGAAATTAAGGTGGATATATATCTATGCACTATTTTATCAAGAGCTCAATCCACTTATTTACTTAAGTTGAAAAGCTGAAAAATGATTGTTTAACAATTGTATTATATTATAATCTTTTCAGCCTTATTAGATCAAGATTTTTGTTTTAAAGAAGCAAAGAGTGGAAGTACCTATTAGTGATGCCTGATCTTCCATTCCAAGTCGGGGATTTGGCTGAGTCAAAGTCCTTTGAAAGTGGTTTTCGGGGTGCATGGTTTCGTTGCAAGGTATACAAATTATTCCTTCTCTATCTTTTGTGGTGTTGATGTGATAAGCACAGGAACTAAAATAAGAAAGAGACTCTAAGATTTGAATTGGCTTCTTATGAGACCATTTTATCAAATTTACATTTTACTGAAAACACAACCAAGTTTCTGTGAAATTTGTGGTTCTTTGAAATATTATATTTAGAATTAAATGAGTTTTTGGCGTCTCCAAAATTGAGAATTGTTAAGATCACATTATTAAATGTTGGGTTTCAAGAACATTGAGGTGTTTTTGGAGGTACCAATTTTAATATAGACCAATTTGGAGGTACCAAACACTTATTTGAATCTTACTTTTAAACAACAATCTTCTATATTGTGATAATGTATTATGTTGTTCTCATGGCAGCTGGTTTTGCTGTTTTGGTTATGACAGTGGTAGAAACGTGTATGGCTTGAAAAATACTATTCAATGTCTGTGTGGATAAACTTCTCTATAGATGCCTATACCAAATAAAAGTAAAAGGAAAAATAAATAAGTTTCTCCAGAACTTAAATTAGTACATATATATGTTAATTTATAGAAACTTTCTCATAGTAGCTTATCCGAAGCTGATCTTAACTTATGTATAAGCTAATTTTAGTTTGTGGAAAAACGTAATTTATTTTTCGGTCATATTCTCTTCAGATATAGATGCTTTTAGAGTGTTTTATTCCTAACACTCTGACTGTTCAAACTTAAGAGACTATTCCCTTTCATTAAATGTTCTTTAGACACGGTTACTAAGTTTTCTCACATCTTTTTCAAACGCTAACTTATGATTTGAATGAGACCTCTTTGGTGAAACACCTCTACCAAATTTGGTGATAGACTCTGTCTGCTATGAACAACAGTTTTGATTTTCTGAGTTAACCTGTCTGTTTTATGCAGTTCAAGTGGAAAAAATTTAGCTGATCAAGTAACTGAATTGTATATTATTGTTGTTACTTGTGTCTCCAATTAGACTTTTATTAGCTCTTGTGCTTAGTGTATTAGCGCATTAAAGAAATTAAATTCATTAATCTAAACTAATGTAAATTCTGTTAGCATTAAAATACTTGTATATCCTCCCTTTTAATATTTATATGTTTTGCCCTAGTTGAATACTAATTAAAATATTTATTAATGCATGTATGGAACTTTTTTCATCTGATTAATGCTGGATTATTTGAAGTGAAATTTTGTTTTCATGATTTTTATTGAAACCCCTTCCAGTTCCATTGTCTTTCTATTAAAAAAAAATCTTTTGTTTTTCAGAATAATTTCGTGCAGGCTTCTTTGCCCATCTGGTAATCTGCCTATAACCATTGGTTGGCCACATATCTGTACTGTTGCTACTTTTTAGTAAAAAGGACTGGGATGCTCAACCAGTGTCTATCATTTTATTGAGTATTAAATTTCTCTATCTGGTATTATTTTGGCCTGAAATTATTTTATGATTTTTTCAGATCAGAGATATCCGCACGAAAAAAGCTGTCATATCCCATCTATTGGAGTATTTTGACTACACTGACCAAAGTATGTTCTTGCTCTGTTTTAAAATTTCAACTAGAAGTCCATTAGCTTATTTATTATACGAAGTAGAATGAATGTTCTTATGAAATTTGGTTGGTTTTAACATTTCATTTTCTTGATTAAGTGTAATATAGTTGGGTGGGTTAAAAGCAAATATTTTACATTCCTTCTTTGATGTGGAAGTGCCAAGTTGAGGTTTGTATGAACTGTCACAAGTTTAACAACTAGAGAGAAGGTGTTAGGTTTCTGGGTTTGAAACCTAACCAAGAACACTAACAGTAGGTAGAAACAGTAATGAACGAATGAGTTTTCTATTATTCACGGTAAAAGAACTCTCTACTAGTGTAGTCCAAGCTGCTTTGATGGTGAAATCCCTGTGCTACCAGTCAAACGTTTTCTTTGACACTGCCATCTAAATTTTCTTTGATTGACTCATTTGCATTTTATTGTATATAGTCTTGAAGAGGAACCGAGGAACTTGTATTGTAGCGCATAAATGTGATGAAAACTCCATGAGTTAATGCTCAACCAATGTTTTTGTATATATATAAAGGGATGAGTACAAACATGTCTGGAGGTGGAAGGTTGCAACCTATGTTCCTTAACCTAAAGTTAGGTTCTCCCACAAACAACTTTATGTAAGCTTTATGCAAACAACTTTATGTAAGCTGTGATGAACATAATTTTAATACTCACACTCAAGTTGGAGCGTATAAATGGTATACACCAAGCTTGGAATGAATAAATTGAATCCTAGACCCTCTCAAGGATTGAGTGAAGCTGTAAACTACTATAGCAATCATAATCTTAACACTCACTCAAGCTGGAGCATATAAATTGTATGCAACAAGCTTGAAATGTATAAACTGAATTCTAGGGCCCTCTCAAGGAGTTAGTGAGATTGTTTGCAAGTTGGTTGTTATAGCTAATAAATCCAGGACATAGTTCCTTTGACAATGACTCTCCCAGATTCTTTCATGAGACATAGGATTAGATTCAATATGAATGATACAACTTCATTCGCCCATGTTGTCACAATACAACTTCATTTGCTCAAACTTCACAAAATTTCAACTGTTGAAGGAGTTTTTTAATCCACACAAGTTCACAAGTGGACAAATCACTTAAATTGAAAGTGTAAAATATTTCTCGAGGGCTTGAAAGATCCCTCTCACTCTCATTCTATATATAAGAAAGTTTTGATACAAAAGTACATGATAAATAGGGTAACCCTAGCTGCAGACCTAGGTACTACTATATATATACTAGACATAATATAATGATGATAAATAGAATAAATATTCTACCACTCTCCCTCAAGTTAGAGCATACAAATTGTATGTACCAAGCTTGGAACAAATAAAATCAAACCGAGGACCCCTTAATGACTTGGTCAACACATCTACGAGTTGATCGTTTAACCCAACAAACTCAGTACATATTTCTTTGGTCAACAACTTTTCACGAACAAAATGACAATTAATTTCTATGTTTAGTCCTCTCGTGAAATATTGGATTTGATGCAATGTGGAGAGCAACTTAATTATCGCAATACATCTTCATAGTATGGATGTCACAAAAGTTAAGCTCTTGAAGGAATTGTTTCACCCATATAAGTTCGCATGTTAGTGAAGCCATTGCCCTATACTCGACTTCAGTTGTTGGTCGAGCTACTACATTCTGTTTCTTACTTTTCCATGAAATAATGTTTCCACCTAGAAAAACACAATATCCTGTAGTAGACCATCTATCAATAGGCGAACCTGCCCAATCTGCATCACAATATCTAGAGACCTGAATGCTTTCTTTATCTTCATATAACAATCCTTGCCCGGGAGCCTTTTTGACATACCTTAGAATGCGAATGATAACATTCCAATGGTCAACACATGGAGCTTGCATGAACTGATTAACCACTCCAACTGCAAAGGATACATCTGGCCTTGTAATAGTGAGATAAATCAGTTTTCCAACCAGCTTCCTATACCTCTCTGGATTGGAGAATAATTCACTTTCTTCTGTCCTTAATTTCTGGTTTGGGTCCATGGGATTTTCTACTGGTGTGCAATGAATCATGCATGTTTCTTGTAATATATCAAGAGCATACTTCCTTTGGGAGATTACAACTCCATCTTTTGATTGCGCTACTTCAATGCCTAAGAAGTATTTGAGACTTCCAAGATCCTTGGTTTGAAAATGTCTACACAAGTACTCTTTCACTTGAGATATTCCAACAACATCATTTCCTGTAATGACAATGTCATCAACATGTCCAAAAGATGGTGTCGTCATTTCACAAAGGAAATATGCTCTTGATATTTTAGAGGAAACATGCTTGACAAATTGCAAGCCCATTGATAGTCCTATGGACTCGAATAAAAAGTTAATGAGAGATAAAGGTGAACCTTTCTCAGAACTAGAGAGATATAGAAGGCTGGTTGGAAAACTCATCTATCTTACAATAACAAGACCTGATCTTTTTTATCTAGTGGTAGTTGTGAGTCAATTTATGCAAAATCCACATGTTGACCATTGGAATGCAGTGATTCGCATTCTCAGATACGTAATAGGAAACCCAGGACAAGTATTGTTGTATGAGAACAAGGGAAGCACTCGGATCGAAGGATATTATGATGCAGATTGGGCTGGTTCTCCAATTGATTGAATATCTACTACAGGATATTGTGTTTTACTTGGAGGGAACCTTGTATCTTGGAAAAGTAAGAAACAAAGTATTGTTGCTCGATCTAGTGCTGAAGCTGAATACCGATCTGTCTTTCACTACATGTGAAATTGTGTGGATCAGACAACTTCAAGAATTGAAATTTTGTGAAAATGAGCCATTGAAACTATATTGTGACAACCAAGCAGCCCTTTGTATTGCCTCCAATCCAGTGTTTCATGAGAGAACAAAACACATAGAAATTGATTGTCATTTTTTTAGAGAGAAGTTGTTGTCCAAGAAACTTGTTACTGAGTTTGTCAATGCTAACGAACAACTCAGACATTTTGACCAAATCTCTAAGGGGGCCTAGAATTCAATTTATATGTTTCAAGCTTGGTGCATATGATCTATATGCTCCAGCTTGAGGGAGAGTGTTGAAATATAATGTATTTTCTAGTAGGCTTTTTAGAGTGGGCTTTTTAGGAGCATTCTGTTTTCCTTTTTTATGTTGATCTACTATCCCTTAAATAGGGTAGTATGTGTATTAGGGAAAAGTGAACAGTAATAATAAAACATTGGATTGACATTACCTTCAGCTTGATCATCTTCATTGGGAACCTTGAGAAGGATTTGAGGATTTAAAATAAATTTCTAATGTTGGTAACTTCAAATGGTTCAAAATCTCTCTTCCTTTTTCAAGATTTTCTTCTCATGCAATATAATGGAACATGGTCAAGTAAATGTGATGGTAGGGGCAAAAGAAAATATTTGATACTAAAATGTATTTCTTTTAGAAGAAGCTAAAGAGAGTATGTTTAGAAAACAAAATCTCTATAATAACATGTCAACATTTGCATTAATAAAAATTGAAGGAAAGTTGGACAAGAGAGAAAACTGAGTGATTTGAAGAAATAAATATGATAAATGGCTTTTATTTTATTGTGTTTATATCATAATAAATTCATATGAAATGAGGTTGCATGATAACTGGGCCAGGGAACTATCAATTGAATCAATTTTGTTGTAGCGAAATTTGAACACAAGAATAATTTCACGAATTAATTGAATAGGTAAATTTTTGTTTATTGTCTATTATCAACAATATCCTTCTATATTGTTTTAATTGTTAGGTGCCATGTTTTTCTATCCAAATTGATAAATATGTTAATTACAAAAATGTTTCTAACAAATTCAGGAGAGCTCTAATCCTTGGAGTTTATAAGTAAACCCCCCTACTCACACTGATAACTACTATAAAAGTTGGAAGTGGTAATAATTCATTTGAAGTTATAACTATTGCATTACTTGTTTGTAGAGCCAAGTTGGATCAAGTTGTATCAAAAGCCTCTAACTAATATTGGCAAGTCAAAGGGCTTGAACAAGGAACTAATGTTGCGACCTTCATTCCCTACTTTCTCTCGTGAAAGTGAAAAGCTTGATGTGAATGCCATATCAGAAATGACTGTTATTGTTAATAACACATGGAAAGTTGGGGATTTGGTAGATTGGTATACCGATGGTTGCTATTGGTCTGGAACTGTGACTAAATTATTGGGGAATGATAAAGTTCAGGTAATACTATTTGTCTTCAGTTGTGTTGATTCAATATCTTATTTGGATTCTTTTTTTGAGCTATAACAGCCAGAGTAGACATTATTTAGCACTATTTGCTAGTTCTGCCCTATTTATGCAATAGATTTTACACTTTAGATTTTCTCCTCAATTATTTGTCTCATTTTATTCTAGTTTAGGTCCAGGCCTAACTTAACTTCGAAAGCCAACTCGTATAGAGAGGTTTCATCCCTACTTATATACATTATTTTAGTCATACCGGTAGTTGATAATGCTTCTTAACATACTCTTTCATGCTAAGAAGTGGGCATCTCATAAAGTTTACATGGTCGAATTGGGGGGATTCATTAAGGGCCTTAAAATAGATGGGCTTAGTTGGCCCAACAACAATTGTTAATCCATATTAGATTTATGGTTGACCATGCAAGAAAGGAAAATAAGGAATACATGGAAGAAATCTAATAAGATCTTATGTACTTGCCCTTTTTAGCATATATTATCATGAGCCAAGCTTGTTGTAAAAGTAGTCTACTTGAGAATTGTGAGATATTTTGTATAACGTTTGCTAGTTGATAAGTGGAACTAACAAAGTTAGTGTTCTCCTAAAAGTGTATTTTCTCTAACAAAACAGTAATCTATCTCGAAGGTTAGATTAGATGCAATGTGTAGTGGTATTTGGTGTCACAAATCAATTTAGCCTCATAAGTATCTCTAAATTGTAATTGTTGAAATTACTAATGCCATGCCATCTCAAATGCAATTGCAACCATAAAATAGTGTTTGACTTCAACACTATATCTAGCAATTGTATTTTGTTTTTGTTAGAATAATTAAACCCATGTGCACACAACTGTGTGAGCTAGTAAATTATTGGAGTCTGAGTTGTGTGTGTGTTGTATTTCGTCCTCATTAGCTATTAAGCCCTATGAATGTATAATTAAGAAGATAGTTAATTAAGCTCCTCTAGGACTTCAATATAATTTCTCTCTCTATTGTTTTAAGTTGGTATCAGAGCATGTTGGTCTTGATCTGTTAATTTGTCATATCTGATGCATTTTCCGCCGCCAACTGCTATGTCTGCCACCGTTGTCATCGACCACCGCTGTAGTTTTCGTCGGTGTCCACTGGATCATGATCACCTCTTCAAGTGACCACCAACCCTGTCGAAATCAGAGCATGAAGCCTCCCCATGCACTGTCATGTGTGTCAATTATCAAACGACCATCGTCTGACTCGCCAAAGCATTCCCATTACGTTTCTGCCACTCGTGTCATGTTTTGGGATTTTTTGGTAGACTCTTAGTCACAAAGAGATTCTCTCCTCCTTGTCGATTAACGGTTTTTATTTCTATCAAACCCAAATTTTTCCTTTAAAGACTATTGTTTTTGTCTTCAAAATCCATTTTCAAAATGTCTATTGGACCTATTATTTTTGGAAATCCTACAATTACCACTAAAAATTTAAATGGAAAAAATTAATTTTCATGGTCGACATTCATTGAAATGTGGTTTCTTGGTCAAGGTCATCCTTACCACCTTGAGCAAAATGGAAGCAATGTGCTTCCTGAGAAGGCTGAATAGTGGAAGCAAGTTGATTCCTGTGGATAATATGACTAATTTATTATTCAAATCATAAAAAATACATTCTCAAACCTTCTATTTGTAATAATCTAGTTCTCCTAAAAAGGGAAATAGGGAAACTAGGAAACCTAGGAAAAAATAAAATAAAATAAAATATTATGTATCTATTTCCTCTAATTATGAAGATTCTACAGATATTATCTCAGATTACAACACTCCCCCTCAAGTTGGATCATACAAGATTGTATGAACCAAGCTTGGAATAGACAAACTCAATTGTAGCGAGCATCAATAAACCAACTTGGATTGCAACGGGCAACAATGGACGAGGGCAAACTTCAACTTGGACAACAATGGATGAGGGCGAATTGCACCATGAAACTTTAACTTGGACAGCAATGGACGAGAGAGATTTCCATAAAAAATGGATGATGACTTGCAGCAGCAAACAACAACAAACTGCAAGAACAGATGAAGGGCCTGCAGTGGCAAATAGCAACAAACTGCAGGGATTGGATTGCCATCAATAGTGGCAAACAACAACAAAACTTCAAGGGTCTTAACTGCCCTAAACAACGACAAAACTTCAAGGGTCTTAACTGCCCTGAGTAGCAACAAACCTTCAAGGGACTTAACTGCCCTGAGTAGCAACAAACCTTCAAGGGACTTAACTGCCCTAAACATATGGAAGGCCTTCAGGAAACAACTGTCCTGCAGAGGCAAACAACAACAATCCTGCAGGGACTACACTACCCTGCAGCGGCTGGAACTTTCTCCTCCTCACGTCTTAACAACAAAACGTGAAGGTGGAAGAACTGGTGAGTACGAGGGACAAACCTGAATCCCATAACTTTGAAAGAGTCAATTCAGCGGTTAGTCTCAAAGAACAACTCTCAGTGAGCTGTTATAACAAAGCATTGGCAGAAACCAGAAAAACACCATGGCATCAAAAGGCCAAAGACAGGTTGGAGGTCCAAAGTTCTCTGCTGGACTACGCCTAAATGGTGATACTTCACACTGTATCACAAGAAGTACGGGCTAAACTTTAGCCCAAGAAGGAAGTTCTCTTTAGGGGTTGAAAAATATTTCCCCTCAGACAAATTCTGAAAGTATAGTTTATAGCTAGGTCAGATTCAACTCTGGAAGTGTAGCTTATAGCTAGGTCAGATTCAACTCTGGAAGTATAGCTTATAGCTAGGTCAGATTGAACTCTAGAAGTATAGCTTATAGCTAGGCCAGATTCTGGAAACACAATTTGTGTAGCTCTTATCAAAAGTAGAAGTGCCCTTCCTCTCTGGAAGAGCCACCTACGGCTTTTTCAGATTCTGAGAAACACGCAAAAACATTTGTTTTGCGGCATGAAAAAGAAGAGGAAGAAGTTTCGTCGGGAGAAGAGGATGAAGAATCCTCTGGGGAAGAGGCAGAAGATGACGATCTTCCACCACCCATCACCAAAAAAACAACGGCTAGTGCACTTCACAGAAATAGACTTCCCTTCATGCTACAGGCCAATGGGACATCACACTTGCAAGAAAGAATCACAACAAACACTGCCACCCATGAAGTTACCGAAACGGGTTTTGAGAACGTCCGGGAAACAAACAATGAGGGAAAATGGAAGGCCAAGGCCCCCTATAGATTTGGAATCGGAGGCCTTCTTCACAATTTTCCATCAGATCAATTTCCATGTGCAACTGGATGGCACCTTTCAGGATGGAGAAGAAAATAGCAGAAGCAGTAGAGGTAGGGATGACAACTGACTGTAATGACAGCAGCGGCGGCTGACTGCAACGGTGGCTGCTGACTACAACGGTGGCGGCTGACTGCATCGGAGAGAACATCAAAGGGCAGTAATTGCGAAGTGGAAACGCGAGGTAACACCCTCTCCTCTTCGTGGCTGAGATGGATCGATGAATGGATTAGTGAACCGTGCTGGTGGAGGGATTAATCCTCTGTTCTCTTTTTATGTTTTTATTTTTTTGTTTCAAAAAAGAAATAAAGGGCCAAAGCCCGAACTCCTTTTAGAGTTTCGAAAACCAAGATGGGCCAAAGCCCAAACACTTCGTTAGGGTAACACTTTGTTAGGGTTTTTCATTCTTCAATAGAAACATAGGGAGGAGTGAGCCTCTTTTTGTTTTCGGTTTCTTCTTCCACAGCGAGAGAATGGCTTCTCTTCTTCAAACAAAAAGAGAAGGGCAACCATGGTCCCTCCTCTGAGAGGTGCGTAGGCTTCGACGACTGGAGGACGAACACGGATCTAGAGCGGCGCCGACGTCCGATTAAAGGTGGTGTGTGGAATAAGGAAGAGGACTGGCGACGACGATGCTCGTTGATGGCTGCTAACGATGAAGAAGGAAGAGAGTGATTGAGGGCTTGTGGCGCGACAGTGGCAGCGTCTTCTCGGCGGCTTCATGACGACTCGGTGGCTGGTCGGCGTGCGACCTCGTGGTAGTCTCTCTTGCGACGGCGATGTCGGTTTCTGGTGGTGCGGTGGTGAGGATGACTGGCTGTGAGGATGGTGGTCCGGTGTCAGCGCGTTTTCGCGGTGTGTAAGTTGGGTTAGAACAGAGAGGAAGGTCCGGCGAGACGACCGACAGTGGCACGGTTTGATGCCGATGCTGGGAAGGCGGCGCGTGACAAACACGCACCAAAGACCAGCTGAAGAAAGGCGGTGCGTGGAGGTGCGTTGAGCGGAGTCTGGTCCTGACTCCGGCGGGGTTGGCCGTCGCTTGAAGATACGGTCCAGATCCGCTGGTCACCGGTTGGAACTGCGACGGTGACCGGCGGTGGACGGTGGCCGGCGACGTACGAAGATCGGCGACGGAAGATGACCAGGACGGCAAAGGAGGGCGGCGGTGCACAGCGGAATAAACAGTGAAGGAAGTGCCTTTCTTGGGTTCTCCAGAGAAGAGACTTTCGGTCTCTTTGATTCAAGTGGCAGTCAATAAGAATACAAAAAAAAGAGCCAAAATTGATTGGCCATCAACAGAACTAACGTACCAGTTTCAGCTACTGGTCCAAGAGGGAATGGGTTCGAATCCCACTCTAATTTCAAACAAACTCTGTATTGGGTAATACTGAAAAAAAAAGGTCAGAATTCTAAGGCAAAACTTGGTTAGGGCAATTGGAGCCCATTACAAAACATAAGTTAACAACGAGAATTTTAAGGGGCTGCCGACGACCATGACGGTCGGCCGCCGGCAGACAGCAAAGACAACAGAAGCGGATCAGACAAGCTCTGATACCATGTGGAAAATAAGACTGATTTATTATTCAAATCATAAAAAATACATTCTCAAACCTTCTATTTGTAATAATCTAGTTCTCTTAAAAAGGGAAATAGGGAAACTAGGAAACCTAGGAAAAAATAAAATGAAATAAAATATTATGTATCTATTTCCTCTAATTAGGAAGATTCTACAGATATTACAACAATTTCCAACTCTTTGCTTTGTTGTGGCAACATGTGGAACTAAAGCTTTTTATTTCTCTTAGAGCTTTTAAAACCTGTCATTCTTTGGAAGAAAGCTCAAAATATTTATGCAAATGACATCCAACATCTTTGTGACTCTACAAACAAACTTGCACCCCTTAAACAAACTGACCTTGATATGGTATCTTTTATGATCGAAGCTGACTTTGCATTTGAAGAACTAAATATGTTCTTAGAAGTGGTCTTTGGATGAAATAAAGAAGAAGTTTGACAAATACTATATAGTGATGATCTTTCGTGCTCTACATTTAGACTTTGATCATCTTAAAGACCAAATGTTAACCAGTCATGAGGTTCCTTCCATGAAAAGCTTGACCACATGTCTCCTTTGAGTTCCAATGCCTCAAAGCAAGGAAGTTCATAGACGAAATACTAGAGGAGGACATGGAGGTCAGGGGCGAACTCATTGCACGCACTGTAAAATGATGGGTCATACCCAAGAAAACTACTTCTCATTGCATGGTTTTCCTACCAAGACTGCCCATGTCTCTAAGGTAGAAACTGCGGACTCCAAATTCTCTTATGAAGAATATCAAGAGTATCTAACATTAATGTTATAATATTTATTCTATTTATCATCATTATATTGTGTCTAGGGTTATCCTATTTATCATGATTATATTGTGTCTAAGGTTATCCTATTTATCATGTACTCTTATATCAGTTTATTCTTATAAGTAGAAGATTATGAGAGAGATCAATTAAGCCCTCGAGAATTATTTTACAGTTTCAATTTCAAGTTGGTATTAGAGCAGATTATCTGAGTCTCTTCCTACTCTGTCTTCCTACTCTGTCTTTGTTGTCGCCAATGGCCAGTGGTCGCCGCCACTGGTGGCCTTAAAAATTTCATCTTTTCTGAAATACTTCAATGAGCAGTCTTGCTCTCCTAATAATCTTAGAGATATTTCCAGTGCCTTTTTTAGTTGTTTCACATGGTCCGCCATCGTCCGCCGCCATCTGCTACCACAGTTTAGTCCTACAACTAGTGAATATGGATCGCCTCCTTGACCGACGGCCAATCCCGCCAGTGTCGAGGAGCGCAACCCATCCCTAGTGGTCATTGCCTCATTCTCCTCTACACGCGTTGTCATGCCTGGCTTCTTTTCGATCAATTTCGGGCGAGTGTTCCTTACACGCCACCTTCTTGGTGTTAGAGTGACATGCCACTGCTGGTGCATCCTGAGTTCGTTTTTGTCATTGTTTCTTCGGTTCGGTGGCTGTAACTCAGACCTAGGGTTTTCTCCTTTGATTGTTTTGGAACTTCTAAGTCCTTCAAATCTCCTATTTTCATCATTGTTTGACTCGCCGAATCATGCTGAGTCCATATTTATTCGTTGTTCCTAAATTTGAAGTCATGGTATTCTAAGTTTTCTCTCTGAAAACCCTAAAATTGAAATCCCTAATTTCTTGTTTTCATTCTGGAATGGTGGAGGCATGGCTGCTTCTTCATCACCTGCTTTGCGTCACTTAAGTGCCACCAACAGAAGTCATTCAAGTCTGTTCTTTGACGCACCACATAATCCAGTCATGGTTATCTTAGTGGCATTTCTGTTTCTTCTTCTCCTTGTACGCCACCATTGGTTTTCTTCTCCATTGGTCACTCCAACCTGTCTTCAGCATTTCAAGGGTGATGGTGAGCCTTGCGCCTAGGCTTGGTGCCTGTGAAGGAAGCAACCCACTGTGATAACAAATCTGTGTTTTTGGATTTTGGGTATTTTCTTGGTTGGTTGTTGTTTTAGAATGCATGGTGATGAAGGAAATTGGTAGGTGAATGTGTATCTCTGACTGCTCCACGTGAGGCTTAAAGGTATGGTTATGGAATTGAAGACTCATGATCTCTTGGTGAATGGAAGTGAAGATGGGATGAGAGAAGTCTTCCAGAGGAAGAAATAAAAAAAAAATAACTCTCTGTTTCAGCATTGTTCCTTAGCCTCCTTTCATAATGTGTGTTTAGCTTTGCATATTGTAGCAGCTGTGATGTTCTTGATGGCTCGTGTCATTTATTTACATGTCTCCAAGGAGAGTCGGTGCTATCAGCTAGTTAACACCAAGGAATTTTAACACCAAAGTCTTGGGTTGAAGGTTGCTCATGGCATGAGGGGGAGTCTATTTCTGGCAAGATTCAGAATCTTAGTCAAACAATTTCACCATCCCCTTATCAAATCTGTTTTTGGATGCTTTGATGAATAAAGAAGACCATTATGACCTAACTCCTTCACAGTTTGTCAACGGTGCGCCGTCATTTTCGTCGTTTGCCATGGAGGGGGAGTATGTTTCAAACACTGCAGGCCCATCAGTCAATGATGGCAATCCTTGCAGTTTCTCTCCTTTAGCAACTGCAGGCCCCATCCTTACTTGACAGCAGTTTAGTCTCTGCAGTTTGGTCACTTTTAGCCACTAGAGGCCCCATCAATCACTGATGGCAATTTAGTCCATGTAGTTTGTTTCTTTTAGCCACTGTAGGCCCCTTCCTTACTTGATGGCAATCCAGTCTCTGCAGTTTGTCGCTATATAAATAGTATTTTCAAGTGAACGTTGACATTGTTTGATCCATTTTTCCTGGTTTAAAATACTTTATTCAAGGCCATTCAGTTCTATCATCTCAACTTTTCCGTCAAATATTTTGGTTCATTTAATAGTTGCAGTTATCATTTTGCTGCTAATTTTGGCAAATGGCATACACATGGTGAGCATCTTCGTGTCTTGTTTAACACCTTTTTCTTCTTTAATGAACTTTTCCTTTGTGTCTTGTTCATCGAACAATACTTGTCTGGATGTACTTTTTGTATTATATGAGCATCTTAAATTCACACATAGTATGTGTCTTTCTAGATTAATTTGCTTCCTCCTCCACTGGGTGAAGGGTTATCTTATGAAGCATTAAGCAAGGATTTGCGCCCATCTTTGGACTGGTGTCCTGAAAAAGGTTGGTCTGTGCCTATACCTGTGGTATGTACTCTTAATCGTATACTTTGACTTATCTTTGTATTTGTAAATTCATAAATTAATTTCTCAAATGGATAATTTTCCCTGGTTAGATTTTGTTTATGCCACTTCTACTTATAATCCTACAATTTGACTTGTCATTGTACATATTAAATTTTTTGCAAAAACATAATACATTCGTAAATTGTATGATATTATTTGCTTATAGAGGAAAATGTCATTGTTTTAGTCTCCAAATTTTGTTTGAGTTTGTAATTTTGTAAATTTGATTGTAAAGTTCTTCTATTGCATAAAATACTAGTAAAACAAATGTCCCATTTGAAATATACTTTCTAGTATATATGTTTTTATTTTGATAATGGGAGGGGATATATAAATCATAACATGTCTAAATTCTAAGAAAATGGTGTTGTTCATGAATTCTATTGTGTGGATACAATGTGTTCAAATGTAATGTATTTTCTAGTGGGCTTTTTAGAGTGGGCTTTTTAGGAGCCTTTTGTTTTTTGTGTGTTGATCTACTATCCCTTATAAATAGGGTAGTATGTGTATTAGGGTTAAATGACCAGTAATAATAAAAATTTCAATTTCTCTTCTAACTCTTTAAGTTGGTATCTAGCATCGCTAATCGCCACCAATGTCCGCTGCCACTGTCGTTGTCCGCTGCCACTATCGTTGTCTGCCGCTGCCGTCCGCCGTCACTACTGCTGTCTGCTGTCGCTGTCCACCTCCACTGCCGTTGTTTGCCGCCACTGTCTGCCGCCGTTGTCCGCTACTGCTGCAGCCACCGCTGCCCGCTGCCACTGCCGCCACAACTTTTTCTCCAACAAAGTCAAGGGTTAGTTGCGCCTCAATGAGTGCAACCCATCCTTGGTGGACACCGCTTCATTCTCCTCCTGACGCGCTGTCACGTGGCGCTTCATTCTAGCCAGCCTTGGAACATCACCGCGTCATTGTTAGTCGTTTTGCCTCGGTCTCCTAAGTGTGTTGTGGTCGTTGTTTTGCTGTTTCGTTGACAGTAGCTTCGATCTAGGGTTTCTACCCTTAAAATCAGTTTTTCCCTCTTCTGTTTGGCCTTAGAATGACTTCTGGTTTTGGAACACCTTCTTTATCGGCTACCTTTACCATTACTTCTGCAAAACTCACTTGGAAAACTTATCTATCTTGGTCTTCTTTCATGGAGTTATGGTTTCTTGGTCAAGGATAGTTGATCATCTTGATCAAGATATTTCCAATATACCTGATGAAGAGAAATCTCAATGGCAAAAACTTGATTTTTAGTTATGCACTGTCCTATGGCAATATGTCGCACAAGAGGTCTTAGAAATTTTGTGACCTTACAAAATGGGCTCCTCCTTTTGGAAAAGAGCACAGGATATCTTTGCTAATGATGTGCAACGTCTCTTTGATGCAACTCAAAGAGTGACTTCCCTTAAACAAGCCAATCATGATATGTGCTCACATAGGAAAGACTCGTGTTGCCATAGAGGAGGACATGGTGGTCATAGTATGCGTTCTCAATGCACATATTGTAAGAAAATAGGTCATACTCAAGATAAATGTTATGCCTTACATGGATATCCAGACAAAGCTGCTTATGTTTCTAAATTTGATGATCTAGAATTCAAAATTTCAAATGAAAAGTACCAAGAATTTTTGAGGCACATGTGTGGAAAATCTTCTAATCCCGGCCAATCCTCCTCCATGTCCAATGTGTCAACTACCTGCATATCTTAATCTGTGGAAGGTCACAGTCCATGGATCCTTGACTCAGGTGCCTCAGACCATATCTCTGGTAACATTCTTTCAATTTTCTTCCATGTCCTCTCCGAAAATCCCTCATTTCATTACTGTTGCCAATGGATCCAAAGTGGCATCTATGGGAATTGGTAGAGTTTCCTTATCTCCTTCACTAAATTTAAATTTTGTTTTGTATATTCCTTATTGTCCTTACAATTTAATCTCCTTGAGTCAATTGACTCGTTCGCTAAATTGTTCTGTAACCTTTACTGCTAGTTCCATTGTTATATAGGAACATGGTATGGGTCGTCTGATTGGAGAAGGACATGAGTCTTGAGGACTTTATTTCTTAAAACATAGCTCTTCACTTTCCCGTTTTACAACTTAATCCCTAAAACTTTTGCATGTTCTTTTGGGCCATCCAAGTTTGTCCAAGCTGAAAATGATGGTTTTGAGTCTCAAAAAATTCAAGTCTTAGATTGTGAGTTTTGTCAATTAGGAAAACATGTTAGATCTTCTTATCCTAAATGGTCTGAGAAGCGATGTAATTTTCCTTTCTCAACTATTCACTCTGATATTTGGGGACCAAGTCATGTTACGTCGTTTGGTTTTAATTATTTTGTAACCTTCATTAATGAATTCTCTCGATTTACTTGGGTTTATTTAATGAAAGAGTGATCTGAACTTTTGTCCATATTTATGTCCTTTTTTAATGAAATTAAGAACCAATTTGGGAAGACAATTGAAATCCTCTGAAGTGATAATGCTAAGAAATGTTTTTCTGCAACATTTTTTTCATTCTTATCTTCCCAAGGAATTTTACATCAGTCAATATATCCTCACACTTCAAAACAAAATGGTATTACAGATAGAAAGAATAGACATCTCATTGAAACTGCACGCTCCCTAATGTTGAATACTAATATTCCTGTGCATCACTAGGGCAATGCATTCCTCACTGCCTGTTTTCTAATCAATAGGATGTGATGAGGTTGCTCCAGCCATAATTATGGATTGAGATGCAGCGGAAGTTGCAGAAATGAATCTAGACAGTGATGAGGCAGAAACAGCAAGCAGCGATGGAGTTTCTGTAAAGTGGTAGCAGTGGATGATGGTGTTTTGCGTGAAGAATTTGGTGGATGAAGAGCTCTACGGTGGATGGCAAATCTAACTCAGGCGGCCTTCACTGGAAGGGAGTTAGTTGGAGAAGGGAAAGCTCAAATGAAGATGACTTTTGGGAGAATTCAGTGTGCTGGAAAATGCATCAGCAAAGGCTAAATTCATATAATATCCAAAAGTGTTTTACAGAGTGATGCTGTCATGGATTTATAGTTGATCCATTCAGCCTGCAGCGTGATTTACATTGCCATGATAAGTGGATCTCATGCCACGTGTACAAGCAAGGAAAACGTGAGTGATTTCTAGAAGAAACCCGTCAGCCATGTGCATAATGCTGAGAGGTGTGGATAGCAACGAGATGGGGTGCAGCCAGCAGTCTGAATCTTCACTTGGACAGTTTTACCCTTCTCCTTTGTGGTGGGTCATGCTTCTTAGTGATGGGTCCATGATGGGGTTGGACCCAAGTCATCAGGATGCCTTCTACCTCTCTTGAGAATAAACTTCCTCACTCTATCATTTTTCCAAACGGCACTCTATACCATGTCTCCCCACATGTATTTGGGTGTACGTGTTTTGTCCATAATGTTTCTTCCGGTCTTGATAAACTTTCTCTAAAAGCTATTAAGTGTGTTTTCTTGGGATATTCTCGTCTTCAGAAATGCTATAAATGTTATTCTCCCTCCACCAAGAGATATTATATTTCTGTTGATATCACATTCTTCGAGCATACAACTTTTTCTTGTCCTCCATGGAGGATCGTTCATATGTTCAACAAATGTTTCCTATACCATCATGTGATCCCTTGGTTATTTTTACTTCTGTGCCTCAAACTAAAAATGCGAATGACATTGTTTCTCCACCTCTTTTCACATATCAGCGTCGGAGACAATGTCAAACTCAAAACACTAAAGATCCTCGAGATTTAGATCCTCCTCCATCAAATCCCCATACCATAGACTATTTCAAAAGGTGTGCACGTGGCTGATGCCTGGAAACTAGTATTGTACCAATATTCAGCCAATGGTAAAAAGGAACTCAAACAGGTTTCCAAAGTCCTATTCAAAACCTTAGTTTTTCCATTAGACTCAGGATGGTAAGCTGTTCTCATCAATAATCTAGTACCCTGAAGATGAAAAAATTCCTTCTAGAACAAACTCGTAAAGGTGGGATCTCTGTCCCTGATGATGGAAGAAGGAATTCCATGTAGCTTCACCACCTCCTTTTCTCATCAATAATCTAGTACCCTGAAGATTAAAAAATTCCTTCTAGAACAAACTCATAAAGGTGGGATCTCTGTCACTGACGAAGGAAGAAGGAATTCCATGTAGCTTCACCACCTCCTTTACAAATACTTCAGCTATGGACCTGGCTGAATAGGGGTGTTTTAGGGTGATAAAATGTCCATATTCAATCGATCAACCACCACTAATAGTGAATCATACCCATTAGATTTGGGTAGTCCCACAATAAAGTCCATACTTATGTCATTCCAAATGGCCTGTGGAATGGGTAAAGGTTGTAGCAAACCTTGGGGTGAGGAAGCCAATATTTAGATTGAGCAGTGCAGATTGATGAAAATCAAGCCAAACTAACGAAGAAATATTTATGATATATGATATACTCAAAGCAATAAAACGGCGACATAGGCTTAGCATTGCAGTAACTTAAAACTAACCCAAGAATTCACATGCAACCAAGAAAGAAGCTCGAGATATCTGTTTTTTCCTTGCTCTCAACATTCAGAAAATTAAAGCAACTCTCTCCAGCTATAACATTCCTTCCCCTAGGTATATCTAGGTATATTTGCACTAAAAGCTAAAAAGAAAAGATCCCTAACATAAATCTGAAAAGGTGCTGAAAAAGCTGCTCCACATCTGCCAAAAAGCTGTTTTTGTGTGTGCTGCCATAGCAAAATTGGTGTTTGTTATCTCTTGATGTGGCAGTACACAATCCTAGCTTAGCTCCATTTGGGCCATTCCTTGTGTATCGCAATAGCACCTCAAATGAAGAGGAAGGGTCTGCTCCCAACTTTGCTAATTGCACCAAGAATGGTTGAAACTGTCTCTGCGCAAGTAACTGCCTCGAACTCCAGATTAAACTGCATCTCGTACAAAGCTCCAAAATATATGTTCTAGTACTCAAATTAAAGCTTTGAGTCTAGAATCCAACGTAACAAGAATCAGCTCAATTAGAGATCTGTAGAAAAAGTTATGATCCAAACAGTTAGCAAACATCTTTGAGTTATGCTGGCCCTGCCTTTGCAAACTGCCTTCATTCCAACATGAACTGCAACTAGACTAGAGCTCCAAAAATCATGTTCTACCACTCAAATTAAAGCCCTTTGAGTCTAGAATCCAATGGAAAAAGAATCAATTAATTGAACACCTGTAAGGACACCGGTAAAGAAAGTTATGATCAAAACAGTGAGTAAAGGTTAGAGCTGAAAATTCTGTGTTTTTGGACTGTGTTGGGAGCTAGTAATATGGCGTTGGGTGGTAGCATAACTGGGGTTAATCTTTTTGGTTGTGTTGGGTGCTAATCAAATGGTGCTGGGGTATCGAGACAATGAGCAAGGTTCAAAAATGTGCTGGGCACAAATGGATGGCACTGCACAGTGCTGCAACACCTAAAACTTCCTAAAAATTACAAATCTAAGCTAAAATTGAAAGATTAAAGAAACAAAAATGCTAACAATGAGAGTATAGAAGTTGAGTTATCAGTCCTGGTGGTCCAAAAAATAAACAATGGTTGCTCGTCCAAGTGCAGAAGCCGAATACCATAGCCTTGCTATTACAGCTGGTGAAATCTTATGGCTGCGATCTCTTCTTTATGAACTCCGAATCAAGTGTACTACCCAAGTTATATATTGTGACAATCAAAGTGCAGTTGCTTTAAGTCCAGATCTCCACTCCAGAACAAAACACATGGAACTGGACATTTTCTTTGTTTCGGGAAAAAGTGCTCAATCACTCCTTGTTCACATCTTCCTGCTGCGGATCAAGTTGCTGACATTTTGACCAAACCTCTCACTCAAGCTCAGTTTTCTGCTCTACGTCACAAACTTATTGTTATTGATTCTTTTCAATAACCTTGAGTTTGAGGGGAACTGTTAGAATATATACATTCTGGTTGTCTTTATTATGTGTGTCCCTTTTCTATTTTGATTATGTATTAACCAGGATCTTCTAGGATATCGTGTTATAATTCTGCTAGTAGTGTTGTTGACTGCACCTCCTAGGAGTCTATAATATTTTATTCTGCTCCTCATTTGTTTAGATGAGAAATACAAACTTTATGTTAGTATCTATCTCTCTTTATTCTATCAGTGAATAATTAACTTCCTTGCCAAAATTGC
The DNA here is from genome assembly GCA_036885675.1 of Vigna mungo. Taxonomy (NCBI): domain Eukaryota; kingdom Viridiplantae; phylum Streptophyta; class Magnoliopsida; order Fabales; family Fabaceae; genus Vigna; species Vigna mungo. The sequence goes on from CP144701.1 coordinate 3,122,313, forward strand.
AGGGTGATGAATGTAGGCAGCCTTGTGCTCGTATAATCATTCCGGCAAATTCAGGTAGCACTATCAAAATATACTTTTGTTATTCTTTACATTTGAATGAAAACTGAGCTTTCTGAACTGAAAATTAATTTGGATAGCCTTTCTTCCCTTCTCTGGCTGTTTGTTAAATGGTGCAGTGTCCTCATTTATACGTGCTTATTGGTCTATTTTGTTTTGGATTCAGTTATTCAAGTTGTTTCTGATTGCTTGGGTTTGTTAAAGACCTGTTTTGTCCTTCTGTGTACCTTATAAAACTAAAGCAAATTAGGAAAGGAATACATGTACACCAAGCTCCTCACTAGCAGAGATACCTCTCTGTTAAGACAATGTGCAGAAAATAACTATGGTGTTCAGGCACAAATCGGAATATAACTTGCCCCAATCCCTTCCGTTCCTTGCCTTGCTCAATCTTTGCCTGCTTTTTGTTTCTTTATTTCGCCAATTCTGATATCGTGCCAGAATTCACTTCTCCGGTAAGCATGTGACAGTTATCAGTGTTACAGCCTCCATTGTCTCTTTGGCACGTTCTCTACAATAGTCATTTTCCTGTTTACACCTTGCTCTTCTGGTTGCATTATTATTTTTGTCCATTTTTTTTCGTTATATAACTAGCTTTGCAGTATAACCTTTTTGTTATTTCCTGGGGTTTCGTGGGAATGCTACAGATGTAACGGATGAAGTTGGTCGGCATACAGTAAGGATGCATTCTTCTTCATCTTTAAATTTGAAAGACTATCCGAATAGATCCATAGCAAGGAGTAAGCAAAGCAACAGTGCTAGAAATGGTATGGAGATTAACGAGTCTGATAACGTTTCAAGTTTACACATGGATTCGTCAGTTGAGAATTTGGAAATAGCTAGCATCAGTCGTATATATAATGAGGATCCCGCAAAGAAGAGCAGCGACAGAAGTCTCTATCTTAATTCCATGTCTTCCAATACTATAGAAGCTGCAATCATGGACTTGGAGGAACTTGTGAACAGGATTAAATGGTTAAGGGATGTGTTGAATTTGAGGGTGTCGCCTTTATCAGATACTAAACAGTCTTGGGAGTTTTCGAAACATCATCCATCATGCAAATGATGGTTCTGTATTCAATGTTTAACCTCTGGCATAAATTTCTTTTTTCTCAAATATAATTCTACTGCTTTTAGACCGTTTTTTTTGGATATATAGTTGGTTAGTATATTTTTGGAACTTAATGCAGTACCTTGGGCTTTCATGGTTGGCAATTGCTTCCTGCGTCCACGTACCTTCTGATATATGGGAATGATAAAAATGATATTTTAAAATCTTTATATTTTCTAAACAAATGCAATTCAAAAGGTATTTAAAAACTTTTAGATTACTCAGTAGTATTTAAAAAATATATATAGGAATAATTTGGACTGTGTAATTTAAATTTGATTTTGAACTATTTTGATAGATCATTTTAGAAAATTTTATCGCAATTTATCACTTATGAACAATTTAAAATATATTAAGAACGATTCATCCAGAAATTTAAAAATTGAAAATTTATAGATGATCCTTTCTTGAAAGTAAGATATTGCTTAATGATAATGGTGTTTTGAGGGTCCCTAAATTTCCAGGTCTAATAAATCGAACGAACCATTAGAGTCGACAACAATAAAACACTAATCACTGTATGATCGACCACTAGAGATTAAAAGAACTGTTGATCGCATTCGTGTATATTTCATCTTCTTGGGTGAGTCATTTACATAAATTTGTAAGATAGTTGTTGCATCTCTTATTTGGCTAAGACATGATCTTTGTTTTATCTACCTATGATCTTCTATGTAAACCTCATCAATGCTTTGGCTTGATATAGAAAAATATCATACGAATCTCCATTCACACTTCAACATCTATTCTGTCATAAACAATTCAAACAAGATTTGCATATATGACAAAAATAATAATTAGAAACTCTTTTATTGTCTTAAAAGTGTGATTATTTAACTGCTTGTCAAAATAAAACACTTCCAACCTTAGATAAAGTAGACGACGAATTAATCATTTAACATTATGTTTAAACACTTGTTTTATATATAGAAAGCATTTGATAATCATGATATTTAAATAATTAAATATGTTTTTGGTTCTTTAATTTTTAGTAAAAATTTGAATTAGTTTTTTTTTTTTAAATTTTAATTCAATTTAGTCTCTCAATTTTAAATGTGTAGATTTAATCCTTTAAACATGTTTTATAATAATATTTAAATTATTTACAAAATTTATTACAATTTTGTTTTTAATGAAATTGAAATTTTTGTTTAAATATAAATTGAAAATCATATTTCAAAAGTTAAATAAACTTAATAAAATTTAATTAAAAAAACTAAATTCAAACATTTATAAAAATGAAAAACTAAATTAATAAAAATTAAAAAAAAAATAATTACAACTTTTATTAAAAAGTTAATTAATCAAAACATATTTAATGGTTATTTAAATTCATATTGTTACGGTGATTAATTTTTTTTTTACTTTTTTTTAAGTATTAATTTTGAATTTTTTGTTATTATTTAATTATTTTTGTTCAACGTTTATCTACATTGTTATTGTTATAGAAGAGAACACAACTCTCTCTCAGTGGTTGTCTCTCTTTGGTACAGGGAAGAAGGGTGGGAACACGGAAGAAGAAGAAGAATCACATAACCAAAACCCACTGGTACGCAATCCAAAATCCCTCATTTTTTTTTATTTTCCCCATAAATATGCTAATTTATTTTCTCCCCACTTTTTGTCTGCATACAATTCGCCACTTTAGGCACGTTAGTATTTATTTTTTAGGGTTTTTTATTGACATAAACTTAAACCCTTTATTCATTGAGATATGGAGCAGCTAATGTATCTCAACAAAAAGGAGAGATATCCTGTTATCATTGTCCACGAATGACGTGTTTATAGGTTAGGGGAGAGAGTAGCAAAGGGGAGAATGAAAATTGGGTGAGGAATCAGTTAGGCATTTGCGTTGGGAACGGAGTTCGCCTCTTGCAACTATAGCTGTTGTCTTCTATTCTGCACTGCCATTTTTTGTTTCCTGGTTTCTTTTTCTAAGCTGGAGTTATATTGCTGCTGTAAAGGAGTTGTTCTCCTAGAATATCATCTATTTTCTTTCATATACTACCAGTTTCCATTAGGTTTTTTTAGTTCTTATGATTTAAGATTTTTTTTTTTAATTTTTTTATTTAAGAACCACAAAAGATTCTTGAGGACAGTGAATCCTATTAATGTGTCACAAAGCAACCGAGATGTGCTTAATGTGAGATATATGGCTTTATCTTCTTCAATGCTTTTCTCTGTAGCAACCAAGGTGTTCAGTAAAAAACAGTTGTTTAGGTAGGATTGATGATCTAGTCCTTTATTTGTGCCTCAGTAAATTGGATTTTCTACATTCATGGGAAAATTTTAATACATTGTTTTGGTATAACACTGGTGAAACATGCATGAAGCCTGCCCCAACTGAAACTTGGTAGCTAGAATTGCATCTTCTCTAGAATCTCACTCCCACAGACTCAAAGGGGAGCTACCAAATGAGTGTAGTTATGTAATTCGGAATGAAAATATGAGAATGGGTCCAGCGAATTCTTTGCTAACACGAAAAATAATCTGTTGTCATCAACAATTCAAGCTTTATCATATTTATAGGACACACAAACACATGAAACCATGGTAAGATACACTTTATTGCTGTTGATAAAATGGTGAGGAATAGGAAACAATTTTTGATTTATTATACCCTATTATAAATGAATTACAAATTTCTACAAGCTCCCTTCCATCACCGTCAATCGTTCGTGCATATAGCTGGATTTTGGTAGTTGTTGGATGAGTTATGATTTGATATTTATTCTTATATTCTTTCTTCTTGTTATTTTATGGCCTCAGTAGTTATTTTGTTTGGTTGCTTTTGATGTGTATGATTTTTGACCATATGGAGTTATTTAAGTTTTAAGTTCAAAATTATCAACAGGTGAGAAACTATCAATGGTGGAAGAAAATGAAGAAATAAAACCACTTAAGGATTTGGGCTTATCTGAATCCCTAGCAATGAACAAACATTCAATTTCTTCAATTATGAATTATATCTGATCGCTTCTTTTCTGAAATCATGACCTAAATTGAATTTTGTTTGCTTCTTCACTTTTTCTATTCACTGTATGTTTTATCTCTCTGGAATTTTATTGTTTCTCTCATTATATATTTCATTTTCAGAGAATAAGCAATATGAATGTAGTCTGTAATCATTTGGTCTAAAATAGAAAATATTTTGGCCTAGAAGTTGTTTGTGATGTGAACTTGCCTGATTGAGTGGCTGTTGTCATGTGTAGAGCACAAGAGTTTGTTGCTACCTTTATGGCGGGCAAGGGTATTGGTTCGGTGACAAAGGCAGTAGCAGAATATCAGTATCCCTGGCGTGAGAAGTTAGTGAAATACAAGGATGAACTTGCTAAGGGAGTATGGGGATACTGGAACCTGGGCTCATGGAAGCCACTGAGTATCAGTGCTCGACGACGTGCCAGACTGCGAAAGGAAGTGCTCCTTGCTGGGGAAGATTGGCCCTATGATCCTGAAAGAAAGGAGATGAAGACCAGGAGGAAAGGACACAAATGTGATAGGATATCCGCCGAGAAGCGGGAAAACACGGCAAAGTTGATGGAGAAGATGCCCCAGATGTTGCAGGATTACAAGAAGAGAAGGTGGCAGAAGAAGATGAAGGAAGAAGACAAGGGAAAACTTTGATTTGGCTCCTCCTCTAATTTGGGAAGGTTTGTTACAAACAGTCTTTAAGAGGTGGTACATTATGTTACACCTGCTTTTGGGCTTACTTGATGATTAACTTTGTTATGTGTTTCAATTAATAATCACCCCTTCTAAGAATATGTCCGTATGATTGTCAGGGGGGAATGTTTTGTACACTGAAGATTGGTTTTTCCTTTCTAATTAAAGTTTTGAATTGATTTCATATCACTTTAAAATTCAGTTCAACTTGCATCCCGATTGGAGTTATGGAAATTTTCTCGTAAGATTCATGCCATTGGATTTTTTTTCTTGACCGTGCTTCAAAATTTTAACCATCAAAATGACTAATATAGATTGACTTGAAGAGGAAGTAAAACCTATTTATGTTTGGATTTGGAAGCCCCGTGAGTTTCTATGCTCTTGTGATGAATTTCTAAATGTAACTTTTCCAAGTAACATTTGTTAGTAATAGATATATATGTATAAGAATAGATGGCTTTTTCCATACTTTTGTGTTACAGATGACAAGTGTTTTTCCTTGTGAGGATACTATTATAGCCATATCTAGAGTTACTCTCCCTATTCCTTGACCTAAAATAAGTTGAATTTTTTTCATAGATCGATAGAGGATTTGATGATCCTATAACTTAGCAACACCTAATTGAGCCTACCTAAGCCGATAGTCTAGTATAAAGCTTGCTTAAACTAAACAACACAAGATGAAAGGACACTTCTTACATAGTGGCTTTTGAACGAACTCGGCCAAATTGCCAATTTACAAGAACAAATGAATGACCAAACGACAAGCTTGGCCAAATGGCCAATTTACAAGCAAGCTCAGTCGAATTGCCAAACTACATACGAGCTCGACCAAATGTCCCATTTATATGCAAGCTTGGTTGAATGGCCAAACGTTATATGAGTTCGACTGAATGACCAATCTACCCACAAGCTCGACCGAATGGCCAAACGATATATGAGTTTGGTTGAATGGCCAATCCATCTACAAACTCAGTCGAATGGCCAAATGATATATGAGTTTGGTCAAATGACTAATCCACCTACAAGCTTGACTAAATGGTCAATACACCTACAAACCCACGAGAACGGTCAAATGATATGTGTGCTCGACTGGCCAAACCACCTGCAAACTATACAACTCGGTAGAGCCGAACCACAAGGACAATTACGAACATTCCTTAGGCTAAATCAAACTCGGGACTGAAGGAACTTATGTATATACTCGACGAACATTCCTTAGGCTAAATCAAACTCGGGACTGAAGGAACTTATGTATATACTCGGCCATATGTGTCTAATGAAATGGAGAGTCCATTACTCAATCTTGATAGTTTTATTATAATCTTTTAATAGCCATTAAATGCCTTTTAATACTCTTAAATCCATACTTGCTATTTTACATATAACATCCAACTATCCCTCCACTTTTCTACCTTAAGAAACATATTTCCAATCCAATCACCTTCCACCACCTCAAGGAAGACTACAATGCAAATTCCGATAACAACTATAATTTGAAAAATAAATATAATATTGTTTTATTGAAACATATACATACATTAAAGTTTCAAATCTAAAATTTCAAATTAATTTTATTTTTCATTTATTTTAGAAAATAAACATTTTTTAAAATTTATAACTATCTTTAAAAAAATATTTTCTTTTTAAATCTGACATAAAATAATATTGTTCTTATGTAAAGTTATATAAAGTTGTTACTTTTAATCCATTAAAATAAAATTTAGTCCATTTAAAAAATCATTATTAACGAAAAAACATGTTTTAATTCAACATGATTATTCTTTAAGTAGTTAATTGATGAAGAATATTTTTATAATCCATTAAAATTTCACTGTTCAATTAGACTTTAAACGAGAGACTTCAAAATTATTTGTCTACACAGGATCAGAACCAAATAAGATAACTCACAATATCAAATACAAATATTACAACTCAAACTACAATTTCATCATCCACCTACTCATAGTTAGAAGCATCAAATCACAAGGCTTTAAACTCTTCAATCAATATAGTTCTATGGATTGTTCCCTTTTCACATCAATCATCTTGAGTTGCCCGTTTATGCTTTGTAGGACATGACAAATGTCAACAAATTTGATGTTTAATCTGTCTCCCGCGATGAATTCATATACTGTATTGTTCACCTCAATAAAACTGACACCTGCCACCTTTTCCATACCCGTATCCCTCATAACCTTCCTCACCATACCAGCTTCCTTCCACCTACCAAGCGCAGCGTAAGTGTTGGATAGGAGAGAATAATTCCCACAATTCTGGGGCTCCATCACACTTAGATGGTGCAAAGCTTCCGCTGCCAGCGCAGCATCGCCGTATCTATTTGAAGCAGCAAGAAGGGATCCCCATACAGCTGCATTGGCTTCAGAAGGCATCAACCTAACTAGCTCCTTTGCTTCCTCAAGATAGCCACCACGGCCAAGCAAATCAACCATGCACCCGTAGTGCTCTATCTTTGGTTCAATTCCATATTTGGATCTCATACACGTGAAATAATAGCGGCCCAGATCAACCAATCCAGCATGGCTACAAGCAGAAAGGATGGTGATAAAGGTCACTTCATTTGGCCTGATTCCAGCCTTCTCCATGCAAGAAAATAGCTCGAGGGCCTCCTTTCCCAGACCATGTAAAGCAAGTCCAGCAATCATGATTGTCCAGGTTATAATCGTTTTACGCTCCATACTCTCAAACAGTTGGCGTGCTTTAATTATGTCACCCGATTTGGCATACATGTCTATGAGAGAGTTATAAAGTGATACAATCTTAGGCAGTTTATGCTTTTCAATGTAGTTGTGAATCCACACTCCCAACTGGAGAGCACCCAAGTCGGCACACGCAGAGAGCACAGCCAAAATGGCAATTTTATCCGGCTGCACGTTGTGGAGCAGCATAGTGCGGAAAAGCGTGATAGCCTGCTGAGGACTGTGAGTGTGCGTGTATCCCGAAATAAGAGTAGTCCATGAAACAACATCCCTATCCTTTTCAGGCATAGATTCAAACAGGTTGCGGGCATTGGATAGATCACCCAGCTTGGCATAACCGGCTAGCATAGCGTTCCAGAGAGAAACGTGTTTGAAAGCGGCGGCATCAAATAGCTTGCGGGCAGAGGAAACGTTAGCGCAGGAGGAATACATGTGAATGAGGGAGGTGAGGACAGTGGGATGGGTGGCGAAGCCGGAAAGAATGGCTTGAGAATGAATCTGGCGGCCGAGACGGAGGGAAGGTGAAGAAGCAACGGCCTTGAGAGCAAAAGGAAAAGAGTAAGAGTCGGGTCGCAAGCCATGGAGGCGAATGGCGTTGAAGAGAGAAATGGCAAGAGTGGGATTGTGTGAAGATAGAGCAGAGATGAGGTTGTTGTAGAGGAAGATGGTGGGTCTTTCTCGAGAGCTCTGGTAAGCATGAAGGCTTGAGTTTGGTGAAGATGGTTCAGATTGGAGCAACGACAAAGCAGCTGCTCTACATTTGCATGCTCTGATCTTGGAAGCAAGGAGAATAACCGTTGCAGACATGGCCTTACATCACCCACCTTTCCATATAATTCCAAAACCATAGATGCCCACTGATCTTCTCCAGGTTGACCTCTATCATTCTTACCATCAAAACAAATTCATATTACATTGTAATTATTCATTATGAGCAAATTTTAAATATTTTTAAAAAGTTATAAAGTATGGAATTTTCAAACATTATTAATTACATTCGAATTGTTTCCGAAATAATTAGAAAACTATTTGTAGGAGTAACATACTTTGATATTTATTTTAATTGTGCATACTTTATATTTAACAAATAAACATATATATATATATATATATATATATATATATATATAATTAACATAGAAAATAATATTATATATTATTAAAATAAAAATTATTATATTAAAATATTTATTTTGAAAAATGAAATTATTACATATTTAAATACATGTTAAGAGCAGTTTAAAAAAATTAAATAAAAATATATTAATAGGGCTAATTATCTATTGAAGAAGTAATAACAATATAAATAATTTTGATAAAAATAAAATATGTTTAAAATTAAAAAGAAGAAGAAGATTAAGTTGTTTATTAATATTATTTTGTAGCAGTGATTAGTAATATAAAATTAAAATTCAAATGATTGTAATTTTAAATTTGTTTACAAAGATTAAGGGATTCTTTTTCATTACTCATTCAAATATCTTCTAGAAAATATTTCTCAACAATTTTTCGTTTAAAAAACTTTTAAATAATTTGTCTCCCTTTATCATGTAATTGTTGTTTTATACATCTTCACTATTTGAGTTATAATTATAAAATTAAATCTCACTTTATTAAATATATAAATTTATATTCTATTTTTGATGATTTATTATGAATATCAAAATTTACTTAAATTAGTAGAAAATTGATATTTTTCACTAAAATTATTAATATAATTATAATTAGTTTTCTTGTGAATATTTTAGTGTCTTTGGAAAGTTTAAGTTTAATATATTGTTGAAGAAAAAACAAGAATCATGATAAGGTCTAAGAAAGTATTTACCAAGTAAATGAATATTTAGATAATTTAAAACAAACTAGAAGATTTATAAATTAAACTTGGAACTATATGTATATGAGATGTGCTAAACATTGTTAAGGTTAAATAGTAAGTGTATATCTTTTAATGTTAATAGACAATTGAATATTTCTTAATAAAAATATTGATATAATTATAATTAGTTTTCTTATGAATATTAATCTTTGTCAAACCACACTAAAAGATATATACTCATTTTTAATCTTGGCCATACTGAGTAATTATAAGATAGTTGACCTATAAATCTTTAATAATAATAATAATAATAAAATTAAAATGTATTATTTGGATATAAATTTATTTGTTTTAAATTATAAAATTGACATAATTGATTAGTTATGTGTAGGAAAACAATATTGTTATACAATTAAAATTTAGTAAGTTATATATTATATTAAGATGAAATATGTGTTGTTAAAGTAAAAAGTAGACAATAATATGATTCTATAAAAGCTAAATATAACAAGAAGTTAATGTTAAATTTTTTAAATAAAAAAGCATATTCTAATAACCACTCCTTCCATAGTTAAGACTTACGTTTGAACGATTTGACATACCATAACTTCTTCTTCAAGATTCACCAAACTTGAAGTTATTCTGGTGTTTAGACTGAGTCTAAACCACTACTTCTCTAATAGCTTCCCCACATACTTCTTTTACTTTCCACTCCCAATAGGAACTATCTATTTAGAAAATATTGACATTGGTTCTACTTCAAACACCAAAGCAATAGTTAACCCCACCACTTCTAGGTGGTAATTATAGTACCTACTTTGGAACACATATAGAAACTCTTCCACAACTAAGATCTTATGCGTCTAATTTTTACTTTTTTTTTGTCTGACTACTCTGATTCTCATGACACTTTGTCTCCACTTTTCAACTTAATCCACACTTGATGCAGAACTACTAAATCATCTTCTTTAAAGAAGGAACGTTTCTTAAAGACCACAATCCATAAGAATAAAACTAGAAAACAATCAAGCCACCCTTGAGATTATGCCTCAAACTTGCAAAGGAAACCATTCATATAGATTTTGAATTTGAATTCTTTGAACACCACGAGACATGCCACATATTCGAGTAATCTTCACTTGGCCAACACTATAGCAAAACTACCAGCTTAACTCAAACTCCCTCTTGTAGGCAACTATGACCATTTAGCATACTGATGACCTCGCAAGTGGTATACGACCCCAAATGAAACCAAAACCCTTAGTCCAAGCACAAAATTCTTAACTCGTATCTTTGAATTAGAGAATGTGTGGTAACCGCTTCATCACCAGTTATTGCGACCACCCATTCAGCGACTCAAGACTTTTCTTTTCCTTTGCTTATGTAGTGTGCTTCTTCTTCTAGTACTTGAAATCATCCACCTTAACCTAAGATAAGACCTTCCCCTGTGCGAACCATTTTTCTGGAAACATTCTTTCTATTATTGACTTTAATGTTGTCACTTACTAAAAAGATCCAACCATATCCTTGTGATTTTTTAACTTATTATAAAACCTTTATGATACTTCATTCTTATCAAAGACTATGTTTCCTTAGCTTAGAAAACATCACCCTGCCTGATCTTCAAGTTGTACTTCATCTTATTCTCCTCTTCTAAAAATTGATCCCCTCTGTTCACTTTAGGGTTCATCTTATTCTTATACCCTTTTTAGTTTTAACCTCAAAACTTCCACCACTTTCCACCTTTAAGCCTCAAACATTGTCGAGATGTAGAACCATGTTGGCTTCTCAAACCTTGCTACACTAGTGTACACTCATATCTCTCCTTATTCTGACCTTTAAACTCAACTTTTCTTGCAAAACCTATGATACCTAATCCCAAAAACCTATTCTTGATGCTCCTTCAATCCAAAATGTTGCTACTGAACTCCAACATCATTCCCCATGCAGTTCCCTAACTACTTTGTCGATCTTGGTTGAACCTCATGCAATTCCTTACAGACTACCTTGTCAATCCTAATTGAACCATATAGTTTATTGTTGATTCTTGTTGAACCTTCCATACAATTTCCTGCCAACTATCTTGTTGGTCTTGATCAAACCTTTCATACAGGTCTCTAACAGACTACTTTGTCGATCTCGATACAACGTTAACAACATGTGCTTTTCGAAGTAATAAAAAAGTACTTCTTTAAGATTTTGATTTTAAGGTCTGGATCTCCTTTACCACAAGGCTATTTCCCACCCATTCATGAAAGTTTAGAAAGTTAAAGAAAGACTACTCCGTTGAGAATAACTTCGATAACCATCCAAGGAAAAATAGCTCAGCCATATCATTATATACGACAGTTCCATGTCCAACGCAGAGGTGACTAATAAAAGAAAGCGGTGCCCAACCACACCATTTGAAACTGAAATCAAGACACGAAATTGGCTCTTTGTGTGTCGAAGTGTGATACTAAAGGAACATATATGATTCTATATCTATACCCAAATATATCTCTATAAGAATTTTGTTAGCGAATTTCTTGAGAGCCAGTCTAAAACATCAATGCCGATAAGACTGGCCTATAAGAGTTATAAGTTGTAACAAAAATATCATGCAAATGATAGATCTTGGAAGTATGTAAGCAGTTGCACTGAAAAGTACAAAAAGTAGAGTCCAAAGTAATGACAATCACTGCATTTCCTCTGAGATTTTATCTTTTGGATGGAGGCCGATGATGTTGTACCATTAATTTTCAGCATCAAGTATTATTTAGCCATTTCGAATGGTAAACACTGCAATATGATTGCACTAAGAGGCCTCGACGTCGTCACTAGCATCCTCTGAATCTGAACCATCAACCATCTTCTCAAGTGCATCAAGACTCCCAGCTTCAGACACCGTGTGGATTCTGAGTTTGTCAGCATCTTCACTGAGAAAGGAAAACAAAACATTCTCCCTTAGTATGTACAATGGTTTGTCATTACTTCCTATGTTCTTATTTTGATGACAGAGACAGTTTGTTCATAAAATAGAAAGAAAAAAAAACATGTTCAAATGGATTTCTAGCATGCTTCTACACATCCTAGTCGTCTGAACTCTTTGATGTTTTGCATAAGAATGCTGATAAAAATTCAAGTGAAAGAGCGGTAAGAAGTAAGATTCTAAATATTGATTGAAACAACCATAAAAGAAAGCATATAGAGCATACTCTGTAACACCGAAGATTTCCTTTACAACCAAGGAGCTATCTCTTGAACAAAACTCTGGCAGCTGGAAACAGATTAGTAGGAGAAAATTTTAATCAAGTCATACATTAAACTCATAACAGACATAACTACTAGTATGGGCATTCAATGCCTTTTAAATGCACAAGACTATCCACATATGGGACTTGGGTATGATAGATGCAGCCTTACTCCCACCAGTGTAGAGGCTGTTTCCAAGACTTTTAACCATTGGATTCAGTCACAAGGAAACAATCCTACGGTGAACCAAGACTCGGTCTCGGGAGCCTTTTCATTAAAAAATTGATTGACAAAAAATGTTTTCAAAGTCACAAGGCAACAGACTTACCATTGTGCCAAGATTAACCCTGTCATGGACCTTTTTACATTAAAAAATTGAAAAATATAATATCAAACTTCCGGAACAGTAAGCAATTATTTACTCCAATTTTAAGCTAATACACACCCAAGAATAACAGATTTCTTCCTGAAACCATAATTAAACTAGGTGCAATGTTTTAAGAATTTCCCTAACACATTTTAAATTACAAAACAAAATAATTTTTCCTGTAAAAATACAACACTTAATTTCAGTGTCATGGTTTCCAAATATTTGTTCAAGAAATCCTAGAAACAAAATAAAACCAACCATATCCAATGGGTGGTACCAAAGACATTTAAAAGTGCTTATTTTATTCTAGATAAACAAATAGACAAACAGAGTTTCTATCTAATTGATAGTTTGGTCATTTACCTCGGACAGATAGAAGACCTTTCCAAAAAGGGCCTGGACAGCTATTTTTCTCTTGAAACCCTTTTCAGTATAACCTGACTTATCCATCACAATAGGGCCTAAAAATAATTCAAATGTAATTGCAGTCAGCGAATAAAAATAATGGGGTCCCGAATTTAATTCACGTAATTACATTCGTAAGGCAATATATTTCTCAGACTGAATGAAAAAAAAAAAAAAATTGAAGGGGGAGACAGAGATCAGTTCTCTACTCTCTTATAGTCAAATACCTGATCTTTCTATCTCTCAAGTTACTATTATTTAAAAGCATGTTAGGCTCAAAATAGCTGCTGTCTTAAAAACAGCACTTTATAAAAGTTTTGCAACTTCACAATAAGTGCAGCTATTTCAAATTTGAACTCTGATTCATGCTTCAAGAATTAGAGAATAAACATATATGAAAAGATCATGCAGAAATATACGATGCTAAAGCAAATAAAACAAATTACCACAAATATTGGTAAACTAAGGCAAGCTGCAAGATACTGGTAAAGCAAAGTAATAAGGAAGAAAGAAAAAGAATGCAAGAGGATCTGCATTACTGCTCTGAGACTTTCTAAGAAGGATTTCCTCCAGTGGAAATAATGAGATACAACTGTGGGAAACTAAAAACCCTATCTCTTGAGCAAACTCTCCAACTATCAAAACTGATGCTCTTTCTAATTGGTTATCTCCTCTCTATTGTAACTATCCCCCTTTTCCATATTCTTTATTCAGCTAATACAGCAGCGTCAGAGGTCTCTAATTTGGCCCATGTAGACGTTCTACGGTATAGAATTTATTAATTGGGGACATAACAATACACCCCTTCAAAATATTTACTTTGTCCTCAGTGTGAAAGACTGGGAATTGCTTCTGATTCATAATTCCAAGTCATCTATCAAAGATGAAGGAAGAGGTTTGAATCAAAGTGGAAGGGGCAACAACTCTCTTTAATAATGATACAGGGAAACCCGGGTGAACAGAGTTCACACTATTGGCAGACTTGAGATTAGAACTGATAAGAGAACATTTATTCCTAAGGGCTTAATTCCCTTAATAGGTTAAGTTACATCTTATAGGGGAGTAGAGAGTGCTCTCTACACTTTACAACCAGCTTATATTAGCTGTAATACACTAACACAAAGTAGTGGACACACTCACAAACAGCTCATACACACTCACCATCACTCATAATTCTAACACTCCCCCTCAAGCTGGAGCATACAAATTGTATGAATCAAGCTTGGAACAAATAAACTCAATCCGAGGTCCCCTCAATGACTTAGTCAGTACATCTGCGAGTTGGTCATTTGATCCAACAAACTCAGTACATATTTCTTTTGACAATAATTTTTCCCGAACAAAATGACAATCAATTTCTATATGTTTGGTTCTCTCGTGAAACACTGGATTTGATGCAATGTGAAGAGCAGCTTGGTTATCACAATACATCTTCATACTCTGGATGTCACAAAAGCTAAGCTCTTGAAGGAACTGCTTCACCCATATAAGTTCACATGTTATTGAAGCCATTGCCCTATATTCAGCTTTAGTTGTTGATCGAGCCACTACATTTTGTTTCTTACTTTTCCATGAGATAATGTTTCCTCCAAGGAAAACACAATATCCTGTAGTAGATCGTCTATCAATAGGAGAACCTGCCCAATCAGCATCACAATATCCTGATACCTGAAGGTTTCCTTTGTCTTCATATAACAGCCCTTGCTCGGGAGCCTTTTTCACATACCTTAGAATGAGAATGATAGCATCCCAATGACCAACACACGGAGCTTGCATGAACTGACTAACTACTCCAACTGCAAAAGATAGATCTGGCCTTGTAATAGTGAGGTAGATTAATTTTCCTACTAGCCTCCTATATCTCTCCGGGTTGGAGAATAATTCACCTTCTTCTGCTGTTAATTTTTGATTTGGATCCATAGGACTATCAACCGGTCTACAATCAATCATGCCTGTTTCTTATAAAATATCCAGAGCATACTTCCGTTGGGAGATTACAACTCCATCTTTTGACTGAGCAACTTCAATGCCTAGGAAGTATCTGAGGCTCCCAAGATCCTTAGTTTGGAAATGTCTACACAAGTACTCCTTCAATTGAGATATTCCAGCAGTATCATTTCCTATAATGACTATATCATCAACATATACTATCAAGTAAACACATTTCCCGAGGGATGAATGATAATAAAAGACTGAATGATCTGCTTCACTGCGTTTTAACCCAAATTTTTGAACAATGGAGCTGAACTTTCCAAACCAAGCACGTAGAGATTGCTTGAGCCCATATAGGGATCGGTTCAATTTACAAACCATACCAGACTCCCCCTGAGCAACAAACCCAGGAGGTTGCTCCATATAAACTTCTTCCTCAAGATCACCATGGAGAAAAGCATTTTTGATATCTAATTGATGAAGTGGCCAATGACGAATAGCTGCCATGACGAAGAACAAGTGAATGGTAGTCATCTTGGCCACGGGAGAAAAAGTGTCACAATAATCAAGACCATAAACCTGAGTGTACCCCTTTGCAACCAGTCGGGCTTTGGGCCTATCAATGTCACCATTAGGGCCGACTTTAATTGCATATACCCATCGACAACCAACAGCCTTTTTGCCTGGGGGAAGTGGCACAAGCTCCCACGTATTACTGTGGTCAAGAGCCTGCATTTCTTCAATCATGGCTTGTCGCCATCCAGGGTGAGCGAGTGCTTCTTCCACATTTTTAGGTATAACCACAGGAGAGACTGAGGATAAAAGGGAATAAAAGGAGGGCGACACTCGGTGATAGCTGAGAAAATTATAAATGGGATGAGGGTTTCGAGTGGAACGGGTACCTTTTCTAAGAGCAATGGGCCAACCAAAATCAGCTTCATCAGGAGGCGTAGGAGAAGAATCTGAAGGAGGAGATCCACCATTTTCTGGAAGACGAGTACTCATCGGGGTACTGTGAGTATGTGGAGTGGGAGATTCGGGAGGACCATGATCAGGACTTGAATTGACGGGAGCATTGGAGATATTGGACTCAACCACTGGAAAAGGAAGGACCTGTTGGAGGATATGAACATCTTGAACAAATGGAGAGAAGAAAGGTGTCTGTTCAAAGAATGTGACATTGGCAGACATGTAGTACTTTCGAGTTTCAGGAGAGTAACACCTATACCCTTTTTGAAGCCGAGAATAGCCCAAAAAGACACACTTAATTGCACGAGCGGAGAGCTTGTCTAGCCTTGGAGACATGTCATGAACAAAACATACACAGCCAAAAACTCGAGGAGGGGTGTGATAGAGAGGATCATTGGGAAAGAGGATTGAGAAAGGGACTTTATTATTGAGAGAGGAGGAGGGCATCCTATTGATAAGAAAACATGCAGTTAAGATAGCATCCCCCAGTGATGAACAGGAATATGGGCACCAAGCAAAAGGGTACGAGCCGTTTCAACCAAGTGTCTATTTTTTCTTTCGGCTATACCATTTTGTTGGGGTGTATGAGGACAAGTGGACTGATGCAAAATACCATGGGAGCTAAGGATTGCAGAAAAAGAGGATGAGAAATACTCTTTAGCATTATCACTTCTCAAGATTTTTATTACTTGACCAAATTGGTTCTTGATTTCATTCAAAAAGGAGGTGAAAATGGGTAACAGTTCAGAACGATCTTTCATTAGATAAAACCAGGTACATCTAGAATACTCATCAATAAAAGTAACAAAATATCTAAAACCAAAAGAAGAGACGCAACTAGGTCCCCAAACATCAGAATGAATAATAGAAAAACTAGAAGTACACATGGAGTGAGACTTTTTAGGAAAGACAGATTTGACATGTTTTCCTAGTTGACAAGACTCGCATTCTAAAGTCTGAAGACTACTAAGTTCAGGACACATCTGTTTTAACTTTGACAAATGAGGATGGCCCAACCTATCATGTAACACTTTAGGAGGAGGAACAACAACACATGATACCCGTGAACGAGATCCAAAATGGTATAAACCTCCAACTTCATATCCTTCTCCAATCTGTATCCCCGAGCCACGCTCCTGTATGATAAAACATTTTGAATCAAAGGTTATTAAGAGCACAGTGGACGTCCCTGACCTCCACGTCCTCCTCCTTTAGTGCTACGTCCTCATCTTCCTCGTGTGGCAACCATGACAGATGGTTCTAGTGTTTCATGAACTTCCTGAGATTGAGGCGCTGGAACACGAAGAAGACGTGTGGTCAAGGCTTCCAAGGTTGGGACCTCCTGGCTTGTCAGGAGTTGGTCTCTGATATGATTCAAGTCTGGATGCAAAGCACGGAGGATCATCACCATATAATACTTGTCGAGCTTCTTCTTGATGTCTTCCGAAGATTCCTTTTCCAAGAACATTCTCAACTCTTCCACAGCTGCTTGGGCTTCAGTCATGAAGTGGACCATATCATGATCTGTCATTTTGAGACTTGCAAGCTTGTTAGTTGTATCGTAGAGACGTTGAATATCATTAGCATAAATGCTTTGAGCTTTCTTCCAAAACGAGTGACATGTTTTGAAAGCTCTAAGAGATATCAAAAGTCGTGGTTCCACAGACTGCCACAATAGGGCACACAACTGGAAATCTGCTGGTTTCCATTGTTCAGCTTTTTCAGACGGTACTTGGCTTCCATCCTGCTCAAGGTGGTCATAATGTCCTTGACCGAGGAACCACATTTCCACGGTAGCAGACCAAGAGAGGTAATTCTTTCCGTTTAGCTTTTCGGAAGTAATTGAGGGACTTCCAGATAAAGAGAGAACACTTCCAGATGCCATTGTTGATAAAATTAGGAGAGGAACCAGAAAGGAGACTGAAAACCGAGAGAAACTAAATAAATGCAGCAGGGAGCAACCAAACAACCCTCGGTTTTTTCAAGGAGAGCTTCGGGACCTCACGGGAACCAGGATTTGAGGGTCCGAATAGAGAGAGGAGACCCAGGCGACAGCTATGGAGGTGTCGCGGCGACGTTCCGGTGACCAGAGGGTGGCGCGTGGATGGCACGCGCCTGTTTGCAGCGCACAAAGAAACTGTGCGTGACAGAGCGTGGAGGAGAATCCGGCAAACCCACTGGTGGGGTTGGCTGTCGCTCGAGGAGGCGGTCCAGATCCAGTGGTCGCCGGTCGGAACTGTGACGGCGGACGGCGGCGAACAGCAGCTCACAGCAACGGACAGATGTGAGATGGCGGACAACCAAGTTAAGAACTTCAAACTGCAGTTGACAGCTGCAGATAATGGTGAGACAGCCGCGGACAACGGCAGATGGCACCGGACATATGCGAACAGCAGCGCGGGTGGACAACTAGGACGGAAACCAAAGCAGGATGAACCTGCTCTGATACCAACTTGAGATTAAAACTGATAAGAGAACATTTATTCCTAAGGGCTTAATTCCCTTAATAGGTTAAGTTACATCTTATAGGGGAGTAGAGAGTGCTCTCTACACTTTACAACCAGCTTATATTAGCTGTAATACACTAACACAAAGTAGTGGACACACTCACAAACAGCTCATACACACTCACCCATCACTCATAATTCTAACAGGCAGGAAGCAGCTATTATTGGCAAATTGCTGCATTTTTCCTTTTAGATTTGATTAGGACCATAGTATGGTACACCCAACTTCTCAAACTTTTTACTCATCAAGTTTTTTATGAAGGGTATAATTTGGTCTATCTTTTGTCAATTTGAGATTGGGATCTTCGACACAAATAGACTTTGATACTATCTTAGAAAATAAACTTTAAACATAATCCAACCATACAAAATTGGCTTGTAAAATGAAATTTGCCCCCATTTATATACTATAACTTGATCATATTTTTAGCCAATGTGGGATATTGAACACATCTCCTCATGTTAGAGAATGGACATCTCAAGTATAGGATTAGATATTTGTGGGTGGTTCGACAGTGACCTGACCACGAATGACATGATAAGCTCAACAACCTTTGTTAGAATAAGCTTTATGGCATCTTAGAAAATGGTTTTTAACCGAACTCAACATCACAAAATCATCTTATAAAGTAAGATCTTCACCCACTTGTATACTATAATTTGTTCATATCACTCCCCATAGTCTAATGGATCATATAGATGTCATGTCACTCATGCTTGCATGGGTCACGTGCGATATGTCTTTGGAATTGGGATAGCTCATTTTAAGGTAGGAATTGTTAATCCCCAAGTGCTCTAGATAGTTTAGAAGAAATAATGTTGGATTGCACATAAGCCAATCAATACCCATATGGATCCAAATGTCAAGTTGCTACCATATCAAAGGGAGTCTTTCTAGATTTGGGAATACATGGAAGGTTAGTTGGAAACCTAAATTACTTGACCATAATGAGAACAAACATTTCATTTGTAGCAAGTGTTGTTATTTAGTTACTGAATTCTCCCTAAGATTGTCATTGATATTTGGTAGCTAGAATTCCAAGATACAATAAAAGTAATTCTAGGAGAATTCCAGCATACAGAAACAGTGACCATCAGGACCTTGGGCAAGTTGCCCAGCTGATAGAAATCCATATCAAGATCTAGACCAAGTGCAGAGATTGAGTATCAAGCTATGATTCTCACTTCATTTGAGCTCATATGGCACAAACACCTTCTCCAAGAGTAGCGTTCCTGTAAAATACAAGCTATAACTCTAATTTGTAATAACCAGGAAATCTTGCATATTGGATCCAATGTAGTCTTCAACAGAAAACCAAGCATATTGAGATTGATTGTTATTTTAATAATGAGAAGGTAATGTTTGAGGAATTGCTAGCTTATTTGATTGCTGCAATAAACAATTAACAAATGATTCAAGAAGTCTCTAAACAGAGCAAGGATAACTAACCCATTCGGAAAGCATGGTGCATACAATTATAAGAGGTTCAACTTGAGGGAGAACGTTGAAATATGACGTAAATTTGGTTGGCTTTAGTATTTGATTTTGATTTTATTTGTATTAATAATGATAGAGTTATTCCCTATTTTCTTGTATGATCTTATGACAATCTCTGCAAGGCTTACTCCTTTAGGAGATAGTTAGTTGAAAGAAAGAAACCATGAAAGTCATCAATATGTAACCATACACTCTTTTATGTAATTACAATAGCCAATAACAAGATAAAAGGGCATTTAGATAGTGTCTGTGGAAGGAAAAGATAAAATGGCATCTGCAACTCCGTAGGTTGTTCAGAGTCCTGTCAATATTTTTTGCCCAAGTACATTCTCTTACTCCATAACCATCCAGTTATTTACTACTAAAAACTATTCCATTACTTAAGATTAAAAAGAGAGAAAATATATTTTGGAGGGCTTGAAAGACCCTTCTTATGATCTTCTATTTATAATGGAAGATCAAAGGTCTGTACTAAACACCTAGGTACAGCTGATAGATGTTTCCAACACACTACTTCCTACTTAGACTTAATGATTACTCTATCACACTTAGATTTAATAATTACATCTAATAATTATTTCTAACACCATTTACACCATACAAGAATTATTGTCAATGACAAATTTATACTTCAATTCAATGAAAAATAAGCCAAAGAAAAATTAAAATAACATAAAATAATTTTGCCTCTGTTATAACGTGGCCACCTGCATATTAGGCCGGCTTTCAATTAACATCAACTATGGCAAGAAGCCTAGAAGGAAATTACGACAATTTAGATTAGGTTTTCTGTTTT
Organism: Vigna mungo; assembly: GCA_036885675.1. Taxonomy (NCBI): domain Eukaryota; kingdom Viridiplantae; phylum Streptophyta; class Magnoliopsida; order Fabales; family Fabaceae; genus Vigna; species Vigna mungo. Next base: position 3,143,391 of record CP144701.1, read on the forward strand.
ACACTTCTTCTCACATTTAAAAACCATTTGAACTAAGCAAGTGCGTGTGGATTGATCTGTAGAAGCCGGAGGTCACAGGTTCAAATTAACATGCCACCACTGTGAAGTTTAACTTGACACCACATACTGGGATACTAACCCCTTGTGAATATACATAACAAAGAGAAAAATAAATTGTGACAGTTTATGAGAGTTTGATTACTTTTCCTAGATCTTATCCAAAACATACAGCCATTTACAAAGGGTGATCAACTAAACATCTAGCCCAATGTTAAAAATACATTACCTTTGTCTCGCACAATTCGTCGTGAAATTTCATTCAGAATCTCAGCAACGTGTGAATCACTTAACATAGAAGCTCTTCTTAGCTGAATTAAATCAGCTACCATGTCAGGATTGAATGCTTTCTCATTTAGAGAATAGCGGATATACTTGCGCAAAATTTCTTCCAAACCAAAACCTGTCTGCATGTGATATACAGCTGTTACTTAAAATCATATGACACATATGCACAAGCACACAAAAGTAGTCAGGGCAAGTAAAAAGAAACTATTTTTTCCCATGAGATTTTCCCCGGCAAGCAAATGGAAGGCAAGGAAATATTTCCTGACCAAGACTGATATAAAGATCCTTCACATTGAAAAACTCCAAACAATTTCACCTTGGCATGTATCATGATTAGGAATGACACAAGCACCAATATATTTTTTCTAAGGTCATACAAGAAAAATTAGTTAGTCTGTGAAGTATCAAGAATATTATCAGGATAAATTAAAAGTTGTCATTATTTTACATTACAAGAACAGCATTTATGGTCAACCAGAAGGATCATTGTTCCCATTAATTTTATAAACAAAAATATAATATCAACTTGTGCAAAGCACAAAAGGGGAAAAAGATAATGTTTGCTTACATAAAAATCCAAAGTTAACCATACCCAGAATCACAAAAAGAAAAAGGCAAATTAATCCAATGATTTCAACCAGAGTTATGAATATGAAATCCCTATGAAATGGTGAAATTGAAGGAGTATAAGTGACTGTAGAAGGTAAGAATGATGCAACACACCTTATTCTGAATTTGGACGAGAGCTTCCTGCGTAATTTGGTCTCTTCCGTTTTGAATTAAATCATCCAACGACTTGCACAAGGTGGCGTTTTTACTGACCTGGAAATGAAGGGAAACATAAAAAAGTTAGTATAAGGTGCAAAGGTGAGACAGAAAAAACGTTGGATTGGAGGGAATAACGAGTATGAGAGACCAGTCTGCGGCGTTTTGCTTTGGGAGAAGAGAACTTTTTGACGGTCTTGACGAAGGCAATGACGAAAGTGAGAGTAGCGTAAGCGAGAGGAACAGCGAGAATCCAAGGGAGGGAGGTGGGACCCACTCTGGGTCCGGGAATGGCTTGGGTAACGGAGCCGGTGAACTCGACGAGGTCCAAAGCCTTCTCCTGAATCCAGGGAAGCTCCTCCTCCACTTCCACTTCCACTTCCTTCTCTTTCTCATGGTTCTTGATGGAATTGGAAGTAGCGTTGTTGTTTGAGTTTGGCGTTGCTGAGCACGTTGCGGAGGTTGAAGAAAGCGAAAACGGTGGGTGTCGTGGAGTGAGGGGAAATGCCCAAGCTGTGCATGTTGTTAAGTGAAAAGGGATTGCAGAGTTTTTTCTGGGAGGGAGAAACCGAGAAGCAATGGAACAAGAAGTAAAAGCCATTGTGGCAAAACTCAATCCTCGTTTTCTGTTCTGCCTTCGGCTACTAGGTTGTTTCCCCTCTGTTGGAGCTGCCCCACTTAGGCTGCTCTATTTAGGTTTAATTCTATTTCCCGCATTTTATTAACTTAGCCTCATTCCTCCATTCTCTACTTTTAAATTATAACTAAATTAAAGTAGGACATATGTTAATGAACTTGAGAGAGCATAGAAAATTTTTCATGACATATTGATGTTTTTCTTATTTATAATTAAAGTTGTACCATATGGACCGGACAGACCATGCTAGACGTCCGGATGTGATCTCAATATACAAGATCGGATAAGACAGATGGTCCCGTCAACAGACAGCGACCTTCAAAGGATTGTCACGAAAATCTGCATATTTGTTACTTCCTCTATTCTGTTGCTGCTTCACTCAGAGACCGGACGTGTCGGACGGTCCCATTGGCGAACGACAACCTTCGTAATAAGGGTTTTCACGAACATCTACATTACTGCCATAAGATGTCAAATTCGTTCGCTGGTGGACTGACCGTCCGAAGCAGACGGAGTGGCACATGAGTCAGTTAAGATGAAGGAAACATTAAAATTAGATTAAGGTAAAACACGATTAAGAAGGATGGGCCAGGGATTGGACCGTAATTAAGATCTAGCTAATCACAGGTCCACGACAAAAACTATAAATATAAGTCAAAGGTGAAATATAGTTGGTTACATTGAATGCTCATTTACTCTCCATATTTACTTTCTCTCTCTATCTCTACTCATTACCTATTGGCTGACTTGAGCGTGGAGTGCTATTAGCAGGTATCCGTCCGGATGCAATTGATCGACATGAGACAGGAGACCAGCGGGCGACTAAGGAGACTAAGATATTCGACTGGACGACTGAGGTAAATTGTGTAGGAGGAGTTCCACAACAAGAGAACTGGAACAAAAGTAAATTACCAAATACTAATCTAAATTAAGATAGAAAAATATAATTAAGGGAAATTCATCTCCCAAGGTCATGTCTTGCACTTTTGTTTCCCACCTCTTGTTTTATTCATAGATACATGTTGATGGTTGGATTAGTAAGAAAAACATAAGAATAAAAATGAAAGAAAACAAAATATATATATATATATATATATATATATATATAATGTAACTAAAAAGTTGGATAACAAAAATTACTAAAATAATTAAGATAAAAGCATTATCTCGAAAGTAGAAGGTATAATTAAACTTGACATTTTTTTAATAGACACTTTTTTATATTCTTATAATTTAAAATCAATACATTGGTGTTAAAATAAAAAAGAAGAAGACATAGGATGAATTTGTTGTTGAGCATATAAAGCCATGCATTTATAAACAAGAAAATATAAAAAAAAATGAGTTTAAACTTATTACATCCAAAATTAACAGGTAATTAATAATATCTTAATTATATCTAACCTTCTATATTAAATTAGTGCATATAAATCAAAGGTATCTAGTTTATTATAAATATAGTTAATTATAAGTCTTCGCAAAGACTTAATAAAAATATTTGTTAATTGATCACTTTTCAGTTTTAATGTCCATATATAGTCTTTTTTCGAATAAAATGATAACCAATTTGAATATGTTAATATGAAGAAGAGTCTAATAGTCACATATAAGTGTCATTTGAGTGACATATGAAATTACAACTCTTTAAGTAATTGTTTAAACCAAATAAGTTCCTAAGTGGTTGAGGACATAACTTTATACTCTATTTCTACATTAGATCTTCCCACAATGATTTGATTTTACTCTTGAAAGAGATTAAGTTGTCACCAATGGATACACAATATCTAAAAGTGAACCTTTTTTTTAAAAGAGATATTGTCCAATCAACATCTGAATAACATACAACTTTAGTATGATTATTGTGACCATATAGCAAACCTTTCCGAATGATAGTATTCCATTTATCTACACATGGGAAATTGAAAATTTGACTCACCATGCTAACTACAAAAGAAATGTCAAAACAATTAATAGTAAGATAGTTCAATTTTCCAACTCATCTTTTGTACCTCTAAGGATATGAGAGATGCCTTCTTGATTAGGTCAGAGTTTGGCATTAGGATCCATGAGTGTGTCAACAAATTTTAAGTTCATCAACCCAGTTTCTCCCAAAATATCCAATGCATACTTCCTTTGAAATACAATAATACCATTATTAGATTGTGTAACCTCAATCCCCAAGAAATATCTAAGTTTACAAAATCTTTGGTATGAAAGAGTTGGCAAAGGTGTTGTTTCATTTAGGAGATGTCATGGTAGTCACTATCTATAAGAATAGTGTTATCAACATATACTATTAAATAAATACACGCAACACTTAAGTGATGGTAAAAGATTGAATGATTTGTCTCACCACTCATACCAAATTGTTAAACAACACACCTAAATTTTCCAAGCCAAGCCTAGAAGACTGCTTCAAACCATATACAGATTTGCGAAAATGGCACATCGATTTAGAAAACTTCCCCTAAGTAACAAAACCTAAAGGTTGCTCCATATAAATTTTTGCCTACAAATCTTCATTAAGAAAAACACTTTTGACATCCAAGTGGTAAAAAGTCATTATAGAAAAGCAACCATGACTATAAATAAGCAAACAAAAGCCATCTTTTTCACTAGAAAAAAATATCACCATAATATAATCAAAAATTTGTGTATAACCTTTAGTCACGATGCGAGCTTTAAGATGATTAATAGTACCATCAAGACCAACTTTGATAGCAAAAATCTACCTATAACTAGCAATAGATTTCCTAGATGGTAATGGAATGCACTCCTAAGCTTCACCATTATACATAGCACTTATTTTAGGGATGCATGGTTGATCAGTAAATATAGACGTTATAATAAATGTTTGATAAGGATTAATTATTTCTTACCTACTTTATTTTATGTTTTATATATATATATTTCAAAGGTTAAATTTGTTTTGATAATGAAATTTGGAGGTGCAAGTCTAAAAATCAAATGAACAAGCATGCAAGCTTCTAAAGATCCTTTAATGGACGTTCATAAATAAAAGTCATTCCATGCATAAAAGACTAATGTTCTACGCATGATTCTAAGTGAATTGAATATGTTACATTTAAAAGAATAAAAAGACTTCTAAGTCTTGAAATATAATTGGACGGCTTTAAGAGAGAAAGTTTTCTTTGTAAATCATAAATTAGCCTCTTGAACAAGGAACAATACTTTTTGTGAGAATTTTCTTCTAATCTTTAAACAACTTTTATTGTATTACCAAGAATGAGATTGTGTATTCAACCAATAGTTGACGTAATACTCACATTTTATCTTAGGACAACACAAAGAAAATTACAATGTTTAACTTTGTGTACTTTTAATCAATTTGATTAGTGGAATTATTTACAGTTTGTACAAAAGAACTAGATATAATGTAACTAGAATTCAACAAGTAAGATACAAGTGCTGCTCATATATTATAATTGGAAGTCAAATGAAAATTTAACCAATGAAGTAATAGAAATTTTCCTTTCACACTGAAATTGAAATGAAATTCAAGGTAGAGCTCAAGAGCTACAAAACACAAATATAAGAAGGATAAACTAAAGAGCTTTTTGAATGCTTCATGGCTACTTCAAGAGTCCAAAAGGCGATCCATTACCAGTTTCATAACTCTAGGAGCATCAACTGTCACAGCTACCTTTACTGTTGGCTTATTGGACCATTCATGGATTTCACCAAACCTGGCAATGAATGGAACAAAAATGCAAAAGTTGACTATGAGTTTGAAGTACATGTTGAAGAAATAAACATTCAGAAAACGGATTGTGTGTAACTCCATTTCAAAAATCATCCATTACATTGTTCTTTTCATTGTTGCAAGCCTTTAATCAAAAAGACCTTCTACTTGGTCCTACAAAGGTTAGCATGCCTCTCATTATTTCTTTAAAGTGTTTGTCACTAAATTGTTCCCAAAAAAAATCTAAAACACCAGTATTCATCCTTGTGGAGACTGAATTGGTGATACAAAGTAGTGATATGGTGACGGCTTAATGTTTGGATGAACAAGTAAAGGGTTTCAGAGAATTAGCAGAGTATAAAGGAAAAGGAAAGGAAGAGATTTTAGAACAAAGGCTTAAAACATGAGAAGACTAGAGTTTTTCTTGAAACTAAGAATAGAAGCTCAAAAGGTAATGCTACGAGCCTAAGAATCCTGATGAAAGATGAGAAGGGAACATATAGAAAAGTTTATTTCTGCACTATTTTGATGTTCTTGAGAAAAAAATTCCGGACAAAAAGAACTCTAATACTATCTTAACAAGCTATTTTGCATGATTTAAGTATTAGAACTATCAACAAAGTCAAAGTTAGCAAGCAGACAAACACAATTAACTTAAATTATACTTTTTTTCCATAACAAAAAGGTGTGCAAAAACATCACTACACAAGTCTAAGATCTTAACTAGGTCAGCATCTTCGAACGTATCAATCATTTTGCAACACACCATGAAACCCATATATAGAAATAACAAAACAAAACGCATGAAAATTAGACTTAATTCTATAGGAACTTGATCCATTTTCAGGTGGTTTCTACCTTTTCTGTTTGTTGAAGAGTACTGTGAGTCCCCTTGTAATGCCACTCGTTTGGACTCTGACAACACCTTCTATACAAGTTACAAGTGAAGGATCAACAGCTGCAAGAACCACAGTTGGATCATGAAGATAAACCCCTGTATACAAAGTAACAATAGTTAGTAAGATAGATTATTAGATTTCTACCAATTCTGCAAGCACTATGAAGACAAACCTTTGGTATTGTATGACTCCAGATGGTAAGAGAAATATACATCTAAGATTTTGTGCAGGTATTGAGCATATTTTCCATTTGAATTTGCCAAAATTTCTCGATCAGAACCTAGTAATTTTTGTTTTTTAGATGAGTAAACCAGAACAGTGGTCAGTCTGCTGCCACAGAAAGTTAAATGACATACAACATAATTAAAATAGAACCATGCTGATGCTGTTTAACCTATGCTAACTTCTAATCAATACTAAAAAGTGAAAGTAACACAACAGCAAATTTCAGAGTAGGTTTCACAAAACCATGGTTTCCAAATGTTGTGGATGAACATCATTGATGAACCTTCAGCAAAAAGTTTAAACCTTTGCAAGAGTTGGCCACTGATGACTATCAAAGGAGAAAAAGAGGTTGTTGAACTTAGTCACAGCTTTTGGATTGTCATAAGAACCTTAGGAGAACCATACCACGAAACCTAGCTATTGTAGTTCAAGAGCCTAAGGCCCTATAAGCCCCATACTAGAATCTCATACTTTAAATAAGGGACACCCTCCTATGCCCGGGGTAAACACAACATGCTTGAATAGAAAAAAACTCTTATCCTCCAAAATGTTTTTTGGGGTGTGATAGACAGTAAATGTACTATACAGTAATCTATTTCACTATTTATCCAGCGACATTTCTGTGGATTAGGCTGAGCTAAACTTTATATGAGGAAAGTTATTAAATAATAAACTAAAAGTATTCCTACAAAATGTTGCTAGATCAACTGTGCGTGAACTTTGAAACAAAAATCAAATAAAATCACTATAAATTGAAGAAATAGTAAACTACACAAGACTTAAAACGGAAAGTTATTTCTTTAACTTGGATAAAATGACTACACAAGTATAGCAAATAGGAGGCAAGGAATTTGTGAAAGGGGTACTTGTCAGTATAACTTGATGGGTAACATTTATCCCAACTGCAAGTATATCTGCCCCACTTGTAAATACAACATCTGCAGCATCTGGATCACCAAATATCTAGAACCAAATCCAACCAATGAGTTAGACAGATTGAGTTGTGAATGATATAATATTTTTATGGAAGTTATTAAGAATTTGAATACAGGATGGAAATACTAACATTGGCTTCGGCTGCTGGATTCACATTGCCATTTACTGCAAAAGCTCCTCCAAGAATAACAATCTGGGCAATGTTCTTTGCAAATTCTGGATCCATCTGTACAGCCTGCAAAAATATAACATTGTCATGAAATGAAACTCAGAATGAAGAGTAACATGAAAATGCCTTATGGGAAAATTGTTGATATATTATACCAAAGCAATATTTGTAAGCGGGCCCAATGCCACCACAGTGACTTTCCCAGGATTAAGTTTTGCTTGACGAACCAAAAAAGCAACAGCTGACTCTTCAATGGGCTTCCCCTTTGGTGGAGGAAAATTTTGGTTGCCAAGCCCATCTGCACCATGGACAAAATCTGCAATACGAAGTTTTGTTCCTTTCTGCACAAAGAGACAAGGATGACAACAATTAGCAGAGTCAAATGCAATGAAATACTGCAGAAGAAGAACTTTCAATTTCATGCTGCTAACATGGTTCAACTTTTTCAATGAGGCAATAAACTACAACGCATTCTAAAAGAAATAAAACAGATTTCAAATGACAGCAAAAATAGTTTACTTATCTGTAGTAAGTATGCAAAGTGATAAAATTTTGCCGCTCATTCAGGTTGAAATGAGAAAAATAATAGCTTGTTGACTGTAAAAAATTAGTACTACGCATTTGTTCTTAACTGAAAATTTCAAATGTGCAGAGAATATAATAAAAGTAGCATAAAGTACCGAAATTATATGATTATTGTATAGGCATTCAATTAAAGATCAAATATACCTATTAGTTCTAAATTCTCATATATTCAAAACAATACCTAAAACAAAAGCGATAAAGTAAAAGCGATAAAGATCAAAGTATGACAGACTTACAGTTAATGTCAGATGTGATCCTTCTGCCACGGGTATATCTGTCCTTCCAGCAACCTCCAACTGCATATGCAAGTAAAGTAAGAGGCTTTTACCATTATTAAGTCAAGGGTCAATTTCATTCACCATAGAGAACAAACCCTTTTGGGAAACAGTCCCAATGTTCTTACCAAATGCAAGGCATTTCTGGTTGCCAGAGTGGTGTAAACATTTCCATAGATGGTTGTGAGTCCAATAACTTCAACCTCTGGTGAATTTAGAGCAACGAATATTGCCATGGCATCATCTACAGAAACCGGTGGAAATTCTCAGATAAACAAGGAATTGCAGAAATCAAGCAGACAAAGTGTCCAATTGATAAAAGAAAAGAGTCAGTTTTTTTCTGAGATCAGAGCTGAGAAACAGAAACTTACGACTTCAAATTGATTTGGATCAGCAAAACAATAACAAAGTTAAAAGGAAAAAATAAACAAATTGAAAGACTGATATTTGTGTTACGTTACCGATGCCAGGGTCGGTATCAATTATGATCTTCTTTGGTTCCATATCGGGTGCCATATCTGTCAGAACTAATTACTTGAGTTCTTTCAGAACCAAATCAGATTCAGAATTGAAATTGATGCTGTTATCTCTTATTGGAGTGGAGAATACAAAGATAAACATACCATTGATTACTTATTCTAATTAACAAGGCAATCCACGTGCGATGGTAAAGACGCATGACGTTACGGGAATGTGTTTGTTTGGTCTCATAAACATAAAAAATAATATCGTACACTGCAATGAGCAATCAACACCAATATTTAAAATCAAAAGAGATTAACCTTTGGTGGAATGCCGGGTTGGTCTTGTTTTGTTTTGTAGTGAAAATTGAGGTAGTGAGAGAAAAGGACTAAGAACTTTGCCCTTTGTACTTTCTCAAATACCTCTATGTAACCAAACTTTTATTTATGTCACCTATCCAACAAAAATCAATCTTCCTTTATTAGGCAAATAAACAAAAGCAAATATATATGACAATCCTAACATATTTAATTTGTAATTACACTCTTAATACAAAAATGTTAATTTTGTTAATTTTATTTAAACATGATTAATAATCAAAATTAATAATTAAAGTAACTGAATATGTATTTTATCTTTAATAAATATCATGTTTATTAAAAAAAAAAATCATTCTGATATATAATAAACATTAAGAAAAATCTTTTACTTTTTATTTTTCTTCTTTATAAATTTAAAATCTTGGTATTAATGTTAAACTTCTAAATAAATACATATACCAAATATTAAATATCAGACCGAACTTAATTATATTAATTATTAATGAATTAAATTTTAAATATTATTAATAGAATTAAAACCATTCTATTAATAAGATAATTTTTATTATATTAAGAATAAAATACGTCTACACTTATTCTTATTATGTAGAGACGAAAACATGATAGCATATATCTTCCTCTACCAAATACAACTTCTCTATACATATTTTCTAAACATATGTTTTTCTAAAGGATAACGATATACTAACAATCAATTTTTGACAACTAATTTGACAACGCCACGTGGCGCGTTGTCATTGGTTGGTGTTGTTTTTAAATTTTTAGGTGATAAAAAGTGTTTTGGTTGAAATTCCCATAATGTCCCATAAGAGGCGTTGCTTAATATAGGGTTCATCAGATTTTTGAAATTTCCAAATCCTCTGTCGTCGTCGTCCTTGTCCGTCCCAGGAGTCCTTTTGTCTCCGTCGCATTCGCACAAATCAATTACTGTCCTTCACACTCTGTGCACGGTGTTACATTTTGAGGTTCCTAGACTGTGATATCATTTTGATTTCATTTTGTGTGCTTCTTTTGATTTCATTTTGCGTTGTTGTGTTGTTGGTTTGTTTGCGAAGGTGGTGGTGTGGTTTAACCGTGGTGGGTGGAAGGGCTTCGACCCCTGCGAAGTTGGGTATCGGTCTTTGGAGGTACGATTCGCCTCTGTCGTCGTTGGGGGTGTATTTCGTGGAAGTTTTTCCCTTTTTAATGGTATGGGTTCGTCTACGGAGATTGCTTCTTCAAACAAGGTAATAAGATTACCCTTGTTGATTTTTCTTATTTAGGTTTTGTATGACGTTCATATTTTGTCATTGATACGGTTGTTGGTAATTTGCATGAATAAAAATATAATTTTGTTTTTCTTTATTGCAGTTATTTGTTCGTCATTCAATGAAAACTAATTTTGTTGTTGGGTTGAATGCAATATTGAGTGAGGAACAACACGATATTATTTCGGAGACGCCATTTGCATGGTTTTTAGAACTACCTGAGAAGCTAAAGATTGGTAGGAATATGTTGAGTGATTTACTTATTAGATGGGTTGATGAGAGAGGTGGGTTTCTATTTGGGGAAAATTTTGTTGAATTCAAGGAAGTAGATGTGACCTTAGGGTTAGGTTTGGGTTTAGTTGGTGACGAAATAAATTTGAATGAAAAAATGCTTTCACAAAGTGAATGTCGCAAATACTTTGATAAAGCAAAAGGAAAAATTGAATTGGAAATGATATACAATTTTGTTTTGAAAGAACACAAAAACTTGGCTTCTATAGATGTTTGTAGGCTGTACGTTTTGGTTGGAATTAGTGAGGTACTGTTACCTAGTCGTAGCAGAATAGTTTTCCCAATTTTGTTTGAAATTGTTGATAGCATAAGTGATTTGAGTAGTTTTTGTTGGGGGCGTATAGTGTACAACTATCTAGTCAGTAATTTTTGCAAAGCGTGTTTAGCCTGGAAGGGAGGAAAAGGTGCAAGTACTGTGTATATGGATGGTTGTGTTTATGTGTTCCAGGTAAATTTTTGATATGAATTGTATGTTGGCAATCAACTCAAATGACCAAAATTGACTTTTATTATGTAAATCAGATATGGTTTTGTGATCGTTTTGTTCCGTCAAATACTCGTTTGCATAAGTACCCAAGAATCTTGCATTGGATGACTGTAACTGTAGGTGACAAGTTCATCAAAGTTGCAATGGAGACCGGTGCGGTGTGTATTTGTAAATGTTATTACTTATTATTGTTTGAATTGAATGGTTTGAAACAGCGCATTGGTAATTGCATTTAAGGAGCAGATGCTTGATGAGTATGACGCATCAAGGAAAGAAATGGAAGTGTCATCTCTGCAACCATCAGTAGACGACAAAAAAAATGATGCTGAAGAGGAATATGATGCTGCTTTAGATGAAGTCTTACATGATCAAGATGTTGTTATCAAAGAACTTGAACAAGAGTTGGTTTCCTTGAAGGCTGAGTTGCTTGAAGAGATTAATAATGATGAAGGTGGTAACAGTACGTTTTATGAAGAACAACTTCAAAGTAATGATTTTGCAAGTGTGGGACGAAATGACAGGCAGGATAGCGATAAGAACAGAGGAAAAGTTCGACGGCGTTTAAAGAGCAAAGCGTGTAGAAGTCCATACACCGGATACAGTCCAAATCTTGGTTAAGAGTTATGTAATATTTGTAATAGTGTAGTAAGCAGTTCCTTTAAGGAATGTCTGCTTTTATTTGGACCACTTAATATGATTGTTATTTAATTCTGTACTGTTGAATTATTTTGAACAGAGATAGTTATTATTCGAAAGGATATTTTATTTTACTCAAAATTCCATGTCTTATTTTGATTCCTTATGTAAGTAAATTGACCCATATGTTTGTGGGGATGACGAATATGAGGTTTGTGTGGGTTGGAAAACATGTGTTCTTTGATTGCATGTGTAATTTAATTATGATTTCATGTGTTATTTGCCTGGTGCGATTGTAATCGGTCATAGGTTGAGTGTTATGACTTAGAATAATGAAAAAAGTGTTTATGAGGAAGTTCAGGTCCTGGTAAGTTCATAGGGGTAGGTGTGATGGTGTGGTAAGCGATTACAGGGGCCCTGTAATCGCTTACCAGAGAGAAATTTCAGTTTTGTACCAAAACCTCATAGCTGCTAACAGTTCCTGGCTGAGTTGCTCACATGTGTGGTCAACACGTGTTTTACCTGTGGGTTCAGTCTGCCTTGGACGTGCTTGGAAATCCCTAATGAATGGAAAAGAACAAGGTTGAGGCAAGAAGGGGTAGGTGTGATGGTGTGGTAAGCGATTACAGGGGCCCTGTAATCGCTTACCAGAGAGAAATTTCAGTTTTGTACCAAAACCTCAGAGTTGCTAACAGTTCGTGGCTGAGTTGCTCACATGTGTGGTCAACACGTGTTTTACCTGTGGGTTCAGTCTGCCTTGGACGTGCTTGAAAATCCCTAATGAATGGAAAAGAACAAGGTTGAGGCAAGAAGGGGTAGGTGTGATGGTGTGGTAAGCGATTACAGGGGCCCTGTAATCGCTTACCAGAGAGAAATTTCAGTTTTGTACCAAAACCTCAGAGCTACTAACAGTTCCTGGCTGTGTTACTCACATGTGTGGTCAACACGTGTTTTACCTGTGGGTTCAGTCTGCCTTGGACGTGCTTGGAAATCCCTAATGAATGGAAAAGAACAAGGTTGAGGCAAGAAGGGGTAGGTGTGATGGTGTGGTAAGCGATTATAGGGGCCCTGTAATCGCTTACCAGAGAGAAATTTCAGTTTTGTACCAAAACCTCAGAGCTGCTAACAGTTCCTGGCTGAGTTGCTCACATGTGTGGTCAACACGTGTTTTACCTATTGGGTTCAGTATGGCTTGGACGTGCTTGGAAATCCCCAACCAATTGGAAAAGAACAAGGTTGAGACAAGAAGGGGTAGGCGTGATGGTGTGGTAAACGATTACAGGGGCCCTGTAATCGCTTACCAGAGAGAAATTTTAGTTTTGTACCAAAACCTCAGAGTTGTTAACAGTTCGTGGCTGAGTTGCTCACATGTGTGGTCAACACGTGTTTTACCTGTGGGTTCAGTCTGCCTTGGACGTGCTTGGAAATCCCTAATGAATGGAAAAGAACAAGGTTGAGGCAAGAAGGGGTAGGTGTGATGGTGTGGTAAGCGATTACAGGGGCCCTGTAATCGCTTACCAGAGAGAAATTTCAGTTTTGTACCAAAACCTCAGAGCTGCTAACAGTTCCTGGCTGAGTTGCTCACATGTGTGGTCAACACGTGTTTTACCTGTGGGTTCAGTCTGCCTTGGACGTGCTTGGAAATCCCCAATCAATGGAAAAGAACAGGGTTGAGGCAAGAAGGGGTAGGTGTGATGGTGTGGTAAGCGATTACAGGGGCCCTGTAATCGCTTACTAGAGAGAAATTTCAGTTTTGTACCAAAACCTCAGAGCTGCTAACAGTTCCTGGCTGAGTTGCTCACATGTGTGGTCAACACGTGTTTTACCTGTTGGGTTCAGTCTGCCTTGGACGTGCTTGGAAATCCCCAATCAATGGAAAAGAACAAGGTTGAGGCAAGAAGGGGTAGGTGTGATGGTGTGGTAAGCGATTACAGGGGCCCTATAATCGCTTACCTGAGAGAAATTTCAGTTTTGTACCAAAACCTCAGAGTTGCTAACAGTTCGTGGCTGAGTTGCTCACATGTGTGGTCAACACGTGTTTTACCTGTGGGTTCAGTCTGCCTTAGACGTGCTTGAAAATCCCTAATGAATGGAAAAGAACAAGGTTGAGGCAAGAAGGGGTAGGTGTGATGGTGTGGTAAGCGATTACAGGGGCCCTGTAATCGCTTACCAGAGAGAAATTTCAGTTTTGTACCAAAACCACAGAGCTACTAACAGTTCCTTGCTGAGTTACTCACATGTGTGGTCAACACGTGTTTTACCTGTGGGTTCAGTCTGCCTTGGACGTGCTTGGAAATCCCCAATCAATGGAAAAGAACAAGGTTGAGGAAAGAAGGGGTAGGTGTGATGGTGTGGTAAGCGATTACAGGGGCCCTGTAATCGCTTACCAGAGAGAAATTTCAGTTTTGTACCAAAACCTCAGAGCTGCTAACAGTTCCTAGCTGAGTTGCTCACATGTGTGGTCAACACGTGTTTTACCTATTGGGTTCAGTATGGCTTGGACGTGCTTGGAAATCCCCAATGAATGGAAAAGAAAAAGGTTGAGACAAGAAGGGGTAGGCGTGATGGTGTGGTAAACGATTACAGGGGCCCTGTAATCGCTTACCAGAGAGAAATTTCAGTTTTGTACCAAAACCTCAGAGTTGCTAAAAGTTCGTGGCTGAGTTGCTCACATGTGTGGTCAACACGTGTTTTACCTGTGGGTTCAGTCTGCCTTGGACGTGCTTGGAAATCCCTAATGAATGGAAAAGAACAAGGTTGAGGCAAGAAGGGGTAGGTGTGATGGTGTGGTAGGCGATTACAGGGGCCCTGTAATCGCTTACCAGATAGAAATTTCAGTTTTGTACCAAAACCTCAGAGCTGCTAACAGTTCCTGGCTGAGTTGCTCACATGTGTGGTCAACACGTGTTTTACCTATTGGGTTCAGTCTGCCTTGGACGTGCTTGGAAATCCCCAATCAATGGAAAAGAAAAAGGTTGAGACAAGAAGGGGTAGGCGTGATGGTGTGGTACGCGATTACAGGGGCCCTGTAATTGCTTACCAGAGAGAAATTTCAGTTTTGTACCAAAACCTCAGAGCTGCTAACAGTTCCTGGCTGAGTTGCTCGCATGTGTGGTCAACACGTGTTTTACCTATTGGGTTCAGTATGGCATGGACGTGCTTGGAAATCCCCAATCAATGGAAAAGAACAAGGTTGAGACAAGAAGGGGTAGGCGTGATGGTGTGGTAAACGTTTACAGGGGCCCTGTAATCGCTTACCAGAGAGAAATTTCAGTTTTGTACCAAAACCTCAGAGCTGCTAACAGTTCCTGGCTGAGTTTCTCACATGTGTCGTAAACACGTGTTTTACCTGTTGGGTTCAGTCTGCCTTGGACGTGCTTGAAAATCCCTAATGAGTCGAAAAGAACAAGGTTCAGGCAAGAAGGGGTAGGTGTGATGGTGTGGTAAGCGATTACAGGGGCCCTGTAATGGCTTACCAGAGAGAAATTTCAGTTTTGTACCAAAACCTCAGAGCTGCTAACAGTTCCTGGCTGAGTTGCTCGCATGTGTGGTCAATACGTGTTTTACCTGTTGGGTTCGGTCTGCCTTGGACGTGCTTGAAAATCCCCAATCAATGGAAAAGAACAAGGTTGAGAAAAGAAGGGGTAGGTGTGATGGTGTGGTAAGCGATTACAGGGGCCCTGTAATCGCTTACCAGAGAGAAATTTCAGTTTTGTACCAAAACCTCAGAGCTGCTAACAGTTCCTGGCTGAGTTGCTCACATTTGTGGTCAACACGTGTTTTACCTGTGGGTTCAGTCTGCCTTGGACGTGCTTGGAAATCCCCAATGAATGGAAAAGAACAAGTTTGAGGCAAGAAGGGGTAGGTGTGATGGTGTGGTAAGCGATTACAGGGGCCCTGTAATCGCTTACCAGAGAGAAATTTCAGTTTTGTACCAAAACCTCAGAGCTTTTAACAGTTCCTGGCTGAGTTGCTCACATGTATGGTCAACACGTGTTTTACCTGTGGGTTCAGGCTGCCTTACTTTCCAGTTAGCAGACCCCTATGTAGTTGGAAGTAATTGGTTTGAAGAGTTGTAATTACAATAATATTAAAGAACAACATCAAAATAAACATTCATAACAGTTAAAGTAATATTAAACACACTTAAAACGAAAAATTAAGTCCATAACATTAAACAATGCCAGTTACATCAATACAAAGGGCGACGAACAGTTGATTCAACAGTAATTTTTCAAATTAAAGGGTACATAACAATATTGACCAATTGTAATCTAAGTAGGTGGTGGTTGAGTAAATTGGTTGCGAATGTTAACAACTTCTTGCTCTACAACTCCAATACGATTTTCAATTCTGTCAAGTCTTTCGCCAACGAACATGCGTAGATCTCGTATTTCTTTGATCACTTCAGTCAATGATGCAGAGGATGATTCCACCGGATTTTCAGGTTCTTGTCTATTTTCAGGTTCTTCAATACCAACGTCTTGTTCTTCATTTTCGTGTACTTCTTGGACATTGCAAACAGGCTCCTTGTAAACCCAATTTCCTTCAGCATTTTGATGATAACCAAAATTTTTTATAACATCTAACCCAATCCTTTGTTTACTTTTGATTTGGGTAAAAGGATCAGTATCTGTTTGGACACCGAAGTGTTCCATGAAAATGGTAATTAGATGGGGATATGGCAGCAATGCGTTGTCCTTAGTTGTCTTTTTCATCCTGTGTCGAATCAGATGGCCCCAGTTGATCTCAACAGAGTTCAGCAGTGCCCACGACAACATAATGTCCTCCTCTGTTGTCTGTGCAACATTTGTCCAACGAGGGACTAAGATTCGACAAATTACATAATGAAGTAGCCTTGTTTCGAACTTCAATTTCCTTGCCAATAATCTACCTTTTATGTATTCACCTTCTTTACAAATTAATTCCCTAGCAGTAATAGGATTGTATTCCTCCTTCCAGTCGTCAACTACAGTACCTTCAAATGGAACACCAATAGAGGGGATAGAAGTAAGTTTATGAAAAAGAGAAGGTTTGATTGTCATTTTCACCTTTTTGACCTCGCTTCGAATTACTCCTGAATCTGAAATGCGCATATTGCTGTAGAAAACTCTCACTAATTCCGGATAGTAGTGGCATTTGTAGGTGACAAAATCCTTCAGCCCAGCTTTTGTCAAGATATCGACGAATTCGAATTTACCAGGTTCCATAAATTCGTCTCCAAGATACCTCCCTTCCAGGATGGGACGCTCAAAGAAATGTGCGGAAAACCTTTTGTATTGTTCGTCGTTTGAAAAGAGTTCATTACTTGTTATTGGGGGTGAACGTGGAGGGGACGCTGTTGTCGAAGTCGAAGCCCTCAGTTTTTTCTTTGCGCGAGGAGCCATTTGGGGTTATTCGGCTATTGGTTGGGGGTTGGTGGTCAATTGGTTTTTTGGTTATTAGGGTTTTGAAAGAATGAAGTAGGTTACCTATGTATTTAATTGGAGTGGGTTAGTGGGTGAAAGAAGGATAAGCGACTAGCATCTGGTCGTGGGCTGAAACTCCAATTTATAACCAAAAATGGTCAGGAACTGCATTTGAAACTGTCAGACACAGTAATGTAATCGATTACATAAGGTATGTTGTAATCGATTACCACTGACATAACACCTAAACTGTCAAAACAATAATGGACATCAGTAACACCAAAAGTTGCATTTATAAGACAATGTACAAACATTTTTAATATTATCAACATACACCAACATACACCACTTTGAGTTTTCTTCCCATCAAGTTTTTAGAGTAATGTGCATTTGTAAAAGAGTTACATATTGTTGAGTAATATCTATCCTTAACCTCATTTGTTTATTTCTCAGATACCAAGACCATAGATCCCTGGCAAGCTCTGGAAATTGAACACGACGTCCTTGAATTATTCTTGAAGAAATGTGATAGTTCATCGTCATTGATTCCTGGTCCGGCTGGGAATGTGCAGGCAGCTATTATGAACAGGATAAGTGATGACCCCCGTACCTCCCAACAATTTGCTGAAGAAGTTGCTCAAGCAACCATTGAAAGAGATATCAACTCCTATGCATGGAAATGGGCAGAGATGTACATCAAACAACATGGTCAGTAAACCTATAAACTGTCATTGTAAAATAATTTTTACATGTTACTGCAATCTACACTTCATTGCAGAAATTGTGAAAGATGGAGATATGAATAACGTCAGTAAACTAAGTTCAGGAAATTCAGGGTCAGCCCTTCACCTTGTTGTTGGTATTGTTAAGGACTGTCGCCCAAATGGACTGGGTGATATGCTACTGACTCTGAAGGTAACGTTTTACTTGTACATGGTTGTTTTTTTGAAGTTAAAGTGATTTACTATTAACCATGAGCAGGACCCCACTGGGACTACGAATGCATCCTTACATGGAAAAGTTCTTAAAGATCCAAATTTCGGACCACATATCGGTCTTGGTTGCGTTATGATACTTAACAATGTAATCCATCTTTGTAATACTTCTAGTTATACTGCATCACATTTGGTAATGTTAATGAAATTATTTGCTTATTTCCATTTAGGTTCGTACCTTCAATGCATTTCCTCCAAACTATTACATCAACATAGTGATTCGAAATGTAATTAAAGTCTTTCCTGCTGACATATGTGCACCCACAAAGGAACTCGTTATGGAGACACCAAAACCACTGATTCGACCAATTCTACGTGAAGAACCAAGTGTTGCTGAGATTATGCGAAAATTGAGACCTCCTTTTATGCAACTACCATCTACATCGAAAGTCACAGACAACAACAATACAGATAACAACAATGCAATGTAATGATATTTTGTTGACATGAAAAATGGATGTTTGTTTTTTTCCTTGCAGGTGAAGGTGGTTTGAAATACTGTAGTAATGATTACTGTTATTCTTAATTTTCCACTGGATGACTGTAACATGTATTCGGATGACTGTAATATGTATTGGGATCACTGTAATATGTATTAGGAACACTTGTATTCGGATGACTGTAATACGTATTGGGATGACTGTAAAATTATATTATGGTAAGGTATTATGCTATCAATGTACTCAACATGGAGAACTAAATGGAGGACAAATGTTAAACTCTTGTATTAAGCACTGCATTGTTAAAGTTGTATTAATCACTTGTACTTATTGGCTCACTGTGACCCAACGCATCACCAATTACTAACCTGTGAGCAGCGACCAAAATCACAGTGAGCAGCGTTCAACTTTTAGTACAAAGTCTAATTTTCTCACTGGTAAGCCATTACTTGTTGGGTGTAAGCGATTACACTGACTCAGAGGACACATGTCTCCTTCATTTCATCACTCATGGCCTTCTTTAGAAACAATAGGTGAGTTGTCATCAGTTGCACCAACTCACTGTGACCCAACCCATCACCAGTTACTAACCTGTGAGCAACGACCAAAAATCGCAGTGAGCAACGTTGAACTTTTAGTACAAAGTCTAATTTTCTCGCTGGTAAGCGATTACTTGTTGGGTGTAAGCGAATACACTGACTCAGAGGACAAATGTCTCCTTCATTTCATCACTCATGGCCTTCTTTAGAAACAATAGGTGAGTTCTCATCAGCTCCACCCACTCACTGTGACCCAACCCATCACCAGTTACTAACCTGTGAGCAGCGACCAAAATCACAGTGAGCAACGATGAACATTTAGTACAAAGTCTAATTTTCTCACTGGTAAGCGATTACTTGTTGGGTGTAAGCGATTACACTGACTCAGAGGACAAATGTCTCCTTCATTTCATCACTCATGGCTTTCTTTAGAAACAATAGGTGAGTTGTCATCAGCTCCACCCACTCACTGTGACCCAACCCATCACCAGTTACTAACCTGTTAGCAGCGACCAAAAGCACAGTGAGCAACGTTGAACTTTTAGTACAAAGTCTAATTTTCTTGCTGGCAAGCAATTACTTGTTGGGTGTAAGCGATTACACTGACTCACAGGACAAATGTCTCCTTCAATTCATCACACATGGCCCTTCTTTAGAAACAATAGGGGAGTTGTCATCAGCTCCACCCACTCACTGTGACCTAACCCATCACCAGTTACTAACCTGTGAGCAGCGACCAAAATCACAGTGAGCAACGTTGAACATTTAGTACAAAGTCTAATTTTCTCACTGGTAAGCGATTACTTGTTGGGTGTAAGCGATTACACTGACTCAGAGGACACATGTCTCCTTCATTTCATCACTCATGGCCTTCTTTAGAAACAATAGGTGAGTTGTCATCAGTTGCACCAACTCACTGTGACCCAACCCATCACCAGTTACTAACCTGTGAGCAGCGACCAAAATCACAGTGAGCAACGTTGAACTTTTAGTACAAAGTCTAATTTTCTCACTGGTAAGCGATTACTTGTTGGGTGTAAGCGATTACACTGACTCACAGGACAAATGTCTCCTTCAATTCCTCACACATGGCCCTTCTTTAGAAACAATAGGGGAGTTGTCATCAGCTCCACCCACTCACTGTGACCCAACCCATCACCAGTTACTAACCTGTGAGCAGCGACCAAAATCACAGTGAGCAACGTTGAACATTTAGTACAAAGTCTAATTTTCTCACTGGTAAGCGATTACTTGTTGGGTGTAAGCGATTACACTGACTTAGAGGACACATGTCTCCTTCATTTCATCACTCATGGCCTTCTTTAGAAACAATAGGGGAGTTGTCATCAGCTCCACCCACTCACTATGACCCAACCCATCACCAGTTACTAACCTGTGAGTAGCGACCAAAATCACAGTGAGCAACGTTTAACTTTTAGTACAAAGCCTAATTTTCTCACTAGTAAGCGATTACTTGTTGGGTGTAAGCGATTACACTGACTAAGAGGACACATGTCTGACAATAATTTCCAACTCACATTGGTTCAAAACTATAGAAAATGAAAGTGGGTACTTATTGCATAAAACTCTGTACATTATTGACAATTTTAAATACATAATGTGATTAATAACAACCTGTATTAATTCAATACAAATTTGTACAATTCTGTCAACAATTGCAATGTCACAAATTCCAATCATGTCAATTTAAACATGGGGTATTCAATTTCTGTAACCTCAAAAACTAAACCAAAATGACATTTACAATTTCCTATACTAATTTATAATGCTGCAGAACTCCCAATCTTCGCTTGTTCTCATCGTGCAGAATCCAGTCACATATATACTTCTTTCTAAACGCAGTCAATTCCTCCTGAAAATGACATAGATATTACTTTACGATAATTCGATATCATATAGGGTTATATTTACGATTGCATCAGTTAACATACATTATTATAATCAGGCATACTTTTCCCATCATATTTGTCCTCGCCGTCCCATATTTCTAAGACTTTCATCATGATAACACCACAATCATATCTGTACAGATAAAGAAATATCCAAAGTTATTTCTCAACAGCAAAACGTCAAATATTTTACGATTGTCCCAAAAAAACACTCACGTGTTAGGTTGCACAGGGATCTTGGCTTGTTGAACATTTAAACAAATCTTAGAATCTTCTATTGTATTGGTCAGTAAACCCCAAAACCGCTGAATATTTTTAGCCTGTATTGTTCAGAAATAACAAATTGAAGTTCATAATAACATCTGCTTAATCACTGACCAATGATAAAGAACTCTAAAACATACCATGCTTCTGTCAATCCCAGCACGCCCACTGATTCCCTTCTCCAATGAATCAATAACAAAAAACTGCATGCTGCACACCTTCAGTGCATAGCACCACCAATGATCCTTGGTTACGACTGGGATGAACACCTAAAGAATACTTTGAATATGTCAAAATATAGCCACGAAAAAATTCACTGTTAACAACAAAATAACATCACCATACTCACCCAATCAGCAGTCACTAAGTCTTCCAATATTACTAGATCGGGTTGAAAAAAAGCCCAGTAATCAACAAGTTGCCACACATGTCTATTGGCAATTCGCCTCTTATTGTCATAAATTAACTGGCTCTAAAAAAAACAAGTAATGCCTTTGTCAATAATCAGCAGTCTCCACTTCACATTATACCATACCATAAAATTAAGCAATATTTAATTAAAACTTTTACCGCAAACATTGGATTGAATATCATCCTCCTTATGACTCCAGTCGACTTTTTCTCAGAGTACATCAACATGGTTGCTGCAAACATTATAACCTACATCACAAAAAATAACTTTAACATCAACTGATTGAACTTTACCAACAACCTATAAAAGTCTATTATATATTTACCATGTTGTCAACATCTTCACGAGGCCCTAAGCTGCTACAATCCTTCGTGCTCAACAGTTGACCAGTTATTTCACAAACGTAGCTGAAAAATTCAAATTAATATATGAGGTAACAAATATACTAATGCACAGATAACAAAACTAATTTAATCTTATGTTACCTTGTTACAATGTCTTTGCGCGTAATCAACTGGTATAACTTATCCAAATCTACCCTTGCTCTTAGATCACCAAAATCTGTAGTCAAAGGCTCTAGCACCATCAGTTCAGCATGGGGAATTATTTCATCATCTTGGTCGTCACCACCGATGTCAACGAAAGCTGGTGGATCCCGTTCGGGTACTTCATCGCCTAAATATTCTTCATCTACAGCTTCTTCAGGAAAAGGTTGCTCATCTGCAGCTGCAGTTGTTTCATAAACAGGTGCTAACTCAACAAGGGCTGCATCTGCACCTATTTCATCCACAACTGCTTCAAATGCAGCTTCATGTGCACCATTTTCAACTACAGCTGTTTCATGAACAGGTGCTCCCTCAACAGCTGCTGCATCTACACCTATTTCATCCACAACTGCTTCACATGCAGCTTGATGTGCACCATCTTCATCTCCAGCTATTTTGCAAACAAGTGCTCCCTCAACAGTTGCTGCAACTGCACCTATTTCTTCTACAACTGCTTCACATGCAGCTTGATGTGCACCATCTTCATCCGCAGTTGTTTCGCAAACAGGTGTTCCCTCAACAGTTGCTGCAACTACACCTATTTCTTCTACAACTGCTTCACATGCAGCTTGATGTGCACCATCTTCATCGGCAGCTGTTTCATGACCAAGTGCTTCCTCAACACATGCTTCCTCAAGAACTGCATCACCTGTAGCTTGATGTACAACATCTTGAACTGCATCTGCATCTGCTTCCTGAATTCCTTCAGGTGGTGCTTCCTCAACAGGTGCTGCATCTGCACCTTCTACATTGCCCTCCCCATCAACAACAACACCAGATTTGGGACCATAATCACACTGTTCGACTTTTCGACGCTTTCGTCAATTGCTTAATTCCTTCCTTATAGCAACAATTTCATCTTTAAGACTTCTTATTTTCTGGATGTTTGTTCTAAATTTTTCCAATCTTGCAGCACGTGCACATTCAACATTTTCATCACCTTTTTCAGGTGCTCCGTCACTCTTTCCCTCCCCATCCATATCCAATGCAGCACGGACGATGGGATTATCACAGTCAATGGATCAAAGGTACCATTCAAAATGTACCTACCAAAAACATTATTATATAACTCAATCATATAAAAAAACTAAAAATGACAAAAAATCAAAAATGTTATACGCTCAAAAATTGACTTACCTCGCCTTTCCTAAACAAAAGATCAATTGCTTCGGTCCCATATTTTAAGGAACGAAATCGCCGCAATCGCGGAAATACCTTCACAGAAGAATGATAATGCAAATCTAGGCGTTCATACGCCCATAGCTACAAACAAAGCAGTATAAGATATCAAACAACTTCTTACAATGATTACAGTAAAACAAATCACTTAACACAACAAAGAACAACAATGAATCATACCTGCAAAACAACAGCACTGCCACTAATGCTTATAGAATTGGCGATCTTTCCACTCAGTATTTTCCTATTACATCTGTTTAGACTACGTAAAAGATACGTATGTATCGCGCCACTCCAATCATATTTACACAGACTGTCTAAATCATCTAAAACTAAACAAGGCATGTTAGAAACATGTCTTGAGTTCCTAGCGAAAATAAACTCCACAAAACAAACTAGAATATATAAACGACAAACAACATCTACATCTATATCATCATTAAGAACAATGTTATCAAACATGTTTATCATGTCTTTTATTTTCGTTTCGCTGGAATTAAACAATTGACCAACTTTACCCACTATTGATTCATTAAAAGGGACCACCAACCCCCCTACTCCTAATCCTAAAGTCATAACGACGTCCACCACATCAAAAGGAACCAACTGATGCCTAACTCTGAATGAGTGATGCTGGGGAACCCATCGACGAACCAATTGTTTGAACAGTTTCATGTTCAGCTCTATAGGATTTACAATATCTAAAAACCACTTAAAAGGAGTTTCCCGTATGCGCCTCTGATGTCTTGCTCGTAGCAAAGAATTCATGTGGACAATGTCCGATGTTTCCATCCAAGCTCGAACTTGCCACTTCAAAACAGAACAATTTTATAACAATCAATTCGTTGCTCAATTAAACAAGAACTAATTCATAAATGCAAAAACTATACTTACTTTGGTTTTAGAAGATTCCATTTTATAGTTAACTGATGGGAAACCGTCAAATAATAACCTACAACGACAATGAAATATGTCAAATGAGAATGAAAGTTCCTACTTTAACTCACAAAAAGAAGTTCATACATGAATTCTGCATAAACACTTGGTTCCAAAAATAACCAACCCACTTGGGAGCCCTTCTACCAGAAACAGGGAGCAGCCACCAACTTTTGGTACATATTCCAATTTTTTTGCTGGTAAGCGCTTACCGCCTTCCTATAAGCGATTACACAGGGTCATAAGGCACAGATCTTAGTCTTCCTCAATCAAACACTTGGTTCAATAAATAACCAAGCCACTTGGGAGCCCTTCTACCAGAAACAGGGAGCAGCCACCAACTTTTAGTACAGATTCCAATTTTTAACTTGGTAAGCGCTTACAGCCTTCATGTAAGCGATTACACAGGCTCAAAAGGCACATATCTTAGTCTTCCTCAGTCAAACACTTGGTTCAAACAAAGTCCAACCCACTTGGGAGCCCTTCTACCAGAAACAGGGAGCAGCCACCAACTTTTGGTACATATTCCAATTTTTTTGCTGGTAACCCCTTACCGCCTTCCTGTAAGCGATTACACACATTTGTCTCTTCCTCAAACAATTCCATACCAACACAACCCACAACATCAAATACCAACACAACCCACAACATCAAACCATGATTACATCCCTCATACAACAACATTACTCACAACAGAACATTCATAAACACAATATCATGCCATCCAACCTCCAGTACGACACTATCAAACATTCATCAATCATAACATAATTTCAAGACAAACTGTTTGTCGTACCCTATGCATGTCAACAACTTCAACTAAAACCCTAAACTTTTAACAAATAGAAGGGGGAAAAAACGATACCTTTCGGTTAATGAATACAGGGGTGGACTAAGACCCAAAAAAACCTCTCCTTTGGAGAAGAGATAACAATGATGGTCCCCTTTCCACACTTCCTCCCAAATCTTCGATGCCCGAACGACGTCAGAGAGAAAAAAGTGCAACTTCAATACTTTAACGATGGTCGACAATGAATGAAGAAGATTTCGATGCAGACTGCAAGAGGTTGAAGGATTCCTGGACAGAGACAGTTTCGGTTTCCTGGACAACGTTACTATTGACGTCGAGAGAAATGGTTTCCTAGGCGCCAACAAAACACATTTTCGAGCAGAGAGATTTCCGCAAATGCCCTTCCCTTCAGCTTTTTCCTTTAATAAAAATTAAATTAAAACACCCAATCACGCCACGCCACGTGTCGTTGTCAAATTAGTTGTCAAATATGGTTGTCAAAGTAACATTTTCCTTTTCTAAAAGCTACATGTTTGTCACTCTTCTTTCAAAACTCTCCTATTTAAGAATGAAAAATATATTTGATATAGTGAACTCTCGTTATTTCATCAAAACACTTTCCATTCTTAACGTTGTGTTCGTTTGAAGGGAGATTACTGTTTACGCGAATAAGCGACGATCGATTTGGGAGAGCAACGTTGTTCGTTTGTGATGATTTGCGATGATTTGCGATGATAGATTTGCGATGATTTGCGAGAATTCACTGTTTGGCTCATCTCGCTAATTTGAGATGATTTGTACTGATTTAGTAGAGAAAGACTTATATGCCCTCTACGGATATTAAAATTCCAAGACTGTGCTTCCATACATGAACTGGAATATTAACGTTAGATGCGTGACTCTGTGTGCTGAAGTATTGCGTTGAGAGTGACTAGCTGTGGAGTAGAGGTAATGTTTCTTTCCATTTTGATGTGGTTGTTGCAGGTAGAAGCTCTGTGATTTAGTTGAAGAGGAAGACAATCGTTAATGGAGGAGAAGAACGCTGTTGATGATGATGACAGAGTGGATGAAGATGACCAAACCTGGAAGCAGGGGTTGAAGTGTTTGGTAAGCTATGGAGGTTATGGATCAATTAAATTTTTACTGTCTTTTATTGTTAGGCCAAGTGGTGGTTAACGTGGGTGTCTGCATGTTCTCCACGTTTTGAAGCAATTTCGAAGCAAAATTATGATTAATGTATATTTCATGTTCTCAATGTAGAAGTGTTTCTTATTTTTAGTTTTGTTCACATTTTGAATTAAATTTAAAGATATATTAAAGAACTAAAAATAATTATGCTTCAAAAGTTCTTCAACTCTCCACGTTATAATTTGAAAAGGCGCTTTTAGAAATTTTTTACTTCTAAGCATTATAAATTTTTTACTAAATTATTTTACTTCTAAATATTATAATTTTTTTAATAAATTTATTTTATTAAATTATATGTTTTTACTTTTAAAAAAATAATTTTAATTATTATTTTATATTTTTTACTCTTTATAAACATTTTTACAATTAACAAATATCATTTTATATTACTAGGGAAATTTTGGTAATTTTCAATTTCTACTAATTAAACTAATTTTTTAAATCTGTCACATCAATCAAATCGTATACTAATTCTCACAAACTTTACTTCCAAATCTACTCTCAATTACCCACAAATCCATTCAAAAAAACAACAAAAAAATTACTCTCAAATCCACTCAAATCTATTCAAATCATCTCCCCC
This sequence comes from Vigna mungo, assembly GCA_036885675.1. Lineage (NCBI taxonomy): Eukaryota > Viridiplantae > Streptophyta > Magnoliopsida > Fabales > Fabaceae > Vigna > Vigna mungo. The sequence continues at coordinate 3,170,583 of CP144701.1, forward strand.
AAATCATCTCAAAAGAACAAAGCCTAATACTTTTAGTTTCTTAAACAATTTTCATAATCTAAAATTAAACATGCAAGACATGATAAATTCATAACTCTTAGATCATCCTAATGATGAATTACTCTAATATTATAAATGAAACATCTCATTTTAATTAAATAATACTACTAAAATAAATATTTTTTTATAAATATTCAGAAGATAGATAATCCAATGTACATTGTATGTTAGTACAATTTTATAAGACTATAGTAATATAACTCAAACATTCTCCGGCTATTGAATTTTAATTTTATTAACAACACTATACCTAAAATGTATTAAGACAAGATCGTCTGTAACACTGAATTCTTTAAGTGTCCTCATATGTTTTGAAGTTTAACAAACAAGATTAAATAAAAATGAACATATGACATAGTATTATCATTAGAAAAGAAATATAACTAAAATATAAGTGGGTTATGAAAAAACTTTATAAAATCTAAATATTTTAAGAAAAACTTTAGTAAACACACCTATATGGGAACAGACACACCACTAAACAGTTTCCCTATTAAATGCGTCAAAAAAAATCTTGCTAAATGCAACTAGTGTTATACATTTTCAAGCAATGATCAAACAAACTCTCAACATGTCTTGATAGATAAAAGTGTCAAAAGATGTTTTTGGGAAGTACGCTAAAAGACTTAAACTATTATCCAAAAACTTGTGTTGAAAAACACTTTGTTAAAAACACTTTCGAACTAAACAGAGACAACTTAAAGCACATAGGTTAGATGATATCATCTGCCAAACGATCTCCTTCATCCAACAATGAAGTCTTCATCAACTACTTGGTATCTTACTAAACGCTTCTTTTATAACTGTGCGTTTATTGTTTTAATCTTACTAAACGTTTTTTTTATAAACTCTGCAATTGCACACTATCTTGACCATTATAAAAGCTCTTGTTATCAAATGTTATTTTTAAGAGCTAGCTTTATCAAAATGCTACAATAAACTTGCTTAAATGATTGAAAAATATTTGTTTAAAAACTTATAGTTTGAATAGAACCTTCAAGTCAAGCATTTAATAACTTATATTTAAATCTTTTAATTCTTGACAAGTTTGTTAAACTATCTCCTTTGTAAAAAAATCATATAACACTATTTAACGTCCTTCTAGTATTTTTCACTACTTCAACATGATCTAACATCATTCAACCACCCAGATTGTTGTCTCTTGAACCAACCACAAAATGTGCTCTTACACCTGCATCTCCATCTACTCACGCAAATAAAATAATCATTGCAAAAGAAAAACACAACACATAATAGACAAGAAAATAAAAGAGGGTAAGCTAATGTATAAAAAGCATATCATATAAATAAAACATGTTGTAATTGAGTTCTAATTAATCAAATTTCCTCTTTTAGTTCTAATGGAGTAATTTGACACTCTTTGAATTAATCTTCATTTAACAAACCTTCTAATACTTAAAAATTTCACATTCCTAATTTGAGTAGTGTCAAATTGATGCAATTAATAAAATCTAACATAAACATCCTACAAAATAGTCAAAACCAAAGTTTCCAAATTTCTCACAATTCAAAATTTAACCAAAACTTGTTAAACCATTTACCTAAGCCAGAATTATCAAGATCACTAAACTAAATTCTCATACCAATTCTAATATCAGCTTAGACGTATCAAGACGAATTTATGTTCAAATTTCAACTGCTTACAACTATCAATCATGCCAATTGATCAAGAGGAATTCATATATATTGACAAACAAATTCTTTTCGAGATATGTTTCTTGCAATCAAAGAGTAAACATATATACTTTTAGTGTGAAATAAGGTTAACTTGTTTCTATGAATTTTAATTGTCCGAGAGATTTCTCACTTCAGCAAACCTAAACTAAGACTGTATAGTGTACAGTGTTGTATAATTTGTTTGACAGAACACTTGTATCTTACATAATTTATTTGTTTAGTTTGTTATCTATCAAACAAATATTGATCATGCTTATACTTTGTTGATTTTAACACTTAATCACAATCATGAGTCATTGAGTTTTTTTTCTCCAACAATATGCTTTTATGTTAATTGGTTCTTATGATAGATAAACCAAAATAATCTAATGCTGATATTGGTGTCCAAATTTAAAATGCAATTAAAACTAACAAAAATCTCAAAAAAATACAATAAAATGTGAAGTGAAATTTAAATTTAAAATTTGAAAATATTATATAAACATATTTTTATAATATATTTTCTATGATAATTCATTGATTTGGATGTATATAAAATAAAATAAAACTTGTGAATATGAATTTTAAATTTCATAGAATTTAAAAAACTAAATAATAATATAAAGTTTAACCATTAACTTTAGGATTAAATATATTTTTGGTCCCTTAATTTTTAAGTAAAAATTGAAATCAATCCCTCATCAAAACTTTGACCTAATTTTGTTAAGTTTATTTGTTGTTTCAAATGCGTTTCTCAGTTAACATTGAATCAAAAATGTGTCAAACAATGTAAACAACCCAAATGCTATCATGAAACGTGTTTGAAACATCAAATAAATCTAACAAAATTTAGTTAAAATGACTAAATTCATACATCTCTAAAGTTGGGAGACTAAATTAAGCCAAAGTTTTGAAGAGGGACTAATTCCAATTTTCACTGAAAGTTAAGAGACAAAAACCATATTTAACCCTTAACTCTGTTTAATATTATTAGAAAACGTTATGAATACAAACTATATAGTATAAATTTGTCTAACATATAAAGTATAAGAGTTGGATTTGTCTTTTTATTATGAACATTATTATTATTGAGATATTTTTTATTAGAATGATAAAGCACAATACTCTTATTTCTTGCTAATAAAATAAAATAAATGAGAAGAAAATATTGGTTTAAAAGAATTGATAAGAGAAAAATGGATCTATATATATCTTCGTTACCTTTGTCACTAGATTGAAATTTTTTTCATAGCAAGAAGTTTATTATTATCTTCATTTGAAAGTGAAAATGAATAGAAATAAAGGAAGTTACACTTATAAAATTATTATTTTTAATAGAAATGAAGAAAAAACATTTTTGGAACTAAATTATAAATAGATAAATAAGAGTAATATAAACCCAATGAGAGATTACCTATAAAAGATTGGATTGAAAAGAATCCTTGATAATAGTAATTTGATGAACTATCGTCTGGATTCAACTATCCGAATCTCAAATCCAATTTTGAAAAGACAGTTGCAGCATGCAATTAATCAATTATCTCATCCACTATAGGATGGGAAAACCATCCTTGATAGTAGTGTCATTAAGAGTTTTACAATCGGTGCAAGCCCACAAAGAACCACAAAGTTACCATCTACCAATATCTGGATTTTTCTCCTTCTGACAAATGGGATACCTGTAAGGTTTAACCTTAACAGGTTCTCAACCTTCAACCAATGGTATGGAATGATCAGGGTTCTAGGGAGTGAAACACTTGAAGGAGTACTTTAAAAAGGGTGTAGGTTCGATAGGTTATTTAAAAAACTTGGCTACCCATGGCTGAAAGAAATCATCTGAGCAACCCACAATCATCCCTTAAGAGCATTAAACAATAAATGAAAAGCATCATCACTAGCAGAATAAATAATAACATTACTAGGATCAACTTTCTCAGGTATCTTAGTCACACAGACTAGAGTGAGAGTTCTCATCTTCAAATTGCCAGAAAAGATATTCTCTATTTGGGCACTGATGGCTAAATATGAACTTATATAGTCACAAATATAACAAAGTATTATCTCCGTATGAAGATGCATCTCTGCAGGACTAATTCTTTTCACATTGTTAGGTCAGGTTGGTGGTATAGTGGGCAATAAAGGAGGTAATGTTTGTTTGGAAACTGATCTAGTGTTTGTATTAGCATAAATCAATGCAGAAGATACAGGTGAAAATTAATATAAGTATTAGGATGCTAAACAATTGGGTATATTTCTCCTCATACAACCTACCCAACGCTACAGCTTTTGAGGTAATAAACAGAGACCAACCTGAAAGTTGCAATTTGAACAAATTGCCCATTGGAGAGTCGAAAGGTGAAAGTCCAAATTGAGCTTCTAAGTGCGAGTAAGCTTAGCACCACAATTTACCAGTCAAATGTAGCAGCATCTGAAACCATGTAACCACTTCTTTATCAAAATGAATGGTAACTATATCAACTTGCACTACATCGGAAGTGTTATAGCAATTCAAGAACTTCTCAACCTTATAAATCCACTCAAGAACTGGAGTGTGACAAAAAAAGTGAGGAAAACCAATCCTTGTCACGGACAATCGTAGAAGAAGTCGAACCACCATGTGGCTAAGAGTGATTTTGAATCAAAGAATCTAACTGCATTTGAAATTGATCCATACGCACATTCACGTATTCTACACTTTATTAGTATAATTATTAGGTTGCATTTATCCTGTCGCTCTAACAAATTAATCAATCGAAACAACTTCTAACTTCGAGATTATACTTCATTTTATAAATCCCATAGCATTCTCAATCAAGGGGGTAAGTGAAAACACCAACGAAAGAGTAGTTCATTTTTTACCTTAAGAACACAGATCATAGATGGTGAATAGTGGTATTTCCGATGCAACACATCGCACACAAGATTGTGAAATCTTATGCCAAAAATAAAGATCCATCTTTTAGAAAAGCTCCACGATACAATACTATAAACGTTCAATCATAATAGTAAGGCACTTACTATATAATTTTACAATAAATTCAAGAAAAACATTTTCAAGTTATAAGAAATATGGAACGCCTGTCCTGGGGCCTCTCATCTGGTTGTTCTCCTCTGTTTCAGTGAAAAATTTAACTTCTCGCTCCTGTTTCAAGAAAAAAACGCAAGTCTATGAACAAAATGCTGTGACTTATAAGCAAGATGACAGCCACGAAATCCAAGCATCCTAACAACTGTTTCAACCCTCATAAGCTATAAATAAAAGCACCGCATAATCATAAGGCAGAATGATGCAGCAACTGAGTTAATCCAGAAAACATTTAATAAGACGAGTTTCAGTTGACTCACCATATTTTCATTGAAACTAAGAATAGAAGCTACATTTCCACAACGGTAACAGTAATTAGGTGCAGACCATACCTGCAAAATTAAAATGAATTACTCAAATGGTCTTGTAAGTCTCAAATAAAACTGTAGTTTATATTTTATTCGAAAGTTAAAATGATAGGAACTTGGATATTATGGGACGTGTAAGTTCCATATGAAGTGGTATGGGATGCTCAGTGGAACATTTATGTGTTCAGTTATCTCCCCTTAATAGCTGGCTTTTGAAGACAGGTACTGCAAGAGTTTGGATACTTATCAATTGGTATCAGAGTTGTTAGTGTTGACATTAAGTGTCATTGAGTGAAGTGTTGTAGAGTGAAAGCCACATCAAGTAGTATGAGATGCTCGATAGAGTTTTTAAGTGCTTGGTTGCTTCCTTAATATCTAGCTTTTGAGGGTTGTTACACCAGTGTTTGGATACTTATCATAAAGACAAATCCTTGCTCAAGGTATTGGCACTGCCCATCCCAATAATTAATAAAAAGAATGAATAATATTAAATTTTGAAAAGAAACAGTTACGTACAGTTACAAGGCCTTTATCCTGGAACATATACTTAAGACCTTCTTGAACAAGTTGGTGTGCTCGACAAACAAGATCAAGATTGTTTATGTGATTGAACTGCATGAAAATAACGCCCTCGTAAAATTTACAGGTAATGTTCAACACTTCAATTCAATAAGTGATTCACTATTGAATTACATTACCTCAGAAGTGACGCGGGATCCAAAGAGCCAACCAGCTCCACGGGGACTGACTGCCCATGTTTCAATATCTTCAGGATCACTCCACATCAGATCACAAAATGGCCCCTCATGAGGAATTTCACAATTCCTTTCAATGATCCTTATCTGTCAAATGGATACTCATTGTTATATTCATCTATATCTATATCTATCCATCCATCTATCTATCTATGTCTATCTCTGTGTGTGTGTGTAAAGATTCACCAATTAGAAGCAACACAGATTCAGTTAAAGAAATACATGGTTGTCAAACTCACAAGTCAACTTGTCAACTAGGCCAATAACATTGCTACCCAAGGAAAACAGAGTTGATATCCATGATATGGAAATGTGGCGAGTAGAGTTGGGTTGAAATGGGAAGAGACCCGTAGACTTCTACACTCATGGGCATTTTGTTTCTTGTCTTCACTGTTTGGTTAATTGGGAGGTGATGTACCCTTTGTTGATTGGTTAGTTAGTTTTATGATACTGCGTTCTTCAAGATTGATTGGCTGTGTTGAGTGGTACTGTGGTTGATTTGCTAATGTTGAATACTGACTATATACATGGCAATAAAATATATTAGTATACTTTAATGGGTTATAGGGGTTTTAAATGTTTTCTTCTATTGGGTAACCTTTCAAGTTTACTAATCTACCGAGGCACCACAAGTTTGTGTAGACAGTTCAGTTTGACAACCTTGAAAATAATAGTAAATGAACACAACAACCTATGAAATGCCTGTTGATTATATTGCTGAAAAAACAACTTCAATAATTTAGACAATTATCATGAAGAATTATTTATCAGTACTGTTAAATATTAAACTAACACCAAAATGAAATAAGAAAGACCACAGTATTTCTAATTCAAACAAAAATAGATCACATTATTAATTAATTAGTAAAAAGTAGAGAAAAGGGAACACAAATGTATCCAACTCGACAAAAAAAAAATACTAAATTGTTCAAATAGTGATATTTTATTTCCTGAATAAGCTGTGGGGGTGGGAAGGATGAGACATAAGGGAGAATCAGCAAGCTAACTTAAAAGTTTAAATCCACTTTCAGTCCCCATAGTTTCACCAATACATAATATTGATTCCTCTAAAAATTTAATAGCATGGTTGGTTCTCCAAGTTTTCAAAATTGAGCAATTTTAGTCCAACATGATATATCATCTAATTACTAACAAAAACTGTAACATATCTTTTGTGATAACAATACTAAATCTTAGAATCAAATGTTTTCATTATTATTTTACATAAGTAACTAATATTGTTATCGTTGACGGACATGTAAACATTTTCTGTTAGAAATTGAAAAACATGGCAGCAGTGGACTAGAATTGCTTAATTTTATAAAACTAAAGAGCCAAATGTACAATTAAACTTTTATAGGCACCAAAATTGCAAATTCACAAAATTATAAATTTGAGTTAAGCCAAATCTGAATTAACACTTCACACTATGTAACAAGTCAAGCGGTAACTTACAAGAACATCACAACACATACATCATCCCTAAATATCATGTATCCAAATACAGAAAAGGTGAGGATAGACATATTCACATAAACAACGTAACAAATTTAAATGAACCTTAAACTAAGACAATATTGAGCTCGACCAGCAACTGAGAGCAAAGGGTAGAGAGAGAACCTGATCAATTGTTCGAATGTCTGGAGAAAGACCACCATGAACACAAAGCACCTGAGTCAACCAAAGCAAATTAAAAACTTATTTTTTTTCAAACAGAATTTGCAATATAAAACCTGGAGCACTGCCTACATGTGCATTTGGAAAATAGAAGGACTGACGGAGAGAGTAAAAAGTGATTTACAGTTCCATCTATGATTGCAGAAAGTGTAAGATAGTCAAAGACATCTGTACAATATCGCCAAGCATTAGCATTTCCGTACTTCCTCTGGCATTCATCATAAAATCCATAGACCTAGTACAACATAAAATTACAATATTAACATAAAATGGCATGAAAGAATTCAACATTTCTAATTTTGAACCTTAGCACTTCCACAATTCGCACCTTATCTTTATGATCCATAAACAGAAATTCATAAAATTTGACATTTTTCACTACAGAAGAAGTTAAAAGGAAAAACTAGGATATAACTCCTAAGTCCCTAAACCACTTGATGAATTATACAATCAATGGAATCCTAATCCTTTGAACAGAGCAAAATATCCCATTTTTATCATTTACCTATCCCGTCCATACAGAACCTAATTACATAAGGTAGATAGATATATATAACATAAGACAATCCAGTATGATAGGCTCCCACCTAAGGGGGTCAGAGAAGGGTAGATGTACGCAGGCCTTCAATGATCTGAACCCATCAAAGACACAACTTTACCGATATGTTAAGGTTCATCCTCAGAAATAAAAATTGCAGACACAAGCCAAAGTATATTAAACAAAACACCATTAGACATCATGGCTTGTTTGGTTTTAGAAAATGTTTTCTATTTTAACTTTCTATTTATTTTGTATTTTCATTTTCTGAAAACAATTTTCATTTTCATATTGTCAAGATTTAGAAACATATCTGTTATCATGTTATATTTTCTGTTTTCTAAAACGAAAATTTTGAAGATGTCAGGATTATATATTTTTAATAAATTATATTCTTTCATGAAGTTCAAATATATTTTGAATAAAAGGATATATTATATTTTTTATAATAAATAATTGATGATTGGATACCTTGAATTATTTGTACATGTATCCTTAATAATATTATATTCAAAGACTGTAATTTCTACATTAATTCCTATGAAAACTTAATTCTTATTAATTCCTACAATAATCTAACTTGAACTACACATTATTCTAAAAGGATGAAGTAAACATGAGTGATGCACTGATCCAAATCAGGTAATGGGTGAACAAAGACCACCAAGGCTAACTAGCATAGTTCAAATTTTGCCTTGCAGATATCAGATTTCCACTTCACTTATTCAATCCTGAACCTCAATCCATGGAAAAGTTTATTCTGTTTGCATTCAAACCTAAACAGTCATCTCCTAACCTTCATTGCCATTTCTGAAAAATCCTATTTGGTAGACAATTCTAGAATAACTATTTCTTCTGAAGAAATTTCAAAAGGATCAAATTTAAAATTGCTAAAGATTACATGCAATGAAGTCGTGCATAATCTCATAAACACTGCCTAAGGTTAGAGTTGGCATAATTTAAAATGACATCGAGAAGAAACTTCAAGAGCCCTCCTATTTGAATCACTGTTTAGTGAAAATAAAATCAAACAAGTCTAGAGAGTGATTTATGTCATTGTTCTAGTAACATGATAACATTAATGAACTAATCAAATAATCTGTTTTCTACTGCTTGCCTAGAATAATTCATGCCAGGTACAAATAGACAAACTTGTGATAGAATAAAAACATACCTGTGTTAGTTGTCTACTTTCATGGTTTCCCCGTAGAAGGGTAATATTAGCTGGGTATCTATAAAGTTAAACAAAAATAAAAGATGCATGAATAAAAAAAAAAACAAAGGAATTTATAAAATCACAATAATTCTAATTCTAATTTATAACATTAGAGGTCCAAACATGTTCACTAAATTACTACCATGACTCCAAGAGGAAGCAGAAAACAATCTCCTTAAACGTAAAGATAGTATAACCACAAGCCATGTGTCGTGAGCAAGTTAAGGCAGATGCAAGCATACATGGAAACCGCATACCTAGCTTTTAGAAGTAAAAGGATGGTGAATACTTCAAGACTATTGTAGCCCCTATCAACAAAGTCCCCCTGCCACACATTCAGGGAAGATATAGCACATAAAGGATATGTTGTAAACACGGTTATCCAGTTCCAAAAGATAATCGTACTAGTACATAATACATAAATACATACATACCATAAAAATGTAATTTGTCTCCGGCACATGACCCCCAGTCTGGAAAAGTTTCATCAGATCATGAAACTGACCATGAATATCACCACAAACCGTCACTGGGCTATTCACCGGCTGCACATTTGACTCCTCAATAAGGATCTCTTTAACCTGACAGGTGAACACTCACTCGTCAGTTCAATTTAAAACTTAAACTGAAAACTAAATCTGCAACGAGGAACAGCAGAAGTTAATGGTAGACCTAGCACCATAGTTACACAAAGAACACAGTAATAGAAGTGCACATAAAACACGAGCAGAACGCAAACCGGGGGGCAGACAGCGCCAGCCCTAAAGATCGTCTACTATGCATATCGGGTCTTCCGATATGAAAATTGGGTTATGAATGGAGGAAAAGAACATATGATTGATGCAATTGATTTGAAGATTTGAAAGAGAAACCCTAAAAGGTGAAAGAGAGTGTTTGTGTGTGTACATACATATTCGCAAAGAAGTTGAAGCTCGTCTTCAAGAAGGTGCTGGCCATCCTTGACCTTGGAGATCCACTGGTCCAAATCCATTTCACACTTTCTGGCTCCTCCTTCCGCTGCCAAACTCAACTCAAACACACTGCCTCCCACTTCCCTTCCCACCGGTTAACAATAAACAACTTTTTAGGATCTTCTAATTTTCTTCCTCTTTCGTACACCAAATGAAATCCTCTGACCAATAACAAACCTCACGTGTTATAGTTCTTGTTATTATTACTATTATTATGATTTAAATCAATCAATCCTTATAAATATTAAAAATGGTTAAATATGTTTTTAGTCCATAAAGTTTCACTAATTTTCCTAAACCCTAGATGAAACATTGATGACATTTCATTTTCTTAGTATGAAAACTCGTATTTTTAGTTCCTAAAAACAGATGCTTTTATTTTTATTTTTTTTATGTAAATAACGACACAACCAGGTATTCTTCCACATCCATTGACCATTGCTTGTCACGTTGGGGTTTGTTAACATTTGGATTAACAAAATTTAATTGTGCACATGTGTTTGAGTTATGAGATCAATTAGGGATGCAGTAAAACAATTTGGGATTTAGGGCACATTTGATTTTTGCAATTGAGGTAAAGTAGTATTCGAAGTCGAACTCGAACTCGAAGCCTTCTTCTCCAACCATTGTAGGTGGTTGGTTGCGGTGCTCGTTGTGGTGGTGGTGAGAGAGACATTGGGTGGTTCGTTCGCGCATTGTATCAAGGTAAGTGATCCATCGTATTTCGTTTATCATTGTTGAGTCGATACTATGAGTTATGTGTTAATGTGTGAATGTAGGTATAAAAACGGTGTTCGAAGTTCGTTTACATCACATGGGAAGGTTTGTACGTGATAAAGGGCTACAATATGTTGGCGGAGAGGTACACGTGATAGTAAGGCTTGATCTAGATCAATGGTCTTATTTTGAAGCAGTTGGAATAGTTAAAGAATTTAAGTACGATAGAGAATTTAAACTATGGTGGAAGGGGTCCAGGGAAATGCTGATGAATAGTATGAGATTACTGACTGATGACAGGGAAGCATTGAACCTGTGTACGTATGCAGAGGGGACTGGGGACATGGTAGAAATTTATGTTCAACATGTTCCTAGTGAGTCAGAGGAAGTTTTGTTTCTTAGTTGTGGTGAAGAGACACATGATGGAAACATGGAGGGTGTGGCTGACATTGTAGAAGAGGGTGGATTGAATGTGGAAGAAAGTCATGCTGCTGAGCAACATATAGATGTTGAAATGGGCCACGAAGAGGTTCAAATTGGTGAGGAAGAGGTAGAAATTGGTGAGGAAGAGGTTGAAATTGGTGATGATGAGGTTGATGCTAGTGAGGAAGAGGTTGACATTGGTGAGCAAGAGGTTGAAATTGGTGAGGAAACATGGAGGAATCTGGTTGAGGGGGAAGTAGAAGCTTCAGCTGAAGATTATCTAGATGAGAGTGAAGAAGAAAGAATGGATAATGATGATGATGGGTTTGGTGTTGAGAATAAAAGAGTGGATGACATGGTGGATGATGTTTGGAGAAACATTAATCCAATTTTGGAAAAGTGGAATGCAATGAAAAGAAAAAAGAAACGCGTGAGTAGAAGAGGCAATGTTGGGGAAGGTTCATTTGTAATGGATGATGAAGGTGGAGAGCATGAGATCAATGAGGATTACATAAGTGATGAATTGGATTCAGATTTAGAAAGTGATGAGGATGGTAGCTTGAAAAGGGGCAAGTTTAAAAGGTTTAGACAAGATGATATGAACAAGGATTTCAGATTCTCATTGGGGATGGAATTTTGTTCATTGAAGGAGTTTAAAAATGCATTAATGGAGCATAGTGTATTAAATGGAAAAGAGATTAAGTTTGTGAAGGATCTGGTAGCAGGCCCAGATCTAAAGCAGAAGCACCATCAACTTCACAAGGAGCTGTAGCTGGAGCAGCATCAACAACACATAGTGGAGCATCAAGAGGCCAAGCTGGACCATCTTTAAGTGGAGCAACAACTGCATCAATTACATCTCCTTCATGCTATCATCATCTCAATTACAATTCATCTTCAATAAAAACATAATACAAAAGTAAATGGTTAATGCCCATGACAACACAAACAGGTACAACATCATTTTCCCATATTTCTTCTCTTGTAATTTCCTTTTCAGCTTCTCTATCTTCTTCTTTTGATCCAGGACAGCTATATCATTTTCCAAACACAGATAAACTCCTTCACGTTTGCCTTGAATTTCAGAAACTTCTTCTTCATGTCATTCGAAGTAATTACAAGTTGAATTACTCTGCAATCAAAATAACACATCATGAATAGAAAGTTCAGCACAAGAACTGAAAGATTTAGTCACTTACTGTCCAATTTCTACATCTATAGAATAGTCTTAATTTGTTCTTGACAATAGTTGCTTTCAAAAGCAACAATGTCTCACCACAACCACACATTTTTTATGGTAACCGTGAAGATGATCCACAACTTTGAGACTTGGCTGAACGAATCGTCTTTCGTGTCCAACCATTCCCTGCACTCTCACCTTTCATTTCACTACAACAAGCAAATAACTTCATCACATTTCCTGCCAACCCAAATCCTAAATCCCCAAAATCCCCAATCCTTAAAATCAAAGGATTAACATGTCAAACAAAAGAGGGGTAGATTATCGTATTTCTTGCCTAAACTATTTTATGGGAAAATACACAAAAGAACATGTCAAACAAATATGATGCACCTGAAATCAAAAGGAAACTTAAAAAATGGGTTTAGATAGAGTTTGAAATTTTTTTCCAATTCAATGTTAGAGTAGACACTCTTTGTAATGATTAGATGGTTTGCACAGAAAGTTAAAACTTAATGATTTTTAGAGAGCATTTAGAAAACCAGTAAAATAATAAAGAGAATAATTTATTGGTTTAATAGCCAATTTAGTCTCCATTTTGGTTGAAAAATCTCAATTTAGTCCCTTGTTATAAAAGTGTTTTACATTAGTCCTAACTTTTAAAATAGTAGGTGAGATTGGTCCCTTTTGTTAAATATATAGTTAACGAAGTTGATGGATGATGATGTGACACAGCTTAAAGCTAATGTGTTAGATTGGTCCCTCGTTAGCTTTAACCTGTGCCACATCATCATCCATTAATTTCGTTAACTTATATTTAACATAAGGGACTAATCTGACCCATTATTTTAAAAGTTAGGACTAATTTAAAACACTTTTATAACGAGGGACGAAATTGAGATTTTTCAACCAAAGTGAGGACTAAATTGGCTATTAAACCTACTTTATTTGATAACTTTTTGGCAAGTATACCAAATCGTTACAAGTAATACAGTGGATAAGTGAAGTATCGTTCTCCCAAGGGACTTGTGCAACACATGACAATTTTTCCTTTTATAACTCAATTAGATATCAAATACACAAAACAATACAAGAAACTATTTTTGGTATTTTATAAAACAGTTGGTGTGCCAGGAATTGGTCTTTGACTAACATCATAATAACATCCTGGATAAAATACGTTCTCTGTTCAAGCATTCACAAAAGCGTATCTTGATTTAATTCCTTAAAGCAAGTTCTAAAATTATCTATTAAATTATTAATTCCTTAATTAATTCAACAGATAATTTTGCATTAAAATCAGATGTTTAGAATGACCAAAAGTACAGAAGCTATTCCTACCGTAGTCACCTTTAGTTTCTTTTCTTACGTTTCTAGTTCTAAAAATACTTCCCAGTACAAAAGAACCTTTAAAAAGAATTATACTTTCGTGTAATCTAAAGCAAGTCAAGAAAAGAACAAGAACATAGACATATATTGCACAGGAAATTTACATTAATGTATAGTCATACAACCAATTCCAATGAACAGAAAAACTAGCATCTCCTAGACATATAAAACGTACTCTTTACAGCAATTCCTTGCAGAAAGTGAAGTCTTGAGGTCTTGAAGGGTCTCCTGACGATCTTCTCCAATTCTCCAGAGCGTTTTTCTATTTTTCGTGTGAGGAGCTTCTTTCTGCCTTTTCTGTCACGTCTTTAAAGAGCCATTTAACTTCCTTAATTCGCTCAGCGCACAAGAGTGTGTGCGCTGTGCGAATTTATTTTAATTGTTGCACTGTTATTCGCTGAGCGCATGCGCTAAGCGAATTTCAAAATTTCTTTTTCTTCAACTGCTCTTATTCGCTCAGCGCACAGGCCCTGGTGCGCTGTGCGAATCTATTTTTTCTTTGGCTATGCGAATTTGGCTTGCGCTCTGCAAGAATTGGCTGACATATTCTCATTTATATATCTTTTCCTGAACAATAATTTACGTAACAATCTACTTCCTAATTACAACTTTTCACTGAGTAATAACATGAATAATTACAAAATTGAGATCATTTATAAGTGTAAAAATAACTCATTTTCACACTTATCAACTCCCCCAAACTTGAACTATTTCATGCCCTCAGGAAATCACAGAAGAAAATAAACGACACAACAAACATTTGATATTTTGATAGAATGACTTTGCACATCAAAAAAAAAATCACATGCATTCCCAAATATTCAAACAAATATGACATGGTACAGTACTCACAAATCACCTGTGCATAGAATATGAACAACCAGTTCAACATTTATCATTCCTCACCACTCAAGTGTTTGTCCTCACATGACAGTGGAATTGTCATAGAACTTCATCAGCTTTTGCATTTCATTTGATTCACACACTTCACACACTGTTGGTTAAGTCCAAAGGTCTTTTCAGGGTAAAGCTTGGCTTGGCTAGAAAAAGAATAATGGTTTTTCTTGGATTCGAAGACACCTATTAAGAAGAAAACAACTTCAATTCTCAATTCAATACTCAAATCCCAAAATTTATTATTTATCACACACCACTTTCTTTTACAACTCAACCTTCTTTTTCAATTTGAGCAACCTTTTTATCACTAATATTTTCTTTTTACTGATCTTTCTTCCCCCAAACTTGAATTCAACCTTAACCTCACAATTTTATAGTACATGTTCTCTTCTAAGGTGTAAGGTGGGATAACATATTAGGCTCAGGATGAAAGAAAAAATCAAGGCTCAAAAAGGGTTTACAATTGAAGCACAGTGTCACAAGGTTGGCTATCTGGCCAAGTAGCTGTATAATATCAAACAGGGCCTTTTTCATCCTTAACCAAAAAGTGTGTGTATGTACATATAATCAAAATCATGCAAAAGCCAATTCCATATCCAGACAACTCAATATCTCTCAATCAATATATGCTCTCAACACTCACAGATCTGGTCATATTCATACACACAGATAAATTTTGAAGCACAACAACCACATACATAAAAATCGTCATCCTCAAGAATCACATAACTTAATCAGAAAATGCATAGTCATTAAATCAAAACATCAAAGTCTTTACAACACCAAACATAAATAACGAAACAAAGTTCCACAATATAACAACTGAAGTGAATTAACAAAACAACAATAAACATGAACAATAGGAGAATCTGTTCATCTGCTCTACCAGGACCCATCTGGTTTGGATCTCCACTGGCTCTCATGTGTCTTGTGACTCTGTTGTGTCCATCTGGGATTGGGTTCCTCATCATCCGCATAGGCACTCCTCCACCTGGACTTAGGTCTGCCCTCAGGCCATAGTAGGAGTTTGCAAACGCAAAAGAAAGTATATGATGATCGGAGTTTAAAACAAGGTTTCTTCCTATGTTGCAGCAGGATGTGCTCTTGAAGAAGATCTGATAGTGATTGTTGAAAGAGAAGTCATCTGCACAAAATTCGCTAAGCACACTGAAACTGTGCGCTAAACAAAATTACTATTTTCTTTTTAAGAAATAGCAACATTCGCTTAGCGCATGATAGGCTGTGCGCTATGCGAATGTGCACTTTAATATTTTTGTGCTTTTTTTTTTGAGTTTTTTTTTAGTTTTTATTTATTTTTATTTATTTAAAAAAATAAGCATATAGCTTAGCGCATCTCATGATGTTCGTTATGCAAATATGCCTTTTCAATTTTTTTTTTAGATTTTTCATTTTTTTTTGAGATTCTTTTATAGAATTAACATTAGCTAAGCGCGTAACAGGTTATGCGTTATGCTAATGTGATTTTTTTAATTTTCTTTTTTACATTGTATTTTTTTTTTTGTTTTTTTCATTTTTTGGTTTTTTTTTTAAAAGAAAAAGCATTAGCTTAGCGCACCTAAAGTTGTGCGCTATGCTAATGTCCATTTCAATTTTTTTTATTTTATTTTTCTTATTTAAATTTTTTTTATATTTTTCTTTTGGTTGCATTCGCTGAGCGCACTAAAGGGTGTGCACTATGCGGATTTAATTTTATTTATTTTTATTTATTATGTTTTTTGTTTTGTTTTTTTTTTGAAAAATTTGCAAAGCGCACTTCAGCTGTGCGCTGTGCGAATTAATGTACAAAATAATCTCTAACAATTTACGCTAAGCGATTTAACCACTTAATTTTTTCCAATCAATTTCAGTGATTTTTCTCGTTTTGCTATTTAAATACGCTATGCGAATTGTCTTACAGAGAGAAAATTGATTTTTTTTTCTTTTGTCGCAAAGCGCAAGTGATACGCTGTGCGAACCTTAATTTAATTAACAAATTCTTTTTCTCTCACGCAAAGCACATGTGGTGTGCTGTGCAAGCAAATAACTGCTTTATAAAATACTCTAGTCGCTGAGCGCACTTCAGCTGTGCGCTCTGCAACTGGAACGTCACAAAAACACATTCAAACTTCTTCCAGAACTCCTCTCCAACACAGAAACTACAACAATTTCTTACAAAAACTAAAACATAACGATAAAAATAAAAGTAACATATAGAGAAGTAAAATAGAAGAATGAAAAACACAAACAAAGAGACAAGGAAAAAAAATAAAAATTGCAGAACATGAGCACACCAACCAAACAACAGTTCTAATATGCAGAATGATCAAAATGGATTTCCTAAATAACCTCACTCAGATCCCTCTTGTTGCAAGATCACTTAGTACTTTCCTAAGGTGATGAATATTACTTTCCTTATTTCTAGGGTAAAAACACTCAGATCCCTCTTGTTGTGCCTATCTAAGCTTGACACATCTCACCCAATCCCTTGGCCTAAGAATGTATCAAAACTTGCATTAAGAACCAGAACAGTGGGGGCCAAACTCACAATCCCATCCCTGGCGATCTGTAAAATCTGGGTTGATTTAGCTAGTTCGACTGCTGAAATCTCATCCCTAGGATCTTTCAACAACTAGATCATGCTCTAAGGCGTACCCCGAAACAAGCTTTAAGTACAAACCAAACCAGTGGAAAGTATAAACATCTGTAATCACAACTGCATACACAACAACATTCAAAAGGAAAATTCACAACAAAGTCTAAAAAAGTCACAAATGTCAAAATTGTCTTGTGTTGCAACACAAGTCCCCGGCAGCGGCGCCAAAAACTTGATAACTTTTTGGCAAGTATACCAAATCGTTACAAGTAATATAGTGGATAAGTGAAGTATCGTTCTCCCAAGGGACTTGTGCAACACATGACAATTCTTCCTTTTATAACTCAATTAGATATCAAATACACAAAACAATACAAGAAACTATTTTTGGTATTTTATAAAACAGTTGGTGTGCCAGGAATTGGTCTTTGACTAACATCACAATAACATCCTGGATAAAATACGTTCTCTGTTCAAGCATTCACAAAAGCGTATCTTGATTTAATTCCTTAAAGCAAGTTTTAAAATTATCTATTAATTATTAATTCCTTAATTAATTCAACAGATGATTTTGCATTAAAATCAGATGTTTAGAATGACCAAAAGTACAAAAGTTATTCCTAGCGTAGTCACCTTTAGTTTCTTTTCTTACGTTTCTGGTTCTAAAAATACTTCCCAGTACAAAAGAACCTTTAAAAAGAATTATACTTTCGTGTAATCTAAAGCAAGTCAAGAAAAGAACAAGAACAGAGACATATATTGCACAGGAAATTTACATTAATGTATAGTCATACAACCAATTCCAATGAACAGAAAAACTAGCATCTCCTAGACATATAAAACGTACTCTTTACAGCAATTCCTTGCAGAAAGTGAACTCTTGATGTCTTGAAGGGTCTCCTGACGATCTTCTCCAGTTCTCCAGAGCGTTTTTTTATTTTTCGTGTGAGGAGCTTCTTTCTGCCTTTTCTGTCACGTCTTTAAAGAGCCACTTAACTTCCTTAATTCGCTCAGCGCACAAGAGTGTGTGCGCTGTGCGAATTTATTTTAATTGTTGCACTGTTATTCGCTGAGCGCATGCGCTAAGCGAATTTCAAAATTTCTTTTTCTTCAACTGCTCTTATTCTCTCAGCGCACGGGCCTTGGTGCGCTGTGCGAATCTATTTTTTTTTGGCTATGCGAATTTGGCTTGCGCTCTGCGAGAATTGGCTGACATATTCTTATTTATACATATTTTCCTCAACAATAATTTACGTAACAATCTACTTCCTAATTACAACTTTTCACTGAGTAATAATATGAATAATTACAAAATTGAGATCATTTATAAGTGTAAAAATAACTCATTTTCACACTTATCATTATTTTATATTGGTTGATTCCAAGTGAGATATCTGTATGTTCTCTTTTAAGTATTTTTAAAGGGTTTTACTATCTTTGAATAGATACAACGAGTTTTTTCACTTCTAGTTTACAACGAGTATAATCACTCATAGTATAAAATAATCCAACTGACTATAATATTTAACTCTTTTTGAGTTAAACAACTAAGTGTTTTAAGTCACTTCTAATTATCCAAAAACAACAAAGTGTTTTTAAAACAAGTATAGATTGAGAAGCTCTTTTAGAGAAGATTTTAAACAAGTATTGGCAACATAAGAGTATGTGCAATTCATATTCTTAATTCTTCTCTTCATGCAGTCTTCTTTATATAGGCAACTTCAAGAAAGATCTGTTATTCAGAAGCATTGACTTTGATGTAGGTTTTGTAGCCTTTTGTACTAGGTCAGATGCTACTTTTCTTTTGCAGAGGCAACTGTGTTGCTTGTACGGATTGGGCAGACAGAAGGCATTGAAGAAACATTCCTAGAATGTCTTCGCATCTCTTAACATTCTTCTGAACCATCATAGAATATTTGAATAAAACATTTGTCCTTTATGTATCTCCACATATAAAGAGAAACAACACAATAAGCAAAGAAGTATTATTCGTACATTTGGATTTAAAACATTAGAAGTTCATAATAACTTTTGGCTTAGTCCTTGTACTATAGTATTTAATATAGTTTGTTTATCAAGTCGTTGTGATTAGAGTAATCTATTGTGTTTATGCTAGACTTTTCTCTTCAGCATCTATGATAGACAATGTGTTCAGGATATTGTTTAACATATATAGCATTTTTTGGCTTATTATCTTAAACGGTCATTTTTATAAACAATTTCCTTATATGCTTTTGTTAAACTTCAAAACAAAGGGTTTCTAGACAATCTTGTCTTAACAATCTCTCATTTTTTTTATGTTTAACAAATATTTATACTAACGCGAAATAGACAACAAAGAAAGAAGAGAAAGATATACCAAAACAACTTTATCATGCTAGTCATTTTTCTAGGCTTTCATACATTTAACATATCATAACATTTATTAAGACCCTATTTGTATATGCCATTGAATGTTCGAGTTGAATGGAAAGGTTGATTGTCTTATATTAAATTGATAAAAAAAATCCTTCTAATTTAATAAATTAGATATTAATATGGTGAGGTAAACGTCTCCGGAATATAACTATGTGTGGTGAAAATAAAGTAAAATAATTAAGTTTTGAATTAAAATGGGAAAATATGAAATACACGAAAAATAATGACTTAAACAATAATAAATGGTTAATATATAAACTAAATAAGCTTGGCCTAGTCCTATGTGTATTGCTTGTGTACGTGTCTGAAGGGCGCAACTTCGAATCCGGAGGAGAACAAAAGTATGTTTTATTTTGCTTTAACTTCTTTTTTCTTAGCTTCAAGCTTGCTTTGTTTGGTTAGATTAAGCTCATAAGCCATCTAGGGAAAATGAGGGTCATATTAAGCCCATAAGCCATATATGTGTTCGTGCAGTGGTTTATGATGTTTTGAAGGAAAAATCGGATCATATATGTTTGAATTGTAACTGTTTTGGTTCATCTAAATGTGTGGGTCTATTGACACCCAAGGGGGTAATTGTATTTTCCTAATAGAAATTTTATAATAATGAGGAATGGGTTTGGAAATTAAACATTTTTGTATAATATTGTTGTGTACGAACAATGTTATTTGAAAGAAAGTTTTAAATGTTACAAATGGGTTAAACCAATGAAGGAGGATTGTTTTGTGAGTTCGGGATGTTTGGGTTTGTAATGTAGTAAAGATATAACAAATAAAATTATTTTGCAGAACCAAAATTGATAAATACTGAGCATTGTATGCTTATCAATCTGATTAGTTCAAGCGTCAGAAAACAGGAAAATCATGTCAACCAGATTAATTTCTCAATCCTACAAATTATCCACCCAAACACATCCTAATTTTTCAAGACAAATTTTTATGAATAAAACGAAAAAAAAAATGTACCATGGCATGACAACTGTCGTTAGTTGTCAAAGGTCTGTTAAATGAGGATTGTCAAGACAAGGGGACCCATATCAATAATAGCATGATCTGAAGCAGAGTGTGGGATGATAAGATTGCTCACGACACGTCTCTTAATCTTTCGAATGTCATTCTCTCTTTGTTTCTTTCTCGCCTTCTCTTCACTCTTCACCATAAGCACAACCATGCCGTCTTCAACCGAAACTCTCCTAGAACGTGCTCGTCCCTTCCTCCGCGGGGAGCTCCAATCCATCGATGAAAACCTCCCTTCGCTTGTCGGCGTCCTGCAGAGCGTGGGCGCCGGAGAGTGCTGGCACAAACATGGCAGCTTCCTTCACCACCTTCTCGACATATACCGCATTCTCACCCTCTGGAAAGCCCCTCACTCCGTCTGCCTCTGCGGTCTCTTCCACTCAGCCTACTCCAACTCCTACGTCAACCTCGCCATCTTCGACCCTTCAACTGGCCGTGAAGTCGTTCGCCGCCACGTGGGCCACCAAGCCGAGGCTCTCATCCACCTGTTCTGTGTAGTACCCCGGCAGCCCCTCATCCACGACGACCTTCTCTTCCATTACTCCGATCAAGAACTCGTGCAACACCTTGCCGAATCAGAGATATCTCTCAGGAACGCCAAGGAGAAGGGTGTCTTCGACGGGGAAGAAGGATGGAGGAAGAAACTACAGGGTCTTGTTCCGGCGGAGGGGGTTGAGGTGAAGCACATTCGAACGGGTGAAGGGGTGCATGTTTCTCGGAGGATAGTTGCTGTTTTCGTGATGATGACCATGGCCGATTTCTGTGACCAGTTATTTGGTTTTCAGGATGTGCTGTTTGATAACCGGAACGGTCGGCTTGAGTTTTCTGGGAACAATTTGGGGGCTCTGTGGCCGGGAGATGGGAAGCCGGGTCTGTGGCTGAATTCAATTTCAAGGATGGGAGCAGTGTACAACTTGATTGCAAGGGAAGAAGAGATTTTGATTGAAGAGAAGAGAAGGAAGGATGGTGGGGTGGTGGTGGATGTGGAGAGAAATGAAGATATTGAGTTGGTGTTGCCGCCAGTGTTTGACGACTGCACAAAGGTTTTGGAGGCGGAAGATCAAATAGTTGCAAGAGATTTGTACTGGGAAGCTGTGTGTGAGAGGGGGCTTGGGAAGGTTGATGAGTTGCTTGTGAGGTGTATAAGCAAAAACCCTTTCGTTGGAGAGCCATACGTGGTGCTGAGCCAGGTGTGTTTGACAGAGGGAAGGTTTGAGGAGGGTGAGAAACATGCAGAGAAAGGACTGAGACTTTTGCTGGAATGGGGAAGTCCCTGGGATAAGAGAACTTCTTGGGAAGGTTGGGTTGCGTGGACAAGGGTGTTGCTGATGAAGGCTAAGGAGAAGTCTTGGCCTCAGACTTCATGGGGAATCCTTAATTTGGGTCTTGTAAAGTAGTGTTCATTCACCTTCATCAGTTCAATATCTCATTGCTGGTTTTATGTTTTTTATTTTAGCAGAAGGATTTGTGATCGTTACTGTTATGAGAAATTGGGTTGTAATAGAAAGAGTGTGGATAAGAAGAGGAGACAGAAACCTCTATAACTATTATAAAAATGGGTAGCGATATTTTAACAACCCAAATTTGACTCTGACAACGTTATGTTGTCAGCATTGTATTGGGTGATTTAAATTATTTTTTTTCAAAAAGAAAAAGATTTTGAAAAGGGTTCAGATTTGAACATTTCTATATTTGGTACCCTCATTCCTTTCCGTACTCTCTCATTCTCTCTCTCCTCTTACTTTAAGTTTTGAGTTTCTTTCATCAAGTCCTCTCTCTCCATTTTAAGTTTTCATTTTCTCTCACCAAGTTCTCTCTTTTCATTTGGTGAAGGCCTCACAGTGGTGTCTCTCTCGTTGGTGTCTATTTGGTGATTTCGTTATCGTTTTTTGGGTTAGTTATCGTTATTGTGCAATGGGTTCATACTTATGGTGTGGCAGTTTTTTGTAAGCTTTTAAGTGAACTAAAGTATCCTTTGCTTTGCTAGATGGAATGTTTGAGTTTAGTATAAAGTAAAAAAAAATTTTGTATACTAGTTTCACGTTAAAGACAAGGCATTCTTTCCTAATGGTGGTTGGTACAACCTTTTTTCCTTTTCATAAATAATGGTGGCTCGATTTGTAAAGCTTAGAGATAAACCTTTTAATAAATAATGGGGAGCTATGTTTCCAGGACATGGGAGCAGCGATGAACTTTTGGTACAAATTCGTGTTTTTCCACTGGTAATCGATTACAATCTTTATGTAATCGATTACACAAGCACCTAAGTGCCTATCTTAGTCTTTCTCACAACACCACTTCGATGCACTCATAAAAACCATATTTTGTAGACACCCTTATACCTTCCAATCACTACTAAGTTCAGCCACAACTCCTTCGTCATCAAAATCAAACAACCAAGTGATGGTCCTTCAAATAATTTCTCCAAATGAGGTCCAACCCCTCAATTGGGAGCTGTGTTTTCAGGGCATGGGAGCAGCGATGAACTTTCGGTACAAATTCGTGTTTTTCCATTGGTAATCGATTACAGCCTTCATGTAATCGATTACACAAGCACCTAAGTTCCTATCTTGCTCTTTCTCACAACACCACTTGGAAGCACTCATAAAAACCCAATTTTGTGGACACCCTTATACCTTCAAACCACTACTAAGTTCAGCCACAACTCCTTTGTCATCAAAATCAAACAACCAAGTGATGGTCCTTCAAATAATTTCTCCAAATGAGGTCCAACCCCTCAATTGGGAGCTGTGTTTTCAGGGCATGGGAGCAGCGATGAACTTTCGGTACAAATTCGTGTTTTTCCACGGGTAATCGATTACAAGCTTCATGTAATCAATTACACAACCACCTAAGTGCCTATCTTGCTCTTTCTCACAATACCACTTGGAAGCACTCATAAAAACCCAATTTTGTGGACACCCTTATACCTTCAAACCACTACTAAGTTCAGCCACAACTCCTTCGTCATCAAAATCAAACAATCCAGTGATGGTCCTTAAAATAATTTCTCCAAACGAGGTCCAACCCCTCAATTGGGAGCTGTGTTTTCAAGGCATGGGAGCAGCGATGAACTTTCGGTACAAATTCGTGTTTTTCCACTGGTAATCGATTACAACCTTCATGTAATCGATTACACAAGCACCTAAGTGCCTATCTTGCTCTTTCTCACAACACCACTTGGAAGCACTCAAAAAAACCCAATTTTGTGGACACCCTTATACCTTCAAACCACTACTAAGTTCAGCCACAACTCCTTCGTCATCAAAATCAAACAACCAAGTGATGGTCCTTCAAATAATTTCTCCAAATGAGGTCCAACCCCTCAATTGGGAGCTGTGTTTTAAGGGCATGGGAGCAGCGATGAACTTTCAGTACAAATTCGTGTTTTTCCACTGGTAATCGATTACAACCTTCATATAATCGATTACACAAGCACCTAAGTGCCTATCTTGCTCTTTCTCACAACACCACTTGGAAGCACTCATGAAAACCCAATTTTGTGGACACCCTTATACCTTCAAACGACTACTAAGTTCAACCACAACTCCTTCGTCATCAAAATCAAACAACCAAGTGATGGTCCTTCAAATAATTTCTCCAAATGAGGTCCAACCCCTCAATTGGAAGTTGTGTTTTCAGGGCATGGGAGCATCGATGAACTTTCGGTACAAATTCGTGTTTTTCCACTAGTAATCGATTACAACCTTCATGTAATCGATTACACAAGCACTTAAGTGCCTATCTTGCTCTTTCTCACAACACCACTTGGAAGCACTCATAAAAACCCAATTTTGTGGACACCCTTATACCTTCAAACCACTACTAAGTTCAGGCACAACTCCTTCGTCATCAAAATCAAAGAACCAAGTGATGGTCCTTCAAATAATTTCTCCAAATGAGGTCCAACCCCTCAATTGGGAGCTGTGTTTTCAGGGCATGGGAGCAGTGATGAACTTTCGGTACAAATTCGTGTTTTTCCACTGGTAATCGATTACAACCTTCATGTAATCCATTACACATGCACCTAAGTGCCTATCTTGCTCTTTCTCACAACACCACTTGGAAGCACTCATAAAAACCCAATTTTGTGGACACCCTTATACCTTCAAACCACTACTAAGTTTAGCCACAACTCCTTCGTCATCATAATCAAACAACCAAGTGATGGTCCTTCAAATAATTTCTCCAAATGAGGTCCAACCCCTCAATTGGGAGCTGTGTTTTCAGGGCATGGGAGCAGCGATGAACTTTCGGTACAAATTCGTGTTTTTCCACTGGTAATCGATTACAAGCTTCATGTAATCAATTACACAAGCACCTAAGTGCCTATCTTGCTCTTTCTCACAACACCACTTGGAAGCACTCATAAAAACCCAATTTTGTGGACACCCTTATACCTTCAAACCACTACTAAGTTCAGCCACAACTCCTTCGTCATCAAAATCAAACAACCAAGTGATGGTCCTTCAAATAATTTCTCCAAATGAGGTCCAACCCCTCAATTGGGAGCTGTGTTTTCAGGGCATGGGAGCATCGATGAACTTTCAGTACAAATTCGTGTTTTTCCACTGGTAATCGATTACAACCTTCATGTAATCGATTACACAAGCACCTAAGTGCCTATCTTGCTCTTTCTCACAACTCCACTTGGAAGCACTCATAAAAACCCAATTTTGTGGACACCCTTATACCTTCAAACCACTACTAAGTTCAGCCACAACTCCTTCGTCATTAAAATCAAACAACCAAGTGATAGTCCTTCAAATAATTTCTCCAAAGGAGGTCCAACCCCTCAATTGGGAGCTGTGTTTTCAGGGCATGGGAGCAGCGATGAACTTTCGGTACAAATTCGTGTTTTTCCACTGGTAATCGATTACAAGCTTCATGTAATTAATTACACAAGCACCTAAGTGCCTATCTTGCTCTTTCTCACAACACCACTTGGAAGCACTCATAAAAACCCAATTTTGTGGACACCCTTATACCTTCCAACCACTACTAAGTTCACCCTTATACCTTATGAGAGGAAGAGGCAGTGACTTTTCTGGATTTTTGGATTAAATTAGGGTTTTCTAGATTTTCAATTTTAGGGCTTTATGATGAGAGGGTATTACCTCTAAGATTAAGAAACTTTATGACCAACAACGCTAAAGCCAGGGGGAGTGACGCCGAGATGGACTGATGGCGAGAAGGAGTGATGGCGAGATGCAACTTCGTTGACGGAGCAAGAAGTTTCGAATGGAGAATGGAAGTGGTGAGAGACTTTCGTGGAGAGAGATATTTTCCTTGGCGGGAATAGAATTCATTTTCAGAAACCCCTTTCTACAAATGTCCTGCTCACATTTTTTCTTTTTAAAATATTCAATTGAAACATCGAATGAAAACACGCCAGCTGTGGTTGTCAAAAATGTTGTCAAATTCAGGTTGTTGAAGAAACATTTTCCTATAAAAATATAAAATATGGACCATGATATTTGGACAACTTTTTTTTAACAACTTTTTGACAACATGATACGTGTCATGATTTTATTGGTCTGTTTGAATTTATGTCTAAAAAAATATTTGAAACAGACCAATCATAAACTACCATGTATGCGTTGTCAAAAAGTTGTCAAAAAGAATTGTTAAAGAGACTTTTTTCTAAAAATATTCCAATCATATCTTTTCTTTACAGGGAAATGATATTTTAACAATTTTTTTGATATTTTTTTATTGAGGAATGGTAGTTTTTTATAATGTTTTATGGATATTATATAGTCACGCTGCGAACATGGATGGAAGGATACATCTTATATTGTGGATATAAATGTCTTACTACGAGTTCGACATGAAAGGCACATCTCTACCACTCCATTTAGGTAGTGTTTGAACATTGTTAGCTCGTTAGAGGTATTTGTTGAAGAAAATGGTTTGTCGATGGGTTGGGCACCATCAATCTTTTAGAGTTAGCCAACAGATGGTGTCATTCAATGTGGTGATGTATTCATGACTTTAGGTTTAGGAGTAGGGGGTTTATAAGTGTCCTACGATGAATCAGTAGTTGGTATTGTAGATGAAATGTTTAACTCGAAAACAACAACTTTGAAAGATCTGATAAATATGTTTAATGTGATTGTACACAATGATGATATTGAGGTAAATGTGATTTGTCATTTGTATATATTAGTGTGTTTTGTGGTATTCTATTTTTCTAGGAAGTTTAAGTTTGTTTCTAACATGTCTTGTTCGGTATTAGATGACTTAGACAGTTTGTGTAATTACAATTGGGCTACTGTTATACATAATTATATTGTACATAGTCTAAATCAATGTAGTAAGAAAATACTCTTTAAAGTGATAGCTGAATTATTGAGTATCAGTGGCAACACGACTGTGTTGCAAGTAATATAATTTATTGATCAGGTTAGTAGTAACTTTTGTCATTCTTCTTGTGCTTCTTATTCTTGCTTTTTCTTGCTCCATAGAAATTCACCATTATCTTATTTCTTCATTATTTTATTGTGTCTGCAATTGAACGAAGCAAAAGAAAATACCTAAAAGTCTTTTGCGAGTAAAAGCGGCGAAGCAGGTCTCCTTACTTTTTTTTTCCACCATTATCCACTTGTAATAAAAAAGAACTTTATACAATTATTTTTGCATATGCTTTTAAATGGCTTAATACCTATTTTGGCCCCTCGAAAGAGGGGTTGTGTTCAAAATAGTCCTACCTTTTTTAAAAAGTAACAATTGATCCCAACTTTTGGACAAACTGTTCAAGTTAATCCTTTTCGCTAACGGCGTTAAAAATTTAATGTTGCAGCTGCCCTCCTAGACTAAACTTGATGAGGTGTCAATGTTAAGTAATTTTCTCATGTTAAATTTTTGACGCCGTTAGCAAAAAGGATTAACTTGAACAGATTTTTTTAAAGTTGTGACCAATTGTTACTTTTTAAAAAAGGTAGGACTATTTTGAACACAACCCCTCTTTCGATGGACCAAAATAGGTATTAAGCCTTTTTAAAATTCTTACTCTCTTAACTCATAAAAATATAGATTAAACATTGTTTAAAAGTTCATTCCAACAAAGGAAATTTGGACCATAAATGTTGTGGTTCTTTTCTATGGTCTAGGTTACCACAATTCACAAATAACAACATTAAGTACTTTAATTGAGTCCCTTTTGTGAAAAAAAATTAAATTAGGTTTGATACATAAGTAGGAAGCAAAACAACTTTTTATACAAGTTTAACAAAATTTCATCTAATGAACCAAGGGGATGTAATTCATATCTACCACAAAGGTCATCATAGTGGTCATACAAGAACACAAAGTGGTTGAATATGGTGACTATTTTCCAAAAAATTGTCAAACCAGACGTGAAAAAAAACTAAGTGAAGACTCCCATTGAACATTAAGATAACAAGCTATCTAGATGTGAAGATTCACTTTAAGATGTTTTGGAGAGGTGGGTAGTTTATTTAAGCAAAACAACAAAAAGAAGGTAGCCTTCAAAACACAATAGATTTGGAAGCAACATGTAAATGGGAAAGAATGGAAAGACATGAAATTATAAATGGGAGAGGGGATAACACCCCACGTGAAGGAGCCCTAAGATTGGTGAAATGTCACCAGTTGACCTTGCTCAAGATAAGGCAAGGAGAGCTTCATTCCAAAGGAGAAACCTCACACCAAAGGTTGAACAAAAGGTCTGTATTTCTTCAAATTGACTAACCCTTTTACAAGTCAAGTAGAACCTCTTAAATAAGTGAGTTGAGAGGTATCTAAGCAAGGAAAATATGACCTAGGGATATCTATACAAATAACAAAAATTAGTTTCTAGAAACTAGGTTAAACTTTAGGTTTAAAGAAGACAACTTTATTGTGGAAGAATTGTGGCTACATGTTGATTTTGTCCCAATAAGTGGTGGTTGTGAAAGGTACATGTAACATTATGAAGTTGCTTTATGTTTTATGCTTCATGCTTTCCTCTTTCCTCCACCTCATATGTAGCTCATATTTGTTGTGTACCGTAGAAACACCATAAATCATCTTAGTTAGTGTCCTTCTTTTCTTGATTGAGCTCAACTTAATTTGTCAAGTTTCTATATTGTCGACTCTCAAACGATCATGATGTTAAGTTGTCAGAACTAAAACCTTTGAAGAAATCTTACGAAAACAAACAAAGAAAACAAATTAACATGAGAAAAGTTCAATCAACTCTAATAAACCCATCCATACCAACTCAAGGAACTTAATATAAAACTAAATCAAAAAGTGAGAAAAACTCCTTTCTTAACGTGTTTATTATCCTTAAACATATAGCATGTGCTTTCACCCTTAGGGATTAGGGACTCATCACAAAGGGTTAAAAAAGGGTTTCTAACACCATGCTTAAAAAGGGATTAAAAAAGGGTTTCTAATCATACTTAAAAAAGGTTATTCAGTCTTTGCATTTGTTTAAACATCCAGTGTCGATTTCATTTCACATTAGTTTTTGTTTTCTCAGCTGCCTTCTTCTTTCTTCCCGTCGTCTTGCAAGGTTCTCTTCCTCTTTAGTAAATCATTTTACTCTCTCATTTTCAAGTGTATATTCAACAACTTGTTACCTTCTTCACTTAGTTGACATTTTTTTAAGATCTTTTTCAGGTCCATACTTAAAAAGCTTGTTAATTGGAGGATGATAAGATATGTTCTCTTCAAGAAAAAAAAATCACCCCCTTTTATATGAAAGAATTGTTAGGTTTATCAAAGAGGAGGTTCACTGAGGAGATACAATAACAATGAGATTTGAGCCCAACCATATAAGGAATTGACATCACTCTCTACCCAAAACCTTAAGGCAATGGGTTAACGGGTCTTTCATATTTATATAGTGCTCTACTTTCTCATTTCTATCCAATGTGAGACTTGGACTCGCACTTGCATTCCCAACAATCTCCCCCTCAAGGGTAAGTCACTTCCACATTGGTACACTCCCCCTCCAGCGGAAGCATTCCCATCCAACCACAACCACGAGTAGCCATTCATACCGCCTTTCATCTTAACGGGACACGCTTACCTGGAACCCTTTGCCAGGAAGACTTTCGATATAGGGATCATTATACTCGTCTGAGTCGGTCACCAAGACTAACCATCGGCTCTGATACCACTGTTAGGTTTATCAAAGAGGAGGTTCACTGAGGAGATACAATAATAATGAGATCTAAGCCCAACCATATAAGGAATTGACAACACTCTCTACCCAAAACCTTAAGGCAATAGGTTAACGGGTCTTTCATATTTATATAGTGCTCTACTTTCTCATTTCTATCCAATGTGGGACTTGGACTCGCACTTGCATTCCCAACAATTCTCTGATGAGGGAAAGGGCAAAAACAAATATAACAACTTGACAAAGAGTTATAATGCAGTGGAAGTTCAATCCCCCTTCTTGCGAGAATCTACGAGGAGCACCAAACAAATAGAACAAAAATAGAATCCAAAGCACAAAGAGACACCAACAATTTTTAACGTGGAAAACCCCTCAATGCAAGGGTAAAAACCACGAGTCGTCTAGACCAAAGAAAAATCTACTATGATCAATAATAGGGTACAAAAGAGTCTCCAATAATAATAGCAAAAGGTATTTTCAATAAGCCAAATTAACTAAGCACAAATGCTCACAAATGAGAACAAAGAAGATGAAAATTCTCCAAAACAGGGCTGCTGGTGCGGGACCGATTTCTCCCAATCTAGACGTCCGATTGACGATCCGAACGGTCAGAATGAAGAACCATATGTCTGGAACCTACTGTCCAAAAATCCGCTCGATCCAACGGTGAATGAATTTACAGCGTCAAAAACATCAGTTCAGGTTTAGGGTTATGCGGGAATGGCTTTCTCTCTTTCTTTTTCTCTCACTTGGCTTTTGCCTCTCTTCAAATGACTCTCTTTTCCTCTACTAATCTGACCCATCTCATTTTAACCTAATGAGACATAATGGACCACACTATTTAGGTCTATTCTCCACATAGAAAGGGAGCCCAATAACCCAACAAATCTCCCCCTCACGACTATGTGGAGATATTTGCCAAACCGGCGATCTCACAACAAACTTCAAACTTTCCTCTTGGCAATGCCTTGGTCATCATATCAGCACCGTTATCATCTGTATGAACTTTAGGCAATTCCAACAACTTAACATCCAAAACATCATGTATCCAATGATACCTCACATCAATATGTTTGGATTTAGAATGAAAAGTTGGATTCTTACCAAGATGAATAGCACTTTGACTGTCACAATACAACAAGTATTTATCTTGCACAAAACCAAGCTCCCGCAAGAATTTCTTCACCCATAACAACTCCTTGCATTCTTCAGTAAGTGCAATGAATTCTGCCTCAATAGTAGACAATGCCACACACTTTTGCAACTTTGATTGCCAAGCCAAGGCTCCTCCTGCAAACTGAATCAAATAGCCTGAAGTGGACTTTCTGGAATCAATGTCTCCAGCCATATCTAAATCTGAGTAACCCACCAAAGTAGGCTTATCACCTCCAAAACAAAGCCTCAAACCACTAGTACCGCAAAGATACCTCAAAATCCATTTCACAGCATTTCAATGCTCTTTACCTGGATTTGACAGAAATCTGCTAACTGTACCAACAACGTGTGCAATATCAGGCCTTGTACATACCATTGCATACATCAAACTACCCACGCAGAAGCATAAGGAACTTTTCTCATAGCTATCTTCTCAATTTCATTTGAAGGACTTTGTTTAACACTCAACATAAAATGAGTAGCAAGAGGAGTACTTACAACCTTAGCATTCTCCATTTGGAATCTTTGCAGCACCTTCTGAATTTAGTGCTCCTGTGATAGCCAAAGTTTCTTCTCTTTCCTATCACGAGTGATACTTATACCAAGAATCTTCTTAGCAGCTCCCATATCTTTCATGGCAAATGACTCGCCCAGTTGCTTCTTCAACCTGTCAATTTTGGAAACATCTTTTCCAACAATAAGCATGTCATCAACATATAACAACAGGATAATGAAATCATTCTCAGAAAATTTTCTGACAAAAACACAATGGTCAGAAGTAGTCTTCTTGTAGCCTTTCTCATAGATAATAGACTCGAACTTCTTATACCACTGCCTCGGAGCCTGCTTTAAACCATATAGGCTTTTTCGTAGCCTACACACATAGTCTTCCTTGCCTTTAACAAGAAAACCATTTGGTTGCTTCATGTAAATCTCTTCCTCCAAATCACCATGAAGGAAAGTTGTCTTCATATCCATCTGCTCAACCTCCAAATCTAGAGTAGCAGCTAAACTTAACACAATTCTGATGGATGTCATCCTCACCACAAGTGAGAAAATCTCATTGAAGTCAACACCCTTTCTTTGTCTAAAGCCTTTCACCATTAATCTGGCTTTATATCTGGTAGATGTAGAATTGCTCTCTTGCTTCATCCTGAAGATCCACCTGTTCTCTAAGGCTCTCTTACCTTTAGGCAACTTCACTAAGTCATAAGTGTGATTATCATGCAGAGATTTCATCTCATCCTGCATTGCATCCAACCACTTTTGTTTTTCTTCACTTTCAATGGCCTCCTCATAACATTCAGGTTCTCCCTCATCAGTCAACATCACATACTCATCGATAGAGTACTTCTTAGAAGGTTGTTTTGGCCTGTCAGATCTTCTGGGTTGAGCTTCAGGTAGCTCAATCACCGATACTCTCATCATGTTCCTCTTCATCAACATTATCAATAGGAACATCCAAGCTATCTCCAACCTGTTGATTATCAATATCACCATGTTGTTCATCATCATGAACATCAATATCCAAATCATTAATAGGCAACCGAATTGGATCAACATCAGCCACATTACCATCTTCCTTAGGAGTAGACTTCTCCACCTTATCAATATCTTCAATGGTTTGATCTTCCATGAATTACACATCACGGCTTCTAACAACTTTCTTTTCAATGGGGTCATACAACTTGTAGCTAAATTCATCCTGACCAAAACAAATGAAGATGCATTGTCTTGTCTTCACATCCAACTTGGATCTATCATCCTTCGGAACATGAACAAATGCTTTACAACCGAAGAGACGCAAATGATCATAAGTAACATTCTTACCAAACGAAATCTTGTCTGGCACCTGAGAGTTCAAAGCAACCGCAGGACTTAGATTAATAACATGCACTGCTGTAAACAATGCCTCACCCCAGAAATGTTTAGGCAACTTTGCTTCAGAAAGCATACACCTAACTCTTTCAATCAATGTCCTGTTCATCCTCTCCGCTAAACCATTCAGCTGAGGAGTTTTGGGAGGAGTCTTCTCATGTGCAATACCATATTGTCTACAATAAGCATCAAATGGTCCATAATACTCACCACCATTGTCAGTACGAATGCGCTTCAACTTCTTGCCTGACTGCCTCTCAACTAAAGCATGAAATTCTTTAAACTTGTCCAACACTTGGTCTTTTCTCTATAGTGCATAAACCCAAAGCTTCCTGGAACAATCATCAATAAAAGTAATAAAGTAAAGTGCGCCACTAAAAGACTTTACCTTCAACGGGCCACAAACATCATAATGCACCAATTGAAGCAACTTTGACTTCCTGGAGGGAGGATGCTTCTTGAAGGATACTCTGGTTTATTTACCAGCCATGCAGTGAGAACATTTCTCCAACTCTACATTCTTCAATCTTGAGAGAACATCTTTTTTAGCTAAGCAGTTAAGCCCTTTTTCACTGATGTGCCCAAGCCTTCTGTGTCACAAAGATGACTCCATATACACGACATTCACACTATCTTTAGCAACCAAAGCTTTTGTCCAGTAAAGCTTAGAGTTTTTCTCCCTTTTAGCCACAATCAAGTTACCTTTGGTGAGCTTCCACTTTCCAGAACCAAAGTGGTTATCAAATCCACCATCATCAAGTACCTTCACATAAATCAAGTTGAAGCGAACATCTGGAGCATGTTTAACTCCTCTAAGCAACAACTACATCCCTATGTTGGTTTCCAAGTGAACATCACCAACACCAATAACCTTAGACACCCCATCATTACCCATTTTCAATACTCCAAAATCACCAAGTGTATAAGATGTGAATAACTCCTTCCTGGATATAACATGCAGTGTAGCACCACTATCAATTATCCACATGCTCTCATCAGATACAAAATTAATAGTGTCATAATCATGAAAACAAACAAGGTCACCACATGTAGTAGTAGTAGTAACACGATCACCATCATCATGATCAATTTCCTTTTGCTTACCCTTTTTGTCTTTGCTCTCTTTCTTCCACAAAAAACAGTTCTTCTTTATACCCTGTTTTGTGACAATAGTGACACTCCACATTCTTGTACCGAGACTTGGACTTGCTCCTACTTTTATCTCTACCATTGTTTTGTTCTTTCTTCTAGTTTCTCCCCCTATTCTCTGTAATAAGCACCTCTGAATGAGATGAAGTACCTTGTGTCTTCCTTCTCATCTCCTCATTAAGAGCATCGCTCTTTGCCATTTGCAAAGAAATATCACCATATCACCATTAGGGGTAGCACTTATCATGGAAACTCAAAATGTCTCCCACGAATCCGGTAAAGAGTTTAATAGGAATAAGCCCAATAGATCATCATCAAATTTTATACCAACTCCTGCTAATTGATCATAGCGTCCTTGAAATTCACTCAAAGTGATTTGAAATAGGAGTTCCTTCCTTGTACTTCAACTCCACAAAATTTCAGCAAGTATAATTTATTAGTCCCTGACTTAGAGGCATACAAGGACTCAAGCTTATCCCATAGGCTTCTCGCATGTGTCTCATTAGCAACAAAATTATAAACATTATCATCAACAAACTGCCTGATAAATCCACATACCTGCTGATGTTCAAAATCTCATTCTTCATCTGACTTGGATTCTGGCTTATTGGAAGCAGAAACAGGAAGATGCAAATTTTTCACAAATAGCAAGTCCTTCAACTTGCCTTTCCATAAGTGATAATTTTCTCCATTTAACGGAATCAATTTTGTATGTGATTTCATCATTCACGCAAACTAAACAATCCCTTAACCAAAGAGCTTTGATGCCACTCTGATAGGGGAAAGGGCAAAAACAAATATAACAACTTGACAAAGAGTTATAACGCAGCGGAAATTCAATCCCCCTTCTTGCGAGAATCTGCAAGAAGCACCAAACAAATAGAACAAAAATAGAATCCAAAGCACAAAGAGACACCAACAATTTTTAACGTGGAAAACCCCTCAATAGAAGGGTAAAAACCACGAGTCGTCCAGACTAAAGAAAAATCCACTATGATCAATAATAGGGTACAAAAGAGTTTTCAATAATAATACCAAAAGGTATTTTCAATAAGTCAAATTAACTAAGCACAAATGCTCACAAATGAGAACAAAGAAGATGAAAATTTTCCAAAACAAGGCTGCTGGTGCAGGACCGATTTATCCCAATCTAGACCTCCGATTGATGATCTAAACAGTCAGAATGAAGAACCATATGTTTGGAACCTACTGTCCAAAAATCAGCTCGATCCAACGGTGAACGAATTCACAGCGTCAAAAACACCAGTGCAGGTTTAGGGTTATGTGGGAATGACTTTTTCTCTTTCTTTTTCTCTGACTTGGCTTTTTCCTCTCTTCAAATGACTCTCTTTTTCTCTACTAATCTTACCCATCTCATTTTAACAATGAACCACACTATTTAAACATATTCTCCATATAAAAAGGGAGCCAATTACCCAACAAGAATAACCTAGTTAGTAAAAACACATACATGCTTAAATTTCAAAATAAACTTAAAAAGAAAAAGGTAAACCCAAATTCCAGAATCACTATTTGAAAGGGATTGATTAAATAAGAAATTAAGCTACCAAAAAGTCTGCATGCATTCAAAAATTATAGAAGTGACGGTTTCAAACATCTCAAACGATGGTGAACGGTGATTATTCAATTGCTGCACCCAGCACCTTTATCTCTCTCTCTCTTAGAAGCTCACTCCTAAACCAACAACATCAACATCAAAGCAACCTTTTTTCTATGTACACTGTTTTCTGCGTCGACCGAAAAAGCAAACTTTTTTTCTACTATACTTTTTCCATGATTCTTTTGACCACATTATTACTGCGGCGGGAAGAGTAACTAGATTCCCCGGCGATGCAGCTCTGCTGAATTGCACTGGCTAGCATTACACTAGAATTAAAGAAGTGGGAAAAATTGGCAGTGACACTGAGGAGTTTAGTTATTTTGAGAGGTATAATACATGAATGAAGTTATGAAATGAAAGGAGATGAGATGGGTAGGAGAAAGGAAAGGCGAAGACTTAACAAAACTCGGATGGTGGGTGCTCAAGAATATTTGTTTCCCTAAATCAACAGACATTGGGTCCAAACCCCACAAAACCATTGTCACCATCAATCGAAATCTGGATCCCCTCTTGCTGAATATTCCCTATAATGGAAAGCCCCGAAGGCGAAGCCGCAAAGGCAAAACAGAAAGTTCCGGCATCATCTGCCGGAA
Source organism: Vigna mungo (assembly GCA_036885675.1). Lineage (NCBI taxonomy): Eukaryota > Viridiplantae > Streptophyta > Magnoliopsida > Fabales > Fabaceae > Vigna > Vigna mungo. Next base: position 3,207,033 of record CP144701.1, read on the forward strand.
TTAGAAAGTTTCTGGCCGGAAGGGTCAAGATCTGTCCACCGGAAAAGTAAAAGGAGACGGTGGGCACCCGAACCGTAACAAAGCCGTTCAAATCGTAGCAGGTGTCGAAAATGGAGAGTCCTGGTGCCCGGGGCAGGTTGGTGGTCTGGGCAAGAAAAGCGTCCCGGAAGGCATGATAAGCCACCGTGGGAAGCCTGGTGACGGCGGTGCCGGTGTCCATCACGGTCCCTCCGTCGCCCAGATCAGTTACCCGGAAAACATCCTCCGATATGTTCAGCCGCGAGCCCCCAACTCCGAGACCCGAGAGCCCAACGTAGTAGAAGCTGGGAAAGAAGGGGTTGGGAATGAGTGGGACCCACGCCGCTCCCAGGGGCAATGCCTGCCGGCCGAACTGGAGCGAGCCAGAGGAGGCGCTGCCGCGAGAGAGCAGACAGTAAGCGAAGGCGCCGCCTGTTTGGCCACCGAGCTGACCCACGAAGGACATGGGCCCGGCTCCCAGGCCCAAAAGCCCAGCCGCTCCCACGAACATGCCCTGGTTCCATGTGCCGCAGCCGATGGCCGTGTTCCGGATGAGAGTCGGCCCCAGCGTGATTGTTTCGAGCGCGAGCGTGCCTCGGGTGTAGGAGCCGTCGCCGTAGGCCACCTCGTAGCGACACCTTCCCTGGTGGCAGCCGGCATCGTCGAGCTGGTCGCAGACGGAGGAGGAGCAGGAAACGCCGGCGAAGGAGGCGGAGAGGGCGGGGTTGAATATGGGATCGGACTGGTTGTAGCAGTGGTCGCATGGCTGGCACTGGACCCAGACGATGTCACTGCCCGAGTCTATGACCATGTACTGGTAAGTTGCAGGGCTTCCAATTCCTATTCTCACAAAATACTCTCCGCTACCTTCCTCCGTTCCCGAAACGACGTCGGATCCAAAGGACGCTTCTTCCGCTGCTTCCGTGTAAGCATGACTGTTACTGTTAACGATAGAGGATACCCTTTTGAAGTCACGTTTCATTCGTTGGTTGAAACGGGTGGTGTGATCCTTGGCAGGGGCGGTGCTGATTTTATCTCTGTGAAGAATCTGAACTTTCCAATTTCCCTGCTTTTCTTCTAAATCCTCTGTTTCTTTTGGTGGGTTCTTGAGTTTTGTCGCTGCCATTTCTTCCTCCACGTTGAGCTGTTCGAAGTGGGAAGCCAAGGAGCTGCAGGTGGTTGTGGTTATGGTTAGAAACAGGAAGAAGAGCAGAGTTTTGACAACGGTCATGGTTGTTAGTTGGTTGGTGAGGAAGGACTCAGAGCTCCACGTTCACTTTCCGTTTTTCCTTCATTATATTGGTGTTTGGTTTTGGGGGAAAATGGTCCATTCAAAGAGAGAGATAGAGAGAGAGAGAGAGAGTACTGTTATAATTGAAACCAAAAGTACACACAAATCTAATGTAAAGCCCCACGTTAATTAATGTTAGAAAAATGTTAATGTGTTTTCAAAAGATGGTTGATAAAACAATAAAATGTGTGATTGATTAATAAGCCGACAGGAAAATCCTCTGCTACACGTGTTTGTTTTGTGTTTGTGATTTCCAGCAAGATGCCACAGAAATACCTCGTAAACCATGCTGCTTTTTTATTGTTTTGTTAAACCACTCGATTTGAAGGAGTGGTTTGGTAGAGTGAAGGATGAATATGCAATGGGGGTGAAAACGACAAAAATGTAGTACACAATACAAGTGTGAAGAAAAGTCCATCCTCTTTCTAATTCCATGTAGATTACACATTAATGTGTAGTGAGAGCAGAGGAATGGAAAATGATTTGGGTACTTTCGGTGGGATGGTTCATTAGAATGGAATATATATAAAAATAAAGAGAAATAGGATCAGAGGTTAACGTTGTGCTAGGATTTCAAAAAGCACGACAGCGTGCGGATTTTCTGCATTGTTTGTTGGGGATAATGCCTTCTCCTCGTGCACCTTCATCACTATTTCTTTCCCTTACTTTTCTTCATTTATGTTATTTTTTTATTAGTTTACACATAATTTAAAAAGTCAAGATAAAAAATAATTTAAATATTTATTTTTTACTCTTTGAATTTTTACAAATATAATAGTGATAAATCAAACAATAGTTTGAATACACAATTCTCAATCTTAATTATGATTGACAAATTTAGAATCAAAATATTAAAATTTATTGTGGAATTGATAACGAAATTTTAAAACAGTCTCTCTTAAGTTTTTCACTAAAAATAAACAATGAAACTGTCATTTCTCTTACTAAGAAATTTATATTTCTATCACAACCAATAAATTTATGTTGCTTAAGAGTTAAAGATAGTTTAAATAATATAATTTTTATAAACACTATTATGACGTAACACCCTAATTTTAAAAAGAACGATATTTTAGATGTCTGATAATTGATTTTAGGTTTGATATCTAAATAAGTTTCTTATTTTCGTTCAAAATTTTAAATAGATTCTTTGCTTTTTTGACATCTCAAGTAGATACTCATTTTTGTTAATTTGATCTAAATAAGTTATTTCCGTTAATTTCATCAAACGGCGTCAATCAGTGTATGACGTGGCCTGGTGATACTCACACATGTCAAAAAAAACGTGTGTGATATAAATTTTTTAAATTTTAGAATTAAAGAATTAAATTAATATATTATAATATTTGCTGAAATTAAGAAAAGAAAGGGCAAAGATGGAAAAGGAAAAGATCTTTTTGCTCAAACATTGATTGTCTCTGCAATTGAGAAAGCAAAATCAAAATTTGGGGGAATTTTCTGAATTAGGTCCAAGACCAAAAAAAGTTATGGTGTAGGCTTGCTTCCCCTGTACACAGGCTCCACCACCTCCATCAGATCAACCACCGTGGACTCTCTACCCAATCTACAGCGTCGCCAGCGACACCAAGCGCCACTGGAGTTATTGTCAGCTACTATCTCCCTTTCTTCTCCTCTTCGCGCGCGAGGTAGTACAGTTGCTCCCCGTGCCACATCTTCGCCGTCACAACGAGGTCGGACGTCGCCGTGACTGCATCAGGGTTGTCACTCTTCCTCATCGACTGAGAGAGCCGTCGCGAACCACCGTCATCACTGCTGACTGAGGTTTCATCAACACCTTCGTCGTCGTTCCTCTCTTCTACGAATGCGAGACCAAACCCTTGGTTGGGTTTATATCTTTACAGCATCGCTGCCATTGGAGCTCCTAATCGTCGCTCACACCACCACCGGGCTTGCTGTTGAAATTATTCTTTCATTTCGCTCTTTTTTTCCGATTGGGTGCCGACAATGGAGATAATGAAGCTTGGAGCTTTCTTGTTCTCTATTTTTTTTTTCTTATACTTCAAATTGTTTATACTTTTGCGTTTGGGAGTTTAAAGGGGTGAATTATTGCCGATGGCTATGGAAGTGGCGTCGGGTTGAAGAGAGCGCAACGCAGCATCTTGGTGTGTGTCCGAAGATGATGATAGCTTGATGTGTTTGTTACTATTGGGAGAGTGATTGTAAAGAAAAAGGGAATAGGGTCTCTTGTTGGAAGAGGGGAAACGCGAGGGCCAAATTCCCCCAATTTTGATTTTGCTTTCCCAATTACAATTGTAGAGACAATGAATGTTTCAGCAAAAAGATCCTTTCCTTTTCCATCTTTGCCCTTTCTTTTCTTAATTTAAGCAAATATTATAATATATTAATTTAATTCTTTAATTCTAAAATTTAAAAAGTCTATATTAAACATGTTTTTTTTACACGTGTCAGTGTCATCTGACCACCTCACACATTGATTGATGTCATTTGATGAAATTGACAGAAAAGACTTATTTACATCAAATTAACAAAAGTAAAGACCTAATTAAGATGTCAAAAAAGCATTAAACCTATTTAAAATTCTGAACATAAACCTATTAAAATATTAAACCTTGATTTTACTATATCTAGTGTAATAACAAATATAATAGTACTTAAAAGATAGAAAATGTGTCTTTCGAAGTCGAAAAATAATTGACATCTAAAACAAACTTCTTTCTAGGTGCACTAATTCCCAAGTAATACAGATAAAAAGAAGAGGAGTTTCAGAGTCATTGTGGGTAAGGAAAAGAGTTTATATATAATTATAGTTTCAATTGATGAGTATATTTACAAATTTACTAACAGCTTAATCTCTAATCGCAATTCCGCATTTTAATTCACATATAGATATTATAATTTAAAATAGATTACAATCTGGATATTTGAAATATTTTATAACATTTTTTTAATGTATCAACAAATATAATGACGTATAGTATCTATGATAATTAGTAAAATAATATTGATATTGTAGGTTAGTATAGTTGAATAGAGTTTATTAAACCATATGACTTAGCATATTTATTAGATCAGATATAAATAAATATAAATAAAGCTCCTAGTTTCATGAGTTTAATTATTGTGTGAGGGATGCTTATTGTAGTTATGAATGCATTTATTTTTTCCTTTAATTCGTGACATGAAAACAATACTTGTCCGTTTGGGAAAATTTCAAATTAGAAAAGCGCATGCTCTGTTCATACACTTTTAGTTTTTCTTGATCTGATTTTCACTTTTTTTTTCTACCTCTCTGTATTTCTTATTACATAATTATCATGTGTGTTAGTGTTTTCCCCTCTTTTAGGGGATATGTTTTTTTTTTCGATTTAATAATATAGTAATGAGGAGTTTAAATAGTTCGTACGGAATTTTATAAATTGAAAAACTTTCTTCGATCTTAAATTCCAAAAGAATAAATCTATGAGAAATTCTCCTTATTGGCTAAGGCAAAAATGTCCTTTGAATATATATTATCAGTTTGCTGAACGTAATGATTGAAACAGATAAGGGTTGGGATGATGGAGGTGCTTAAGGACACAAGGATGTGGTCCTAAGTTCAAGCGTGAAGTGTTAAAGGTAAAGTGAGCAAACTAAGAAACATGTACATATATGAGATACAAAGTGCGAATTTGTGGACAAAATTAGGACAGCAAATGACAAAGAATTGCAATACCCTTCATTGAGTGGTGTACGATGCAACTGCATTACTTTATGTGAAGATGTGGAACAAATGAAATTTAGATTTCCTATGTATCCCGGAATTCAGTTTCCGAAACGAATTTTAAACATTTCCAGAAACTAAATTCCAAAGCATATTTCTGGTTACCACGATCTAGTTTCTAAAATCTTGGAAACTAAATTTCGAAGCTTTAATCATAAAACTTCCTTTACTCCGCAAAAATAAGATCCTGAAACTATAGTAGTCTAAGCTTCCAGATTATTTTGCGGGAGAAAGAGAAAGAGTAATGATAGTGTTTCGATATGTAGGGTAAAGTTCAACGATATAATGTTAAGTGATTTATCTTAAGTTTAAAATTTGTTTTATGTATTTTTACACTTATAAATGATCTTAATTTTATAATTATTTATGTTATTACTTAGTGAAAAATTGTAATAGAAAGTATATTGTTATGTAAATTATTGTACATGAAAAAGATGTATAAATTGGAATATGTAAGCTAATTCTCGCAAAGCGCAAGGAAAAATTAGTAGAGTCAACCGAAGAAATTCACACAGCGCACCAGTACTTGTGCGCTGAGCGAATCAGCCAATTAAAAGAAGACAATATTTTTAAGATTCGCATAGCGCACCAAATACTGTGCGCTTAGCGAATTAGAACAGTTGAGTGCATGAATTAAAATTAATTCGCACAGCGAATACACTCTTGTGCGCTGAGCGAATTAAAATAATTAACTGCTCTGAAAAGACATGACAGAGAGGCAGAAACCAGCTCCTGACACAAAAAATAGAAAAACGCTCTGGAGAACTGGAGAAGACTATCAGGAGACCCTTCAAGACATCAAGACTTCACTTTCTGCAAGGAATTGCTGCAAAGAGTACGTTTTAGATGTCTAGGAGAGGCTAGTTTTTCTGTTCATTGGAATTGGTTGTATGACGATACATTAATGTAAATTTCCTGTGCAATATATGTTTATGTTCTTGTTCTTTTTTTAACTTGCTTTAGATTATACGGAAGTATAATTCTCTTTAAAGGTTGTTTTGTACTGGGAAGTACTTTTAGAACCAGAAACGTAAGAAAAGAAACTAAAAGTGACTACGCTAGGAATAGCTTCTGTACTTTTGGTCATTTTAAACATATGATTTTAATGCAAAATTATCTGTTGAATTAATTAAGAAATTAATAATTTAATAGATAATTTTAGAACTTGCTTTAAGGAATTAAATCAAGATACGTTTATGTGAATGCTTGAACAGAGAACTTATGTTGTCCAGGATGCTACTGTAATGTTAGTCAAAGACCAATTCCTCGCACACCAACTGTTTGATAAAATACCAAAAATAGTTTCTTGTATTGTTTTGTGTATTGTGATGTTTAATTGAGTTATAAAAGGAAGAATTGTCATGTGTTGCGCAAGTCCCTTGGGAGAACGATATTGGACTTTATCACTGTATTACTTGTAACGATTTGGTATACTTGCCAAAAAGTTATCATTTTAAAGTCCATATCTTTTTAACGGTTTGTTCAAATTGTTTAGAAGATGGCTCAGAAGGATGTCAAAGTCACATCAACATTCATAGTTCAAAGTATTAATAGTGTAGTAAATGTAGATCACATAACTCATTATCTCAAATTTGTATTTATAAGTTTTCAAGTGAGTTTTTGATTAATGTCGACCTAATTCTAGCCCAATTGTGGATAATCCCATTATACCTCTAAGTTGGTCCGTATTAAAGTTAATCGTCCTTACCCATGACCGAGCAGTTCACTTTCTTGACCATTCGGTCCTGATGGTGGTTCGCTTACACATTTGAGTGTAGGTTGATCATCCGGTTTGTGGTTGACCGGATGGTCATATGGTATACAGACCTCCAAGCCCGAGCCTAAAATGATTGACGAAGGGGTTTGAAGTTGGTTAAATGATTGTCATCATCCATGTAGACCGAGGGTGGTTAAGATCCTTCAGTCGTCCATTCAGGAAGCCTTTAGATCGTTCAATGTGTTGGTTGATTACCCATTGAAGTGTTTGAAAATATGATTGTAGGGGGATCCCACGTGGCGCTTTGAATCTCGTACCTACAATAATTCAAAGAGTTATATGCTCTGAGTCATTAGATTTGGCTTGAACCAATAATTGAGGGTGACTGACAGTTGAGGCCTTCGCGACTATAAATAGGGGTGAGTCTCGCCTGTCATTTTCACCTTTACTCTTGTACTCTCTTCTGCATGCCAATTGTTCAACTTACTTCAAGTAATAATGTCGATCATCCTATTGTCTTCGCCTAAGTCCTTGGGAGGGGGTGGTCGTGGGTATAGGGACAATGCTTTTTCATCATCGTTGTCACTGTTAATCTCTTCGCCCATTTTAGGATCAATCGACCTGGACACGGATTCTGTTTGCAGTATGACCACTGTAGATAAAAATAAGGTCGCACATGCCAATGATGTTGAGGTCGACGTTGTGTTGGAAATCAACACGAACAATAAGGGGGATGAGGTTGATTAATCTCTCTCGGCCATTCCACGTTACGATTGAGCGTCTCTCGAAGTTGAGGAATATGTAACTTGCTTCCACATGGGATCTCTCGGCCTTGGTTATCATACACTGAGCGAACCCACTTTGTTGAGTACAAAAGTGTCAAGATGTTCAACCTGATTGTTTGCATGGGGAACGAGAGGGTATTTCATGGAAAGAGAAGTTGTCCTATGAACTTCTTCATGTACGCATGTCTCTTCAACGATTTGGTCGTTTATCTTCCCTTATACGATTTTCAAATGGGCCTATTGGTGGAGCTTAACGTGGTACCTATGTTAAGACAAGATCGTCTAAAGATATTAGATGTTTAACAATCCTAGTTTTAAAGTTTAACAATAAACATTAAACGAAATATCTTTTCAAAAGCATTTGATCAATTAAATGAATCGAGGCAATAGACCTTAAAATTCCCTTTGCAAATATGACCTTTCAACTCATAACCTTTTGGAGAAAGACTTTATTGCTTTAGTTCTCGGCAGAGAGGTGATAGACCATTTTAAAAAAAGTTGTCAGCTATACATCAAATTTGATATTTGTAAGGGATAAGTGGGATTGTGCAAAGTGCATGATAACCAAGGCAATAAAGCAATTCCCATAAGGTTGACAACTGAAATGTCATATTTGTAAGATGATCAATGAAATTTGCAGAGTGTATGACTTCAATTGTAGGGAAACCAAAGCTATAAAACCTTTTTGAAAAAATTAATCAATTGAAAAGTTAGATTTATCAAGATTTTATTAGATAATATGACTTCGGTTGCTCCTATAACCGAAACCATAAACCTTTTAGGCATTGATTTTTTCAACATAAGTTCGTTAAATTTTCAAAAATTTCACCGCAATTCCTTCTAAACCGTGACCTAATGAGAGTGTTAAAATGCTATTTCTACATATGAATTATCCTGATATGAATAATAAGCAGTGATGTCTAGTATTTTCGGACGCAATGTAACTATTTACTGTCTCATTTAAAACAAAATCTTGTTGATAAGTTATATACAGAAGTGAGGGCACACATAGAATAGAACCCAACCGAACAGAAGAGGAGACGGTGAAGGCGAAGTAGTGAGCAGCGATGATGGAGTTGTTGAGTTGCAGAAACATCACGTTCATCTTCCTCACAGTTTTGATATTAACTGCAGAAGCGTCAGAGTCAGAATCAGAATCAGGAGAAAGCAGCATCATATCAAGATTCCGGCAGTACCTGAAAATCAACACTGCCCAACCCAGCCCGCGATACAAGGAAGCAGCGGAGTTTCTGATATTGGAAGGGAAAAGGCTCTCTCTGGAATCCCAAAGCATAGAGTTTGTGGAAGGGAAGCCTCTGGTTATTCTGAAATGGGAAGGCACAAATCCCCACCTTCCCTCCATCCTCCTCTACTCCCACACCGACGTCGTTCCCTCCGAGCACTCCAAGTGGACCCACCACCCCTTTAGCGCCCACCTCGATTCCCAAGGCCGCATCTTCGCCCGCGGCTCTCAAGACATGAAGTGCGTCGGTATGCAGTACCTCGAAGCCCTCCGCCGTCTCAAGGCCCGAAACTTCCACCCCCTCCGCTCTATCTACCTCGCCTTCGCACCCGACGAGGAGATCGGCGGCCACGACGGCGCTGAGAAGTTAGCCCAATCGGAGATCTTCCAACGGATGAATGTGGGCGTGGTGCTCGACGAAGGGTTGGCTTCCCCCGACGCCCATTATAAGGCCTTCTACGCTGAGAGAAGCCCCTGGTGGTTGGTCATCAAGGCCGTTGGGGCTCCCGGCCATGGATCCAAGCTTTATGATAACTCTGCCATGGAGAATCTCCTCAAGAGCATTGAAGCTATCAGAAGGTTTCGCGCCTCCCAGTTCGACCTCATCAAAGCCGGCTTCAAGGCCGAAGGTGAAGTTGTTTCTGTTAACATGGTCTTTCTCAAGGCTGGAACTCCATCTCCCACTGTAAGTTTACCACTACCTTTCCTTCTCATACAATACATACATTACAAAACAACAGCAATGTTCCCTGACATTTGTCCGTGTTTCCTCAACATGGTTACAATTGGATTAGTCGACACATTCCACATGTCTCACAAACCATCATCATCATGGTTGAGTGAATGGCAGTATCTGATGATTGTATTCTATTTTGCCTTTTGCTTTGCCAGGGTTTTGTCATGAATTTGCAGCCGTCTGAAGCAGAAGCTGGATTCGACATTCGAGTGCCACCTACTGCTGATCCGGAATCCTTGGAGAGACGCATTGCTGAAGAATGGGCACCTTCGTCCCGCAATATGTCATTCTCTGTAATTAGCTAATTATCCACTCTTTCCTCTATATATTTCTTCCGTCTAGTATATTTTTTAATGCACCCAGCTTATAGTAGATTTCACTTCTTGACTTTTTCACCTTTGAAATTTGCACTCAGGAACCCTGTCTTCTTTCTTATAGAATTTATGCACTAGAACATATTAGATATGACCTTCACCTTCTGCAACATTTTTTCACCTTATAGATATGATGAAATTATAGGATATCGACTAATGATATATGATCAAATTATAGGACATTGACTAGATATATGATAAAGTAATAGGATGTAAGTAGTTCCAAACTTCTTTGAAAATTTTGTGGTATTGTGATATTGAGTTATGTTTAAATTTCACTTTATTAATGTGTATCCTAGTAACCTTTCATTTCATCAACTATTGTTTTGTGACTTTAAGTTAAACTTAAAGTTCCCTTTCTAAAGAACCTTTTCAACTAGAAAAAGAATAAGAGAAAGTCAAGGGTAATGCTTGCTATCTAGTGCTTAGATCTAGAACAAAGAAAACAAAAAGAAAGAAAACTAAACGACAGAAAAACATTGAAAATTCTGGGGTCCTAAGCATTGAAAACAAATAGTAGATAAACCTCTATTTTCATTACCAAGCATATACAAGCACTCAGGAAAGGTAGATGTGCCTCTTCTTTATATGGCAAGATATTCTGGTATCTAATCATTCTTTTGTGTGGTTTGTGTCTAATGAAGTATGGGGTACTCGGTTCATTAAAAGTTTATTTTGTATCAGTTGTTTCAGTTTTGTTCTGGTCCTTACTTTCTGATCATTTCAAGTTTTTTTCCCGGTGATCGCACAACTCATACTTGCATATGTATATGGAATGTAAAGCTTATGCTAGAAACAAATGAAACGAAATGAGTTGAAATTGATAAATAAATTTAGATTGTTATAGTATTCAAACAAAGGCTGAAGACATGAAAGTATTTGTTTCATTGTTATACTTGCATACCTGCCTTTATGAAGGTCGTTGTGATGATGGTTATGACATGGATAGATGTTGTTTTTGGAATAAACTGACTTTTAAAAGGATGGTTATAAAGTGCCATGCTGTTGTCTTTGTGATGGTATGGGTGATCACGTTGGTTCAAATTCTCATCTTCATACCACATGATTGACCATTAGACTTTCCTCATTTTTAGAGTAGATCACCCGCCTTAACGGATTCTTCATCTAATTTAAATTAGCTTGGGCAGTTCAAACAAAAGGCATCCACTCACAGCAAGTCTGGGAAACCACTCCTCACAAAAACCGATAGTTCCAATCCTTGGTGGAGCCTTCTTGAAAATGCTGTCGAAATGGCTGGTGGTAAACTTGGTAAGCCGGAGGTCTTTCCTGCAGCAACAGATGCACGCTACTTCCGTGACCTTGGATTACCAGCAATTGGATTCTCACCAATGGCAAACACCCCTATTCTACTCCATGACCATAATGAGGTGATTCCTTCAATTTATTGTATGCATAATTGCTTGTTTTGTCAATGAGCTTATTTGCATAAGAATTATCATTGTCTTTAGAATCATATATCTGATTTGTTGTTTAGAACTGAAGATTGCAATAGACCTCATAACTGGCATCCTGGGGTTGACTTTAGCCTCTTGCAAAACCCCTCTGCCAGATCAGATCATAGTTTTGGTAAAGAAAGTGTAACCATAAACATGTAAGAGTCAGTGAATATATCTGCTTGATTCTAAAACAATAGTCTTTTCAGGTTCAATTCAATTAATTCGAATTTAGTCAAAACTACCCTCAACTTTCCAACTATTTTGTTAATTTTTTTTCAATGTAAGTATTCTTTGTTGCTTACTCTTAATTACGTAGAAATATTGTTGTGAAAGATAACTTAAAAACCAAAAGTACTATTGTCTTGGAACAGAGGGAATCATAACAGAAGGTAGGTGTTTACACAAAACTGTTAGGATTTAAGGACAATAAGATAGCCCAATCCAAAAGACAAGTCCATTAGGTGAGAGAACCTCAAGATCTAGTACTACGTCGAGTAATTCATTATGCTTTATGTGAATCTTCTAACATGTCTCTTCCTTTAAATGCTGACATCCACAACAGCTTTCACTTTTCTCTTTGACAACTTCACTCATATATCATATGATAGCAATCAGCACAGAGTAGGAGAAAAGATAAAAGAAATTCATATATTATTGCTCACTCTGTCCAAACACTACAGAGGAGAAGATCCACTCACTATACGTGATACAATAACCTCAGCCCCAAGTCCCCAATTACACCTCTCTGCCTTCTCCCAGCACGTGCTTACCTCCCCTCTATATTCTCCCCTTCTCTCTCTTCAAAACAGAAAATATTCCTCACCAGATCCCACCTCTAGCCCATCTACCACTCAACAATTCTGTTAAGATCCCAATCATTGGATGTGTGCTAGTGGACCCCATGAAATAGGTTTCCACTTCTTCCTTTCATACACCGTACACCTTACTGAACTTCCCACATTGCCTTTTTTTCCTTTAAACTTATACTCGTATGATCATATATTTGGTTTGCACTTTAATCCAATTTACTCTGTTCTCAAGTGAATGTCGTACATTAAATATCTGAAGAAGGAAAAAGTAAGAAACTATTATAAAAATGGGAGGTTGATTTGAGTGTTCGTGAATGGAAGTTGAGGTGTCAAAATTACCTAAACTGACTGTAGAATTACCTAAAACTGGTTGTGTATTTGTCTGAGCGTGCTTCAATTAGTAGAAATTACTTCTTATTGCATGATTTCCAAGGTAACAACCTAACACCCAAATGAATATAGAAAACATCAATTATCAATACTTGAACATAAAATAAGAATGTAACCCAATTATTTCTGTAAAGTGGGAGAGCCTCAAATCTTAAGTACCACATGCGGGACTCAACAAAACGATTGTCTCTCACATATCACTGAGATAGGAATTGACATTGTTTTTTTCTTCTTTTTGGGTATGAATTGCACTGATGTCCTTCTATCAGCATCTCTGATTTTGTTAACTGTATTTAGTTTGGAGTTCAAATTTGACGTGATTTTTTTTCTCCTTTACGCAGTTTCTACACAAAGATGAATACTTGAAAGGGATTGAAATCTACGAGTCAATAATCAAGGCATATGCATCATTCAATGACCATGGAAGAGATGGAGCATCCAAAGATGAGTTATGAGTATTAAATGATCATGCAAGAGATAAGTTACGAGCAAATGGTGCGGCACCAACACATCTAGTTCACACTTTCTGCCTTTTTCTCGATCGATGTAACAATACAGAGGAAAAATAATACTTAGAATTAACTGAGTAGATTCTGACACGTGGCATTAAAGAGGAATCGAATGAGATGGTCAGAAACTTAGCTCAGAGCAACTTGGCACTTCCATGAATGCATTCATAGAAAACATTTCTTTGCATAATATTGTTAAAAGTCACTCCTACGATTCACTGCATTGTTAACTACTTTTTTTCTTAAAAACATAATTATGTTTTAAAGTTTTTCGTTTCTTGACCTTTTGAGTTAAACATAAACTTGTTACTTATTTTATTTTGTAAATTATTTTTCATAGGTTGATTGAAAACTTTTTCGTTTTAATTAAAGGTGAATTGGAGAGAAAGAGTGTATAACATTTCAAGAATAATATACGTGTAATTTAAGTATTAATGAAGTCTTTATTTTTGCTAATAATATACGTGTAATTTAGGTATTAATGAAGTCTTTTTTTGTTAATAATTTAGTTATGTTGTTTTATTGCAATAATATGTTTTATGTTTAGTTTTTTTTTTCTTTCTATCATTGGCTTACATAAGTTATGTAGAGATAAATTTCACCCTCATCTCATTTCAAGAATACAAAAATTATAATCTTTTTTTCACTAGAACATGAGTACAACCATGTCAATTAGTAAAATAGATATACAATATTATTACATATATTTAAGAGAGACTATTGTAAAATTGATCAACTAGTGACATTAATGATTGTCAATGACATTTTTGTAAATAAAAATAATTTTTTGTTTAATTTTTTATGATCAGATATAAAAGGTTTCATGTTAGGGTATAAAAGTGTAATGTAAGTGAACATTTTCATGTTTGATCATATGAGATTCATGGTAAGTGATATTTTAAAAAGTTGTGTGAAACTTTACTTTCTCACTTAATTTTTGAAAACATGTGTGCATGACTTTTCTCTTCATTAATAACTATTCTAGATATAATGGAGACTTCATTGTCTTCATCTTTTATGGGTGGTTTCTTATGGAGAATAGTTTTGTTCTATAGGTTTTGTGTTCTTTTTTATTCTTATGGAGAATGGTTTTGTTCGATTAGTTTTCTAAACCTCTACTTTATTCATATTGAAATTGTGATTGTTTTGGGAAACTCTAATGTTTTTCTTTGTTGTTGATAAGTTTTTTGTAGTGGTTGTGGATGTTTCACTGTAGTTATTCCAATTATATTAAAGGTTTGAGTCAAGTACATAATTGTGATATATGCTTTATATCTTGATGGTTGTTTTTCAGAATCTTAATCACAGGAATGCATGAATAATTATATTGTGATTCTTTTGTTATGCATATTGTTGTCATTTGTGGTTCGTGTATGTAGGACAAAGTTGTTCGATTGATATTTTTTCATATTTCAGGTTTTCTTATAAGCTGAAATCATTTTAAGAAAATACCAAAAATTTACCTCAAGTATTAAAAGGTTTAATATAAAATTACGTTAGAGATTTTGTCCGATGTAAATATATTTCTTCCACATAAACGTCTGATTATTAATAAATGTAAACGACCAAAAATTTCATAAATAAAAAACTTCTTCCATGGTAGTGAGAATGTCTAAGTGAATAAGAAAAAAAAAACATTAAGAAAATTTAAGTAGAAAGAAAAAAAAAATTGAAGAATTAACACAAAGATATAAAAAGTTAAACAAAAAGAGAGGAAAATGAATGAAAAGTTTATAGAACAAGGAAAAAAAAGATAAAAATTGAGAAAGGAAAAATTACTCTTAAATTATTTCAATAACACGATTCAACCAAAATCATTAAAGGGGAATTGCAAAACTTTAATATCACCTTCTATTTTAAAATATGAATATAACATTTATTATAGAAAAAACACATTTTATTAACAAATATTTACCGATAATCTTAGATTCATGGATAAATATAAATTATCAATGGAATTATTGACGGATACATGTGTTGCATTTATTGATAGATATTTTTGTCAGTAATTTATATTTATCAATAGATCTGTCTATTGAGAAGGTATTGTTGATTTAATTTTTCGATAGATATAAATTCATCAATATGTTATGTGATTAAATCAGGTCAAAATTTGATATTTTTGGGATGCCACAATTACGAGTGAAAATTTAAAATTTTTAAAATCATAATATCAATGCAAAAACCAAATTCAATAAGTCTTTACAATTCAAGAAAACTAAACCAAAATTTCAATTTAATTATAAAATAAAACTCCATATAAAATAGTTTATTCAAACAATCATATATTTCTCAACTCTCTCAATCCACTCGCCGCACTCTACATCATCCGAACTAACTCCATGATCATTTGCTCTCGTATAAAAACGATTATTACAGGTGGAAACCACAAGCACAACATGCAAGTGTGAGCTAACAAAAACAAGTCATATAAACATACATACTAATTATATCAACCACAATCAATCACACAACAAGATACAAACCTTCAGATCATATCAGCCAAAATCAAACACACCATACATATAATTAATTCAACAGGATATATATATATATATATATATATATATATATATATATATATATATATATAGTGTACAATATAAAATGATGTGATATAATATATTTTAGTGATGGACAGCTAAATTGTGATTTTGATTTTATCAATATAATAGTGTGTTATATGAAATAACAACATTTGTGGGTTATTGATATTTATTTGTGTCTTTGTTGTCGTGGTGAAATTATTATGTATTTGAAGTTATTTTATTTAGTTCAAAATGTTTTTCTCTGTTCTGTTATTTATATTTTTGGGTGTTGATTTAAAATTAGAATGTTGTTGTTTTTAGAATGTTGTTGTTGTTTAATTGTATAAAATACATGTTGTTGGTTGTTTTATTGTTTAAAATACATGTTGTTGGTTGTTTTATTCATGATTATTGTCTATGTGCTCTTATTTAAAATGCATGTTGTCTTAAGTGTTTTGTTAAATTGTTTTGCATGTTTCTGGGTGTTTAAATCTACTACCATGCTATTTTCTGTATTTTTCCAAGTTTTATTGTATGTTGTTGTGTTTAGCCGAACTGTGTATGATGATTTTCAAGCTGTGTGTGGTTGGTCAAGTTGTTTGTGTTGATTATTGAGTTATGTGGTTGATTGTTATGCTATGTTTTGGACTTGGTCATGTTGTTTGTTATTGGTTGAGTTGCTTGATGGTGTGATGACTCATCCATCTGGTTAATGCTAGGAAACGAGTTTGGTTATTGTTGAGTCGGTTCGAGTGTTGCTGGAAGAGGTGATTGTGTGATGGCTTGTTGATCCAGTCGATACGGGGAGGCAGAGTTGTATGTTATATCTTTTGTTGTTGTAATTATAAAGGTGGGTATGGTTCCTTTTCACTTGAGGCTTTAGTAAGTTGAGGAAAAGGGAGGTTGTTTCGCCCATAAGGCTTTGGGCTTAAGTAGAGATGATACTCGTAAGGCTTATGGAAGTAGGGAAAATAGGTCATGACCTTTAAGGCTTTGGGCTTAAACAAAGATGATATTCGTAAGGCTTATGGAAGGAGGGGAAACAGGTCATGACTATAAGGCTTTGGGCTTAAAAAAAGTATACTTGTAAGGTTTATGGAAGCAGGTAAAGTGAAGTCTGACCGTAAGTGTGACGCCCGGGCACTGAGAGGGCGGGGAGTGATCACCGGTGCAAGAGGCACGGACAAGGAGCGGCTCCTGGCAGGCTTCTAGTAGAAAGGGCACATGGACGAATCGAACATACACCGGAATGAGAGGGATCTGGAGACTGTATAGGTATGGGACTATACAGTTGAAGGATAGCTTAAAGGAATTGATTTGGCTACTCATATCACCAAAATTCATTTGTTTTTCGGTAGCCTAACCCATAAGAACTCCATGGTTAAGCGTGCTTAGCCTGGAGTAATTCTGGGATGGGTGACCTTATTTGGATTAGAGCTGTCAAAATGGGTCATAACCCGCGGGCCAATCCGGCCCACCACGGGTTTGAAAAAATTGTATTTTTTTTATGCGGGTCAGATTTCAACCCGGCTCATTTAAACCCGCTCATGCGGGTTGAACCCGTGGTAGGCCGGGTTGGCCCACCAACCCACCTACCTAATTTTATTTTATTAAAATTTAATTTTAATTTTATAAAAATATTTATTATTATTTTTTGCTTGAAAAAATTATTTAGGTTCTCTATATTCAAAATTAATTAAACATCCATGTTGGAAGTGAAATTTGGGAGTGAAACTTGTTTAGGTTTGAATTATAGAAAGTTTGTAATTTTTTATTTAAAAAAAATTGTAATTAAGTGGGCCAGTAAACCAACCCGTTTACCCACCAACTCATGGTGGGTCGGGTAGGGTTCGAATTTTTCGAACTCACTAATAAATGAGTCGGATTGGGTTGGCTCATTAAGTGACGAATCCGTGGTAGACCGGATCGGATCGAGTCAAATTACCTGTTTTGAGAGCTCTAATTTGGATATTACTTAATGGTAATGTTTTGTGTAATGTGAATGTGGTTTGAACTTATGGATTATAATGAATGTTTTGAGTAATGTGGGTGAATATGATTATTATTTATTATCTTGTATTATTTATTAATTAGCTTACTTTTACTTGTTTACAAGAACAGATAATGTTATAAATTATGTTTTTAAAGTCTAGAATGAAGATATACGTGGAAAAGTCTTATAGAGTTTTTGAAATAAGTTTAAAATAATGTTTTCTTTTAATTGTAATTTTTGAACAATATTCTTTTTAAGTTTTAGAATTAGAATGATGTTTGTTTATTCGAAATTTTAATTTTAATACGATAATTAAATAAAATTTTATTCGTTCACCGTAACATGGTACGATTTTAGGTTAATAAATATTTTATCAATTACACGTAATCTTGAAATAGATGTCACACGAAACCGTTAGTATTTAATGTTAAAAGAATTTCATATTCAAATAATTATTTTTATCAAACAAAATGCTGTATTTTATTTAATACTAATAAATTTAAATAACTAATAATATTAGAATAAATCATTATGTTTATGACATGAATTACTTAAGTGAAAATAGATTCCCGAACTGTTTTTCATTTTTCATCAAAAAGAAATAAACAAACCCAAGTTTTTTGAGGCAAACACAATCAGAAAACAGAAGCAGCAATGGAGTTGAGTTGCAAAAACATCATAATCATTTTCCTCGTACTTATGATAGCAGCAGTATCAATCGCAGAATCAGTGTCAGAATCAGAAGCAGAAGAAAACAGCACCATATAACGATTCCTGCAAAATCTCAAAATTTCTCTTCATACGTTGAGAGAAGACGCCTCTTTCCTTGGCTGTAACTAGTGCAATTGCAATAACAATATCATGTTGTCAATGAACAAAACATCTCCAAGGTTTTGGGGCCTCAATTTCCTTCCTCACAGTACTCTTCAACGTCTCTATATGCCATTCAAAACCCCCACTGTGCAAACCGCGTCTCCTGCCGCCTTATTAAAAGATTCACAAAGCCTCACCAAACTCCCTGTATCCTATTCAAACCTCTTATCACAATGTGTTGCTGCAAAGTCGCTAACTTCAGGTATGGAACTCCATGCCCACTTGATCAAGTTTGGATTTTCCCGCCATCCAGGTCTCAGGAATTACCTGGTAACTCTCTATTCCAAGTGTTGTCGTTTTAGGTATGCCCGCAAGCTGGTTGATGAAAGTTTTGAGCCAGATGTGGTTTCTTGGTCTTCATTGCTATCTGGGTATGTGCAAAATGGGTTTGTGGAGGAGGCACTGTTGGTGTTTAATGAGATGTTCTTGTTGGGTGTTAAGTGCAATGAGTATACCTTCCCAAGTGTGCTTAAGGCATGCTCGATGAAGAGAGATTTCAACATGGGGAGGAAGGTTCATGGGATGGCTGTGGTCACGGGGTTCGAGTCTGATGGGTTTGTTGGTAACACTTTGGTTGTTATGTATGCTAAGTGTGGGTTGCTAGATGATTCTAAGAGGTTATTTGGAGGAATTGTGGAGCAAAATGTTGTTTCATGGAATGCCTTGTTCTCTTGTTATGTGCAAAGTGAGCTGAGAGGTGAGGCTATAGATTTATTTAAGGAAATGATGAGGAGTGGAATGAGGCCTAATGAGTTCAGCATTTCCATCATATTGAATGTCTGTGCGGGTTTGCAGGATGGTGGTCTAGGAAGGACGCTTCATGGACTTATGCTGAAGATGGGGCTTGATTTGGATCAGTTTTCCGCAAATGCGTTAGTTGACACGTATTCTAAAGCGCGGGAGATTGAAGGTGCGGTTGCTGTTTTTCAGGAAATTGCACACCCTGATGTTGTTTCTTGGAATGCAGTTATCGCTGGTTGTGTTCTTCACGATCGTAATGATTTGGCTTTAATGATGTTGGATGAGATGAATAGCTCAGGAACTTCTCCCAATATGTTTACACTTTCGAGTGCTTTAAAGGCTTGTGCTGCAATGAGGTTCAAGGAACTGGGTAAACAGTTACATTCTTGTTTGATAAAGAGGGTTGCTGATTCAGATTTGTATGCTTCTGTTGGACTCATAGATATGTATTCCAAGTGTGAAATGATGGATGATGCAAGAAGAGCTTACGATTCGATGCCAAAGAAGGACGTTATTGCATGGAATGCTTTGATCTCTGGTTACTCACTGTGTGGGGATGACTTAGAAGCTGTCTCACTTTTTTCTAAAATGTATAATGAAGATATAGATTTCAATCAAACTACTATTTCAACAGTTCTCAAATCTGTGGCCAGCTTGCTGGCAATTAAGGTGTGTGAGCAGATTCATTCAATTTCCATCAAATCGGGAATTTATTCAGATTTCTATGTCATAAACAGCCTTCTTGACACATATGGAAAATGTAACCATATAGATGAAGCTTCAAAAATATTTGAAGAGCGCACTTGGGAAGATTTGGTGGCTTACACATCCATGATAACAGCATATTCTCAATATGGCGATGGGGAGGAGGCTTTAAAACTATATTTACAAATGCAAGATGCAGATATCAAGCCAGATGCTTTTATCTGCAGTTCTCTCTTAAATGCATGTGCAAAGTTGTCTGCATATGAGCAAGGGAAACAATTACATGTCCATGCCATCAAGTTTGGATTTATGTGTGATATTTTTGCCAGCAACTCTCTGGTTAATATGTATGCAAAGTGTGGAAGCATAGAGGATGCTGATCGTGCCTTTTTTGAGATACCAAACAGAGGAATAGTCTCATGGTCTGCAATGATTGGAGGATATGCTCAGCATGGCCATGGCAAAGAGGCCCTTCAGTTGTTCAATCAAATGCTTAGAGTTGGTGTGCCTCCCAACCATATTACTCTAGTTAGTGTTCTTTGTGCATGCAATCATGCTGGTTTGGTAAACGAGGGCAGGCAATATTTCGAAAAAATGGAGGAAATGTTTGGTATTAAACCCACACAAGAGCATTATGCTTGTATGATTGATCTCCTTGGACGATCTGGGAAATTAAATGAAGCAGTGGAGCTTGTAAATTCCATTCCTTTTGAGGCCAATGGCTCAGTTTGGGGGGCACTTCTAGGAGCTGCGAGAATCCATAAAAATATAGAACTCGGTCAGAAAGCTGCAGAGAGGCTTTATGATCTAGAGCCAGATAAATCTGGTACCCACGTTCTCCTTGCAAACATCTATGCCTCTGCAGGGATGTGGGAAAATGTTGCTAAGGTTAGAAAGGTAATGAAAGACAGCAAGGTGAAGAAGGAACCCGGAATGAGTTGGATTGAGATCAAAGACAAGGTATACACTTTCATCGTTGGAGACAGGAGTCATTCTAGAAGTCATGAAATATATGCTAAATTGGATCAGTTGGGTGACCTTCTGAGTAAGGCTGGATATAGTCCCGTTGTAGAGATTGATATACATAATGTGAACAGAAGTGAAAAGGAGAAACTCTTATATCACCACAGTGAGAAACTTGCTGTGGCCTTTGGATTAATTGCTATGCCACCCGGTGCCCCTATAAGGGTGAAAAAGAATATACGAATTTGTGTTGACTGCCACACCTTTCTCAAATTTGTATGTAAAATTGTCTCAAGGGAAATTATTGTTAGAGATATTAATAGATTCCACCATTTTAAAGATGGCTCATGTTCATGTGGTGATTACTGGTAATATCATCATCATCCATTCTTTCAGTTTCACAAGATACGTAGATTCTTTATCTTTACTACTTCAACTGTTTCATGACTATAGTCACTATTGAAACACACACTGATGGCATAATTACTCAGAAGTCAAATATCCAATTTACTGGAGGTTCATTATTATTTCCCTATATTTTCACTGGATTAATGTTGGAGATTGTAAGGAAAAGGGAAGAGAGATGAAAGACATTGGTTAATACGCGTGAACTTAGATGTTGCCCTAAAATTGTGATTTCTTGCCTTAGATGAAGGCTACCAAGACAGGATTCGGTTTCTGTTGAACTGGTTCTTTATCACATTCAAATTTCTCCACATTCGATGTTGAATGCACCATTTTATCCCATTCTCCAGCTGGAGATGTTTGGGTGCCTCTAGTGACTGATTTCATAACTCAATATTTTCTTTTGTATAATAGGTTCCTTTTCATCTTGATAAATTAAAAATCGGATAATGATTTCAATGGTGTTATTATAATTATCGGGCTAATATACCTCTGTCCTGCTACTGTTAAAGAAAATGTAGAAAGATGATAGAGGATATTGATTCAGTGTTTTGTTTTCACTTTCATGAAAATTTGCAGCTACAAGAACAAACACCTGCATTAAAAGATATAAGATAATGACATTGGTCAGCTACATGGATTATGAAAATGATATATTCACTATAAGTTCTGTTGTATAAGTTGGCTCAATTTTATATTGGTCATTAGTTTGAAGGTATCTCATCTCCATTGTTTTTGGGTGTATAAGGGCGTGGATGTGTCCGATTACTGTATAATATTTCTTTCCAAACTGTGCCGTGTATGTGGAAATAGAGCAAATGGCAAAAATAGATGAAACGTGTTGAGATTAACTAATTAATCCAAATGATTAATTAATTATTCAAACTAAAAGAAAAATTACAAAAGCTAGTATGGGAGTGCAAGTGTAATATGAAATATCATATGTTGGATCAAAATGAGTTAGATGAAAAACATGTCAGTAAGAAAAAGATCCGTAAAAGTGTTCAGATGGGTTCCATTGAAAAAGATGTTTTGGTCGATTTTTTTTGTTCTTTCATAATTTCTATATGAAACTGCACTAGTGTTTCTCCATCCTAGTTGACTCGACCAATGCTTCTCCAATATAAAGTTTCTGCATAGAGACGAAAAGTTGAAAGGATTGAAATCTAGGTTCACGCTACTTCTGCGAACTTGGATTGCCAGCAATTGGATTCTCACCTATGGCAAACACCCCTCTTCTACTCCATGACCATAATGAGGTGACTCCTTTAATTTATTGTATGCATAATTGCTTGTTTTGTCAGTGAGCTTATTTGCAGAAAAGTTTTCATTGTCTTTAGAGGAGTTATCATTGTCTTTAGAATAATATATCTAAAAGTACTACTGTTTTGGAATGGAAGGAATCTGGTCCTGCAAAAAACTGTATGCATTTTACCAAAGACAAAAATGTGAAGAACTCTCTTGACCTCAAGTAAAGTAGATAGCACTAAGAACAAAATAGTTTTGTCTCTTGACTCTGACAGTTAGCATTTTATTTATAGGCAAATAGGTTACAAATTGTTTTTATTCCTCATCAAAGGAGAATATTACAATTACAAGGATAATAATAAAAGATAAAGATACAAAGGTAACAACTACTTATCTAGTCTACCATATTACAAAGATAATAATCACATATAAGATCTCTCTTTTTGTTAATAAAATTTAAATTAAATATAAGATGAATTTACGCTCAATTTCTGGGCTCATAAACTTTAGGTCAGCTTTTAGGCATTTAATATCCACCTTTGAGTATCGGATCGGGGACAATACACAGCCCTCCAACCTTGAGTCCTCGGCTTGTTGGGATGAAAAGGTTGTCATAAACCGTCTACCATCTTCCAATATCGGGTCTGACCTTTACTTTTTCTCACACCATCTTTAGGTAAGTTTCTCCATTTTTTTTATAAATTTGATATTCGTTTCTAGTTGTCTAATATTTTATGACCTTATTTACTTTAGCTACAAAATATACAACTCTTTGGTTTTGTTTTAGTTTACCAATAGCAGTCCTAGTCATGTTGAATTAATGGGCATTCATATTAGTAATTCATGAACCCTTAATGACGAGAAAAACAATATAAATGACATGTATATATAAATGACAAGTTTATAACTCAAGATCTACAACCTTCATAAGCCTCGATGAATAACTAAGTGTGAAAATGTACCTATCATATATTCGTGATGTTTCAACAGGAAAAAAAAATGGTGAAATCAAATACAAAGTTACTTTGATAAGTCAAGAATAATGCTTACTAGTCACTTGAGTGTTTTAACTCGCTATCATTTTTCGTTAAGACCTTTCAATAATAAAGAAATTAATTGGATAATAAGGACACTAATTGAACAAGTTAACATATCTAGACTACTAATTTATGAGTTTTTCGTGATAAGATTTCTATTGAAGGTCAAGGCACGATTAACATCTGACATTGCAATTTTTCAAAGATAAAATATATAAAGTAATTGTACCTTGTTTGAGCCCTCAACATACAAATATTATAAACATCCTTAGAATAAAAATGCATAAATCTTATGTATTGTTTGCCTTAGCTTGAATCTAAGGAGAGTAAATAGTTGATGAGCCCTCAACATACAAATATTATAAAAATGCTTAGAATAACAATGCATCAATCTTATGTATGGCTTACCTCGGCTTGAATCCGAGAAAAGTAAATAGTTTATGAGCCCATTTTAGTTTTATGGTTGAAAATTTTCGCAACAACTACCAAGTGACTCAATTCAAGTACCAACTTTTTTGTCTCTTTCAGCTTTAACAATTGTGTTTGACCTTCCAATTATCTTTCGTAAGGGTATACATTATTATATTTCTTTGAATTACCATAGATTATCTTCACCTTTTTATACTAGACTTTCTTCTTCTTCTTTTTCTTTTTTTGTTCTTTCCAAAATCTATTAGTGATGCCTTAGCCCATCTTGGTTGGCGCTAGATCGTGCTTGATGAACTAAGTGCTCTTTGGAATAGTAGAACTTGGATGTTTGTCTCATCGCTGTTTAGGAAATTTGTTGTTAGTTGTAGGTAGATTTTTGCTATCAAAGTTGATCTTAATTGATACACTCCTCCAAATAGCATTTGTTGCTGGAAACCATGAGCAAGGGATGAACCATCATAGGAGACTAATGGAGGCAACGAAAAACAAAGAACTAATGGGTGCAAGATGGAAGAAGATGGCTCTCAGTGCAATAGTGTGGTGGTGTTTGGGGTGAGTTAGGAAGCCTATCTAGGAAAGGTGGTTAGAGGAGGTCAAGCTCTCTCTCTCTAGTCAAGACTTTGCAAAAGAAGAAAGCCTTGAGTGATCTCAATAGAGTTTTCTTATTAAATTCACAAAATGTCTACAATGGAGTGGAGAAGGTGGATTTATAGATCCATCCAAGCTTTCCCATGATGCTACTGATAATGCTAATTCTTACCATTATCTAAGCATCATTTTAGTAGCAAAATCAACTCCTTCATAGCTTTAACCTTGTTTTATCCTCACGTTTTGTGTGTTTCCTAGTTTTCTTGTGTTTATTTGGTATATGCTTGTTTTTACCTCTAATCTCTATGTTTGAGTGTGTGAAATAAAGGAATAGGAAGCAATTCTAGTGGAGGAAAACAAACAAGAACTCAAGGCAACATGTTTTGGGACAAGAAAAGATCAATTTGAAGCAAATACCCATGTTGGACGCCTTTGGAAGCGCACAAGAGCCTAAAATTCAGAATGCTGTCAAAACTGTCAGGCCCGGGCGCCCCAGAAGGGGGCTTGGGCGCCACAGACTGGGGCTGGGCGCCCCTTGGCTGCTGTTTTCTGCAGATTTGGCGCCCGGGTGCCCTTTGATTCGCTGTTTTGTGTTTTTATGGCGCCCGGGTGCCCCAAAAGGGGGCGCTGGGCGCGACTTGTGCTGATATGTCGAAAATAGGTTATTTAAACATAGGTCTTGGGATTTTTGGGGGACTTCTCCTCCTATACTTCATTGCTTCGCCAAGAGAGATTGGGATAGGCCCTTGGAGGCTATTTGGGGTGTTGGGAAGCTCTCCCACTCCTCCTTGAGTCTTCAAGCTTCATCAATGGTGATTTGCCCCTTTTGGGGTTGAGGAAGAAGATGGGTCACAAATTGAAGATGGAGATGCGAATGGGAGGCGCAAATGGAGCATGGAGCAGCTGCCAAGAACCTTGGGAAAGGCTTTGCATCTTCTCTTTGGTTCAAATTTCTTCCCTATCTCTTCAATTTTGTAGAACCCTAAGTTCTCCTCCATGGAGGGCTTTTCCTATTTGTTGAGATTAGATGTAATAAACTGAATCTTGTGTATTTTGTGATGTTAATACATATGCTTTTCCATTCCAATGTTAGTATTTGATTTCTATGCTTAATGCTTGTTGTGGCTTGATCACCCATGGCTTGAAATGTGGTTCTTGATGTATTGGAAAATATGACTTGAACTTAGAACTAAAATTGAACACTAAATTGATGGAATTGAGTTGTTTGTAAATGCATGAGAATGAAGTAGATGAAATCTAGTCTTGACAAATTGTAAATACACTATGTTAAATTCCTTGCACACCAACTGTTTGATAAAATACCAGAAAGAGTTTCTTGTGTTGTTTTTGTGCACTTTGATGTCTAATTGAGTTATAAAAGGAAGAATTGTCATGTGTTGCACAAGTCCCTTGGGAAAACGATACCTGGTCTTACCAGTTTTATTACTTGAACGATTTGGTACACTTGCCAAAGAGATAACAAGTTTTTCAAACTCCCCCAAACTTACAACGTTGCTTGTCCTCAAGCAAAAGTACTTCACATAGCAAACAATTCAATCACAATAGTCTAGCAACTCAAGTACGTTTAAATCAAATAAACAAAATCAATCATGCTTGCTCAACTTAGAAATTACATTCATGAGACAATATGGTTTTAGCAAGCTAAACTTCAATCATGGTGCTCATAATTTAAGATCACAAGATAGATGCAAATGATAGATCAACAAACGTGGCAAGATGTTTTCATTGAATGCATGGACCCAATCCTCACCGAAGAAAGTGTTTCACTCAAGCACAGTGGTGTAGAAGGATGTGTGTCTAACTCTCAACTATCACAGTGTTACACAAATCAAATTTGCCATTCGTTTCAACACTATCAAACACATTCATAAGCAAGTTAGCATCACAAGGACTTTTTTCAGGCTTGTATTGTGGCTGGGCTAAGAAGAAAAATTGGTTTTTCTGGACAACAAAGTACCTTGAGCTAAGAGAGAAAACAATTTAATTCATGATATAACATTAGTCTCTCTTTTTGCTTCACAATTGGATAAACCACTTCTCAACTTATTTCCCAACTCTTGTTCATTCAATGCATTTTTATTTCTTTTCTTCTTCTTTCTTCTTCTTTCTTCTTTTTCTTTCTTTTTGACTCATATTATTATTTTCTCAATGCTCTCTTATTACATAAACTCCCCCAAACTTAAATCATTCTCCTCATCCTAACATATATGTTCATCTTAACTCAAGGTAAGGAGGTTAAAGATTTTTCAATTAGCTTAAGGTTCCAGGGATGAGAAAGTTCTTCTCAAGGTTCAAGGGTTTTGCATTGGCTTCTAGGCTAAAAAATGTAGAAGAGGTTGAAGAACAAGATGGCCTTGATCATTTGTAACAAGCAAGCAAATAGTTCAAATAGAGAAACTCAGGCAAAATCAACTGTGATTTCAAGGTAATAGCACTCAACAATAAACTCTGGGACACAACATCTCACAGGTTTACTCAGGGTTCCAAATTTTGAAAAACATCATGCCCAGAATATTGATCACAATAAAAATCAAGCATCTATCTAAGCAGATACAAGCAACCACAATCTCCGTTCAACAGGCTCAAACACATAATCTCAATCAGATATTCAAAACAATTCAACTGTATAATGAGCAAACACAAGAGATCTGTATTCAATTCAAGCATAGCATATGATTCACTTAAATCACCAGACCAATTGCAGAAGAATTATCCACTAGGAAAGTCAAAAAGAAATCCAAAAACTAAAAACTGAAAGCAAATAAAAAGAAAAACTTGAAATTAAAACTGAAAAACCGCTTAAAATGGACTCTTTGAAGCTCCAGTAGTGTAGAACACTAGCTTCACTTATTAACTGAAACATCTTCCTCCTCACAGTAGCTTATACTCCGCAACTGCTCCACCTCCCCCATCAGTAGGGGCTTGGCCCCCAAGCCGTGCTTTAAAGCCTAATGAAGATGTTATCTCTCTTTTTGGTGGACCAACTTATTGCTCAAATTCCTCAGCTCCTTGTATATTCATCTTCATCAACGTTCATACCTTTTGCTTGCAAGAACACCAAGAAACTCGAACAAACATGTTAGTCCAATTTTTATATAAACCAAGTTTTGATAATTGAAAATTGAAAAACATAAAGATAAAAACAAAAAGTAACAAATAAAGAAGTGAAATAGAAAAATGACAAACACAACAAAGAGACAAGGAAAAGAAGAAAGAAAGCTTGCATAACATGAGCACACCAACCAAACAACAATTCTAATATGCAGAATGATTGAAATGGATTTCCTAACTAACCTCACTCAGATCCCTCTTCTTGCAAGATCACTTAGTACTCTTCTAGGGTGATGAATACTACTTTCCCTGTTCTCCAATGTAAAAACACTCAGATCCCTCTTCTTGTGCCTATCTAAGCTTGACACACCTCACCCAATCCCTTGACATAAGCATGTATCAACACTTGCATTAAGAACCAGAACAGTGGGGTCCAAATACACAATCACATCGGCGTCACTCGGGTGACTAGAATATTTGGGTTGATTTAGCTAGTTCGGCTACTGAAACCCCATCCTTGGGCATCCCAACAACTAGATCATGCTCTAAGGCGTACCCCGAAACAAGCTTTAAGTACAAACCAAACCAGTGGAAAGTATAAACATCTGAAGGCAAACTGCATAAAAGAAACACAAACAAAACAGACATACAATTGGCAATTAATTCCACTTTCCCTGTTTTCTAAAGTTAGAACACTCAGATCCCTCTTATTGTGCCTTCCTAAGTATGAAAAACCCTCACCCAATCCCTTGGCATAAGAAGTCCATCAAAACTTGCCTTAAGTTCCAAAACAGTGAATCCAAACACACAACCCCATCCCTGGTGACTAGCACATCTGGTTTGATTTAGTTAGTTCCGCTACTGAAACCTTATCCCTAAGCATTTCAATAACTGCATCAAGGCTGCTGAAACCCCATCTCTGGGCATCCCAACAACTAGATCAAGCTCTGAGGCGTACCCCGAGACAGGCATTAAGTACAAACTAAATCAATGGAAAGTCTTAGAAACTAAAGCCAACTGCAGACAAAACAAAATTCAAAGACACAACAAACAACAAAGTCTAAAAGAGCCATAAATGCCCAAATTGCCTTGTGTTGGAACACAAGTCCCCGGCAACGGCGCCAAAAACTTGTTATCTCTTTGGCAAGTGTACCAAATCGTTCAAGTAATAAAACTGGTAAGACCAGGTATCGTTTTCCCAAGGGACTTGTGCAACACATGACAATTCTTCCTTTTATAACTCAATTAGACATCAAAGTGCACAAAAACAACACAAGAAACTCTTTTTGGTATTTTATCAAACAGTTGGTGTGCAAGGAATTTAACATGGTGTATTTACAATTTGTCAAGACTAGATTTCATCTACTTCATTCTCATGCATTTACAAACAACTCAATTCCATCAATTTAGTGTTCAATTTTAGTTCTAAGTTCAAGTCATATTTTCCAATACATCAAGAACCACATTTCAAGCCATGGGTGATCAAGCCACAACAAGCATTAAGCATAGAAATCAAATACTAACATTGGAATGGAAAAGCATATGTATTAACATCACAAAATACACAAGATTCAGTTTATTACATCTAATCTCAACAAATAGGAAAAGCCCTCCATGGAGGAGAACTTAGGGTTCTACAAAATTGAAGAGATAGGGAAGAAATTGGAACCAAAGAGAAGATGCAAAGCCTTTCCCAAGGTTCTTGGCAGCTGCTCCATGCTCCATTTGCGCCTCCCATTCGCATCTCCATCTTCAATTTGTGACCCATCTTCTTCCTCAACCCCAAAAGGGGAAAATCACCATTGATGAAGCTTGAAGACTCAAGGAGGAGTGGGAGAGCTTCCCAACACCCCAAATAGCCTCCAAGGGCCTATCCCAATCTCTCTTGGCGAAGCAATGAAGTATAGGAGGAGAAGTCCCCCAAAAATCCCAAGACCTATGTTTAAATAACCTATTTTCGACATATCAGCACAAGTCGCGCCCAGCGCCCCCTTTTGGGGCACCCGGGCGCCATAAAAACACAAAACAGCGAATCAAAGGGCGCCCAGCGCCCCCCAAGGGCGCCCGGGCGCCAAATCTGCAGAAAACAGCAGCCAAGGGGCGCCCAGCCCCAGTCTGTGGCGCCCAAGCCCCCTTCTGGGGCGCCCGGGCCTGACAGTTTTGACAGCATTCTGAATTTTAGGCTCTTGTGCGCTTCCAAAGGCGTCCAACATGGGTATTTGCTTCAAATTGATCTTTTCTTGTCCCAAAACATGTTGCCTTGAGTTCTTGCTTGTTTTCCTCCACTAGAATTGCTTCCTATTCCTTTATTTCACACACTCAAACATAGAGATTAGAGGTAAAAACAAGCATATACCAAATAAACACAAGAAAACTAGGAAACACACAAAACGTGAGGATAAAACAAGGTTAAAGCTATGAAGGAGTTGATTTTGCTACTAAAATGATGCTTAGATAATGGTAAGAATTAGCATTATCAGCTACCAGCTAAGGTTGATCATCAGTCGCAAAGTGTGGATTGACACGTATACATCATGTTTTTATTGTGGAAAATGTGAAAGAACTTGAGCTACGTTCGCTGGCTGTAAAGAAGTTCCACGTACACGCTGGGCGAGAGAGGTTATGCGCTGATCGCGGCCCAATCTAGAAGTCATCCTAGACATTGGTCTAGATTAAGTAGTTCTTCACTTCTACTTGCTTGGGGTGTCTTCTAGGTCCTCTTTGAGTCTTCTAGCCATACCTCTAGTGATGGAGCCTTGATTGAAAGATGGTATTGGTCCTTGATTGGTAGATGGGCTTGGGACCATGCTAT
The DNA here is from genome assembly GCA_036885675.1 of Vigna mungo. NCBI lineage: Eukaryota > Viridiplantae > Streptophyta > Magnoliopsida > Fabales > Fabaceae > Vigna > Vigna mungo. The sequence goes on from CP144701.1 coordinate 3,237,498, forward strand.
CACTAATGACCTCTTTATCAATTGCATGTCAAAAATGTTTTTTCTCAAAGGAGATTTGCAGGAAGAGATTTATGTGGAGCAGCCTCAAGGATAGAGATTTATATGGCCTAAAACAACTCCTAGGGAGCAGCATTGTTCAATGATTTGGTATGACTCAAAGTGGTGTAGATCATTCAGTCTTTTACTGTCACTCAAGTACTGAATATGTTTATTTCATAGTATATGTTGGTGACATTGTTCTTACAAATAGTGATCATCATGGCATCTTCCAAATGAAACAACAACTTTGCCACCATTTTCAAACCAAAGATCTTGGCAAACTTAGATATTTCTTAGGTATTGAGGTAACACGATCCAACAATGGTAATGTTATATCTTAAAAGAAGTATGCATTGAACATTTTGAAGGAAACTAGGTTGATGAATTCAAATTTGTTGAAACATCCATGGATCCTAATACCAAACTCCTATTAAATTAGGGAGAGCTTATTTCAGATCTTAAGCAATATAGAAGATTAGTTAGAAAATTGAATTATTTTACCGTTACTCATCTTGACATTTCCTTTATGAAGATCATTGGAATGCAATTATTCCTATATTAAAATATATTAAAGGATCTCCTAGAAAAGGTTTGTGATATTATTCCAATAACTATACAAAAGTTGTTTATTATTAAGATGCTAATTGGGCAAGATTTCCTTCTAATAGAATATCTCTACTTTCAAATATTGTGTTTTTGGTGGTCACTTGATCTCTTGGAAGAGCAAGAAACACAGTGTCGTGACAAGACCTAGTGTAAAAGCATAATATAGAGTTATGGACTCAGTCACTTGTGAACTTGTTTAGCTTAGCCAATTGTTTAAAGAATTACAATTTGGATATATCACTTAAAAGACACTTATATTTGACAATTAGGTTGCTCTTCATATAAATTCTAATCTTAACTTTCTTGAGAGGACCATACATATTAAGATTGATTATCATTTTATTCTCTTAATCTTATCTTTCTTGAGATGACCATACATATTAAGATTAATTATCATTTTATTCAAGAAATGATTATATTCGAAGACATCACTTAAGTTCGTTAACTCCAATTATCAATTAGTATATATTTTTACTAAATCCTTATCAAGATCCAAAACTGATTATATTTATAACAATCTTGAAACATGTGATTTATTGAGAAAAAATATTAGAAATATTATCTTTTAATTCTTTATCTTCTATTTTTTTATAATTATCTTTATCTATCATTAGTTGTATTTCAAACTTAATCCATATTATTTTTATTATAAATACAATATTCTAATTATCTTTATCTATCATTATTTGTATTTCAGACTTAATCTATATTATTTTTATTATAAATACAATATACCATGTATATTTTCTACAAAAGAGGTTAATCTTATACTTAGTCCATATTATTCAACCCTTTCCTTAAAAAAAATATAATCAAAATATAAACATCCAAGCTGCATGCAAGCTGTCAAAGCTACACAAACTTGCACTCCTAAAAGTTTAGTAACCTTCCCCTAGTCTGCACTCATTAGCATAGCTGAAAACAAATTATCTAAGAACTTAATTCTTAAGGTAAACCGATAAAATCTGCCCAACTGGTCCTAATATTAGTGCTGAAAAAATTTTCCACAATTAGTTCCTCTAAAGACCACTGAAATTGGCAAAAGTTGCCACCATTTTGTGTTGCTTACCCAAAAAAACATAATACTATGTCTCCTTTTAAAGTATTAAAATAAGCTCCTTATATTTTTACATGTTCTGATTTTTAAATCAACAAAATAAAACATTCCAAACTTGCATTGATTAACCAATTTACGCGTGACACTCATACACCATTTTAACTCAAGGAAAAAAATGAAATCAACGTCTGAGAATTTTCCATGAATCATCTTGTATAAAGTAAAATTACTAACACTACACCTGCACTGTTTAAACAAATTTAATCCATTCCAAACCAATAAAACTATGATCAAACATGACATTAAAGTGATGAGGCATCTTCAAAATCTTCACTCTAATCCTGCACAAAAATAAAATGAAAATTTAAGCACGCTTAGAGCATTAGTACAGCATGAAACAGATACATTGAAAAGAGACAAGATACACTATTTTCACGACATAATACGTACGGTATTTATGCCATACAGTATTACTTTTACGTTCGATCCTGTCCATATTGTTCAAATATTTATATTTTAATAGATACATGGTGTTGTGCAAGTTTTACCATGCTTCATTATGTTGTACATAAAATAGTGCTAGCTGCAATTTGCAAGCATCAAATGCATTAAATCCGCTCTCATTAACAATTTTTATCATTAAATGCCACTCACTTAGCTGATTATTATATATCATTTCTCTGTATACATCATACAGATGTTTAGTCCTCATAAATTCATTAAGCAAGTTTGTAAACTAACTACTTATGGTTCTCGTCTTGTGTTTAGTCAATTAGAATGTAAAAAATTCATGTTCTTCGTCAGGGATTCACATTGAAACATGAAAAATCATGTCAAAATATCTGTTCAAAAGTTCCGTTTCACGTTTAGAAATAGGAAATTGAATTGAGTTGAATTCAACTTAAACCACTACTAGTTTTTAAGTCAACTGGAGTTTCACTCAAGTAAATTTTGTTTCTAATAGGCTCTCCATCGGTGGCGAGTTCACATACAATAGCATCCCTGTTCCTGTTAGACAACAACACACGCTTGCTGAATTCTAGCTACATCCTCTTCAGATGCTAAATCTGACAGTGACCCTAAGTCATTGTTCTTAGTCCAAGGACATATAGCTTTATAAGATTCCATTTGTGGAAGAACAGTGACATAACTACGTAAAACTAAAAAGAGAAAGAAATGAAATATGAGGCTACAATGGCATACCTAGAAAGCTCCAGTTCCTTGAGCAAAAGATGGAGAAAATTACAAAAGAGGGGATCAACATTTCACTGGTGAAACATTGCAGCCACCTCCATAATTACAAAATCCTCGTAACACACAACAGTTCAGATTAAAACAAACATGTGATTGTGTCACGTAATATTCAATGTCTGAATAAGAGATCCTTTTCACCCTCTTGGTCTCAAGGCTTGGGCATGTGTACTATCCTGTCTGAGATCAGTTTGAAATTGATTACTATCAACCTTTCGGACTTTAGGCTTGAGGGTTTTGTGCCATCTAGCCTGAGATCAGTTTCAAATTGATCCCTTATGAACTTTTGGGCTCTAGGCTCGAGGTTTGATTACCATTCAGCCTAGGATCAGTCATGGCCCTACTGGTATGCAGCCCATATCAATTTTGGATCGATTACAAAGAAATTTATTAAGATCAGTCATGCCGCTATTTAAGACAGACACAGGCTAACATATGGAAATCAGGGCATCACACAATATAGCCAAATATCAGGGATTCTTAGCCTTCTCATTTGCTAAACTTGTTTACTTTCTCAATTATATCATGGGAAGGGCATTGTCTATATATAATGGATATAACCAATGTGAGGCAGACAATTTTAAATGCTCTAAGGAAAAGTCACTCTAATCCTAGGAAGAATTTTCTATCCAAAACAATATCCAACATCCATAGAAGCAACACATGACATAATTTCATATGTTGCTTATGCCAACCCAAGCTGCAGTCAAACAGTAGAAAATATCCTTAAAAGTTGATTCACCAGACGGAAACAAGCAAAAGTATATACATTACGATCTTTGTTCTAAGGGGCATGAACCCATGTTTCAACTATGTTTGGGATTAAAATTTCACTAGCCATGAGACTCCTTCAATGGAAAGCTTAATCACAAACGTTTGTACTCGAAAAGAAAGTGAAAATACTGTTGAATCTATTCAGTCCTTAGCAATAGGATCTTCTTGTCCTTATACCCAACAACAGGATGGGTAGATTAATTGAAAAATAGACAATTAATTGAGATTGCTCAAACCTTATTGGTTGATGCAAAAGTTCATGTTCATAACTGGTAGTGTAGTCATCTTTACCAGCTTTCAAAGAAATAGACAACCTTCACCACTTATAAACAAAATCCAACATGCATCAAATTTCCAAATGAATCCTTCTACCATGCTTCTCATGATTTTGGTTGTACCTGTTTTTCCATTGTGTCCCCATGTTTTCGAAAGCTCTTTGCAAAGCCGGGCTAACTTTCAAAAAGTGTACCAATGTTATTCTCCAAATACTAGACAATATATGCTAATTTTACCTTTTTTGAAGAAACTCCTTTTCTTTCTCCATGCAAGATTCCACTTCCATCTACAGGAGACTTCCAACCAGGAAAAGAATCAAAACCTCTATCTAACTAACAATCCACCTCCTCTAATCACATACCAAGCAAGACACAGAATTGATCCACAATTACATGACCTACCACCTAATTCATGCCCTTTGTGTATCATTCGCACAATGAATCCTCAAGTGGAAGCGTTGGTCTAAGACTCTTACAATAGGTATTTGATGTACTTGAAATCCCATCCCCTTTATAATTTAGTTAACATCATTTGTCTATATTACTCCTTTGTATCCTCAATGTTCTCTATTTCTATTCAAAAAAAAATACCTTTGAAGCACTTTATCATCTTGAATGGCGACAAACTACGATAGTTGAAATGCAAATTGTTTAAGTGAGTAATACATGAGAGTTGGATTCACTTCCTCCTTGGAAGATGTAATCTCTTGTTCTGGGTCTATCCTATTACAAGTTGTTCTAATAGTGAGGTGGTCTTGATTACAACGATGCTCTTTACGTTGTAGCCAACAGCACACAATCTGCTTCTTTCTTTCTATGTTGCAGTTCACAATTGGCCATTACATCAATTGGATATGATGATTAGATTTTGGGTTTTGATGTGGATATCAAAATCAGGTTTGTAGATAGGGAGGATCAAGTCTAGTTTGCAAACTTAGTCAGCCTCCTGATAGACCAGAATAGTTAACAAAATATTTGTTTGGGAAATCACTCACATTGTTAAGAGTTTTCGGCAGGAAGGAAGACAAATATATATCATTCACTTTTCTAGGTACTCCAGACTGGTTCCCAGTTGGACTAGTTGAACAATACAGTCCAGACCAATTTTAATAACTATGGTTCAAATGATCAAATTGCATACATCTCAACAAAGTTTTTGAGGGACTCCAGATCCAGTTCACGTGTTCCAAGCTTGGTGATTTATGTGTCCAGCTTCAGGGGGAGACTAGAAAAGTTGTTTTCATTTCTGTTGTATACTGATTACACTTACCTTTTCCAATGTAGTCAATAAATAGCTATGTATGTAGATATATACACATACATACATACATATATACATACATAGATACATACATACATACATACATACATACATATATATATATATATATATATATATATATATATATATATATATATATATGATTCAGCTAAGGCACACTTGAGCTTTATCCATATTTCCAAAAGTCTCGACTACAAGAAAAACCAATAACAAAAGCTGATCTTCTTATAAAACAGTAGCAAAGTTAGTGTATAACCCCAAATAAGGACATGGTACAATGCAAACATGTCATGTAAAGCTAGAACAACAACCAAACTAGAAAATTCAGGCAAACAATATAGCAAGAAGAGGGGACTCAATCAGGGAATGGATCATGGAGGAATAGTGACGAGTCAACTGTAACAAATATATAGAATAAAAGTCACAAACACGTCAAAGTGAACATGTACCTGTTCCATTGAAGTAGAATCAGTATTTGTATGCTCTTGTGTACCATTGGATTCACCATCAGCTTGACCTCTGTCATCATGAATCATATCTTCAGGTTTTTCAGTAACATTATCCAACACTATATTATCATTCAAGCCTTTTATATCTGCAGGAAGCTGGCCAGACTTCAATGCCTGCAATCATGAACAAGGATTAGATGTACAGCATCATTATAGTCCTTTTCATAATAGATTAAATAATTAAACAAGGAAAAATCAGTTTACAACAGTTAAAACCATTCTTTAGTTCACACCATTATTGAAATTAATAAGTATTACATTGATATACATTAAAATTAACATCAATATAATTTAAGCAAGAGTTTGACCCAAATAAAAAATTAAAATCCAATAACCGACTATCTAATTTAGAAAAGTAAGCACCTTTTCAAGTCTAGCAACCTCCTCAAGAGTCTGAGAATTCACAATGGCAGCCTGCATAAACCGAAATCACGTCAAACCATAGGTAACCAAGATTAGAATTTATCAGAGTGTGTCCCTCTGTTTAGGACTTTTGGAATAGCTTCCAATGATTTGCTGAGAAGATATGGGTAAGAAACAAGAAAATCTTCTCATCTACAATTTATCAAAGTGCATCAACAGATGAAAGAGAGAACACATTATATATCTGAACTAAGCATGAAAGCATGTTGAATATGGGTCATGTTCAACCCTACTGTGATAAGCCACAAATTAAATGACATGTTCAGGTATCATCGTTGCACCTTGATAGCAGTAATTTGCTCAGGTGTGGGAGCAACCACTTTTGGTGTTTGTTGTTCCTCAGCTGCTTCTGAAACCTTTGGAGTTTCAGCAGGTGAAACTGGTTTGGGTGGCAACCTTTGAATTTCATCCATAACTTCTTCCGAAGCAAACAAGCTTTTGGCTTCCAACCGTTCCTATTAATTTAAAGTAGCCATAAAAAGAATGAAATATAATAGAAGAACATGTGTAATTCGAAATAAGAAATAGACCTAATAATATATCTATCATATTTCCCCTTCTATAACATTGGTAGATCCAAAACCTTGCAGACATTACCAGAACATCCTATCTTTCATAAATACACTCAAAATGCTGATTTATAACTCTAACATAGACACAGACACCTACAGAACATCCTATCTTTGGTATTTCAAACAGCAAGCCCGATAAAAAAATTAGTATGGGTAGTGGAAAAAATACATTACCTTATTTTTCACTTTCTTGAAATCTAAAACCCGGAGGGATTTCAGTTTGTTAATAACATAAAGCCTATAATTTGGTTTCTTCGTGATATTGTTGTCCAGCAGACTAAGGTACTGCAGCTTTGGAATGGATGCTAAAGGGTCAATTTCTACCAAGTTCACAATTCTGTTGTTAGTGAGAACTAGTGTGTGCAATTTTGGTAAGAACTCTGCAATGAAAATGACAGAAGAGACAAGGTCACTAAAATGAGGAAAATAACAGAAAGAATGTGCAGTTCAAAGTTCCAAAACCGAACCTCCAATGCTGGGATTAATTCTAGTAATCCTGTTGTTATTAATGATCAGTGTACCCAACCGGTTAAGATAAGGTACGTTCTCCAGTTTGACAATCTCGTTGTCAGATAAATCTATGGTGTCAAATTGGTCCTGAAGGAAATTAAATAGAAAGGCACTCAAAGTTGTGAAAACTGAATCAGATAATACATCCTTTCAAATGAAAAAGACCTCAACAATACAAGGACAAAATGGGAAACTAAAAGGAAGACAAGAAGACTAAATTGCACACCTCAGTAGCACCCAGGTTTTCAATTACAGCTATCTTGTTGCCTGTAAAAAACATGACAAAGTTATCATCAAAGAGGGATAGTAAAAAAGGAGAGAAATGGAAATGTGTGAGGGAGATGGGCATACCTCGAAGATCTAACTCACGCTCTTTAACTGGATTGAAAAAATGAGGGCTTTTCCATATCAAATCAGCAGTGAGCCTCACCATCTCTTCTACTCAGAGTGCAAAAGAAATAAGACAGTAATGGCTGCATGAACGAAAGTTGTGGAGGTGAGCGAGCATGGTTGTCAGATTACAAAGCGTGCTTTTACAAACCAAAAATAATTCAATAACACAGAATAATCAGCCATTCATGAAACCACAGCGAGCAAGCCCCGATAGATGTCACCACCCGAAATAACACTTACTGGGCTGCTCCGAAGTACAAGAGGGTTCAAACCCCTTTTAGGTCATCACGAACGATCAAACAAAACACGAATCTAAAAAACAAATGCAGAAACACGAGAGATGAAAGAAGAACAATGAAATTCAACTGCGAAAAACCTTCAGAGGAGATGAAAGAAGACAAAAACCTAGAAAAGCAGTAGAAGCAAGCCGGTTACAGTTTTCTGCCCCTTTTAATCTTGTGTTTTTAAAAGGAGTGAAGATAAGCCTTCCCACCTATTTAATTAACTCCGATAATAATGTAAAAATATTTAAGGTTAAAAAGGAACACAACATTATCTTTTAAAATTTTAAAATTGTATGTGTTATGATTAAGTACCTTTAGTCAATATCTATAGTATTAAGTGGATATTTATTTAATTTATTTCTACTTTTTCGGCACGATATTACATAAGTTACTTGTTTATGATTAATTGCAATAATTTACATTCAAAGAGTATTTAGATCAATAGGTCCAAGTTCATCTAAATAAGGATTCGTGAATAATAATATAAATAATACATTCTATGATGTATGTTAATTATATTCATCAATTATCACATTTTTGTTTGTTGATGCACTAGACTAACTTAAGCATCAGAGTGTATTTTACAAATACAACCCTTATCTAGCTCAATTAGGACGAATACCTTGAAGATTAAAGATTTGAAGTGTTTGGAGTGTCCTTAGAGTCTGTACAAGATACACATTTGGCTTTGTAAAAATAGTTGGCACCCATCATAGGGTCGACTTGTACTCTGTGAAGAGAGCATTTATAGTGTCTACAAGAAGCAATATGGTTAAGCAATACCCTCCTCAACGAACATAGTTGTTATCCTAAACGTCCATGCAAAGATGCAACGATAATATGTGGAGTTTAAGAAAAGAAGCACTGAAGAGACGGACATCCTGAGGAAGGAAAATTCCAAGCTAAAAAGGAGGGTCGATGCTAAAGGAGCAACTGGAAAGGGAAAGGAGATGGAAAACCTTGGTAACACGAATTTTTTACAAAAAACCCCACCTAAAACTGGACCTATCAATGGAATTGAAAGAGAAACTGAGTACAACCCTACTTTCAAGACACACACAACTCTATAGGGAGTCGTTGACACCCTTTCATAAACGACATCACTTATACCCCTTCCTAAACAGTGGAAGGATCTTACCCTAAACCGATATGATGGTACCTAGAAATGGCAAAAACGTTCAAATTCAACGGGCTACCAATTTGTTCCAGCTCAACCCGCCAACCCGACGGGCCACTCGACAAACCAACTTGTTAGTCTGACAAGCTAGCACAACAACCCGTCATCATTAAAAACATAAAAGGAATGCATCTGCGACCCATGACACAACAACATTTCACTTTGTTTGAAAAATTGGAACGCGCCTGCGACATTTCACTTCAGCTCGGCAGCCCGCCTGATAGCCCAAAACATTAGCATGAACACATTTTCAACCTGTTTTCACGTGAAAAATAAAATAATTTAGCTCGTTTCCATTTAATATTACATTTTCGACGATAGGGAAAAAAATAAAATTGGCGGGTCAACCCGCCAGCTCGGTAGTTCAGGTTGTAAATGTCAACCCATTTCCAATTGGCGGGCCATCCTAACCCAATCTATTTTTGGTGGGCCAAAGTCGGGCTAGGCTTAAATGGGCCAAATTGACCCATTTTGCCACCCCTAATGGCAACACTAACTTGGATGAGCACATTGTCCTCTATACAACTTAGGTCAGTCTCTACTTGATTAACGATGTCATCATGTGAAAAGCTTTTACTCAAACTCTAAAAGGGGCAATCTGATAGTTTTTCACTCGTCTCCCCATTATCCCATCTACTATTTCAATACGCTTGCATCATCCTTTACAACATAGTTTGCCTCGAGCTGACATCACCACCTAACCTCCATCGCATTCCTCAACATTAGGCAAGAGAAATGGAATCTTTGCAAACCTTTATTGAAAGGTTCATTACAATGGCTCTCAAGATCAAGAACCTAGACCTCGAAGGTTTTATCCACTATATGATCATGACACTAAAGTTGGGTCCTTTTATGGACAACTTATGCATGATGCCACCTAAAAACATGGATGATCTGAGACAGCGGGCCACCAAGTTTGTGGGGCTAAAAGAAGTAAGAAAGTATTAAATAAGGTAAGAGCTAAGACCTTGCAAGCTAAAAGGAAAGATGTGGAATGAGACCCAGCTCAAAAAGAACAACTCTAGTCAAAGGAACCCAGACCGAAGGTCTGATGATCGAAGAGAAGGTCGACAAGATACAAAAAAATAAGAGAAAAAAAGGAACCAACCCAACGCAAGGATAGGCGTTTTGATGTTATACCCCTTTTGAGGGGCACAATCAATACTATATCTCGAGGGTTCGCGGGAGACAAATCCTCATCTTTGGCCAGAAAGAGGAGTTTAAGGGTCATGCAGTGAGTAAACACAATATTCTAAAGCTTTGGAAGAAAAAGAACGCCTCATATTACATTCACGAACATTGACTTTCAATGGGTATATCTAGATCAAAATGACCCTATGATAATAATAGTAAAATTAAAGAACTTCGTTAATAAAAAGGTTATAGTTAACCAGGGTAGTTCACTAGGTATACTCTGCTAGAAGACTTAAGAGATGTTGCAGTTTCCAAAAGAAGCAATAACTTTTTACGACGAATCCATGTATGGTTTTTCTGAAGAAAGGGTGTCCATAAAGGCTAAATTGACCTCCATACTTCCTTTGGAAAAGGTAGTTTGTCAAAAATTATACCAATTTGGTACTTGGTCATATATGTAAGCACGTCTTATAACATCTTGTTGGGATGACCATCACTTAACTTGGTGACGTGGTGCCCAACCCCCATCTTGCCATGAAGTTCCCATCCCTGTAAAGAGACATTATTGTGATTCATTGTGACTAAATGAACGCTCGAAAATGTTATATTGCAAGCCTACATCTCTCAATTCTCCCGCTCAGTACCAACAAAATCAAACGAGTAAGGGTAGCCTGCACAACCATAGGAGGTGACAACCTTGACCCCGTAATAGGTAATGACGTACGGATAAAACCTATTGGGGAAACCAAAATATTTTCTTTGCAAGAGAATAATGGGTGAAGAAGGAGAAAAAAAAGGTTAAGTCATATTTAACAATGTTGATCCCCCCATGAGCCTTGGTGCCATAAAAAAAGAGTTTTGTGCTTGTGCTTGTGCTCCCCTAATCTGCTTCTCGTGTGAGACGAAGAGTCCTAGGATTGGGTTCAACTTATTATAAATTTAAGGCTTAATACCTATATTGGTCCCAATTTTTGTTGGGAATGTTCGAAATGGTCCCAATTTTTGGTTAATTATCTTGTTAGAGTTTAAATTAAATTCTAAATCAGAATTATCTTCTCTAAGTTTTAGTTAATCCTCTTGGAAGATTCAGAGGACCCTAATCACAACTCTTTTTTTCAATTTTGGGTTGTCTTCCTTCACTACAAACCAAGTTTTTGGGTTTTTCTCTTTTGTTTTGTTCTCATTCTGGTTCTCGTCACAATGAGTGAAGACTTCCTTTATGTTATCTTTCTTTATTCTGGTTGAGGGGTTTTGCATGTTGGGGATGCGACTTCAGGTGGCTAGGACACAAACTCCTTTTTCGCGGCTTTAAGGCTTCCCCTTTCTATGCTCATTCTTGGCTAGTGATTTGGGGTTGTTATTGTTTTTCTATTTCTTCTCTGCAAGTTAGCAACTATAGGTTGAGAATTTTGATCTTGTAATTTGGGGGTTTGATTTTAGGGTTTCTGGATTTGGGAATTTTTCTTTGGGGTTTCTGTTCTTGGTTTTTCTAATGTTGCGATTAGAGGAGTTGGGAGTTTCTTGTACTTGTGTTCTTCCCAATCTTGCAGATCTCCCTCCCAAACCACTATCAATCCTTCAGACAACAATACCCTTAATTTAATTTTGAAAACCTTAATTTAATTTTGAAAAGAATAACCCTAATATCAGAAAAAGAATTCCAAAAATAATAATTCCACTTCACTACGTCTTAAGGACCCCACGTCAGAGCATAAATGATATTTCACTCTCTAATTATTTAAGCGACGTCTATAAAAAGGACTAAATTGAATACGTTCTTTAGGATTACATTGAAAAAAAAAATAAAATGGAGACCATTTCGAATATTCTCAACCAAAACTGGAATCAAAATAGGTATTAAGCCTTTAATTTTTAATTGCGAATTCTTTATTCGATATACAAAACTGTAACAATTTCACGAGTCAATTTTATGTTTGGCCTCAATTAAACTTAAATAATTTAGTCAAATAGAAAAGCGACAATGAACTATATGCATTTATAATATCATGTGCAGTGTGATTTATTTATTTTTTAATTTCAGCCCACTGTTTTCTTATATAATTTATTTATTTGTTCAATTTAATTATTTTATTAATATAAAGTTCAATCAAATTGTCCAACTTTTTTATTTGATAAAAAAACCTTTAATTTCTTAAAACGCAATTTGTTCTATAGATTACACTTAGTATACATTGGTTTAAACCAACATTATATTTATGGATTTTGGTTGATGAAAAGTGATCACATGGTTGAGTTTTAAAATTTAAAAATAAATTCAAAACTTTTTATAATTTCGAATGTCAAATAAATAATGAGATTAAAAAGATTATCAACTTAATTTTAGGTTGTGATTAAAGAAAATAATTATGTTACTAAAACAAAAAAGATTATATTTAAAATCAAACAGAACTTTTCTAATAAAAAAGAGTAGATAAAAAAAAGATGAGAAAATTATAAAATTATCTATAATATATATATATATATATATATATTATCTTATGAAAATGAAAAATGAAAAATCCATGCATATTTTGAAATATTATTAATATTTCAACTTTTAACTTGGATTTCAGTGTATTTGATATTATATTAATTTTTTAACATACGAAATTACTCATCTTATAATACGAAATAATAAAAAATAAAAAATTAGAGATATATTAGGGTGTAACAAGGGATTTGAATTGTAACGCAAAAAGATGAAAGGAAGCAACAAGGGTAATAATAAGAAGGAGAAGAAGACGAAGATAGAAGATGAAGTTGAAGAAATGTTGCAGGCAGCGCAAGATCAGATTCTGTTGAATCTCTCCCAAGCCCACATCGCCGCTGCTTCTTCTTCCACTCCAAATCCGAATCCGGGTACGAATACGGATCTAGATCTGGATCTTGATCTGGAGCGTCGATTTCAAGCCCTGAAAATGAAAACCAAACCTAACCCCAAACAACAGGAGCAACAAAACCAAGATCTCTCCGTCAGATTTGATGCTCTCAGAGCCAAATCATCCAATTCCAATTTCAACTTCAATTACGATTCCAATTACTCCAAATATGAAGAAGAGAGCGAGGACGACGAAGAGACTCAAGTTCAGAAACTAATCGAGTGGGCTAAGGATGCTGCAAGGCTCGATCCTTCTCCGCCCTCCGATGACGACGAACTTCACTGAGTTATATAGAATTCATGTCATTTTTATTCTACTGTTCTAAATCTCAGTTCCTTATTCAATGGGAGAAATTTAGTTTGCGATTCAGAAATTTTCACTGTCATTAACCTATCTCATATCAGGTACAGTGTACCACACATGAGAATTTTTTTATTTATAGCGAAAACGCATTTACTTTTTTATTACATTAATTTTAATATTTTTACGAGTAAACAATTAAAAAACTAAAATTGTATATACTTTTTAAATAAGTAAGTTATTTGATTATTCTTTTTATTAAACAAATAAACTACACGTATTATTTTTTACTTGTTAGGAGATAAAATCGTCCAATTAAAAGATGGTAAGAAATCTATAATTAAGAAAATGGAAAACTTACACTAAGTAGGTACAAAAGTCTTATTAAAATCATCTTCGTTATAAAAATATAGAGGAAGTATAAGATCTTAATTCTCTTTTTGTGAATTTCATTTCATCATTTTTAATTTTAGGTTTAATATCTATTTTGGTTCCTTGATTGGTAGAGTTTGTTTAAAGTTGTTATACATTTTTTCAGTCGTTCAAAGTTATTCCATATTTTGTAAAAAACGGTTCAAATTGATCATTTTTGCTTACGGCGTTAAAAAACTAACGGAACTTGGCCAACTGTCCAATTTTTATTACGTGGCAACTGTGTGACTTGTCCAATTTTTATTACGTGGTAACGTTACCAGGTTACCGGAATATTCTACTTCAAACCAAGGAGGAGTACGACGCGAACTATCTCGTCAAAAAAATCGGGAAAAGTCTCGTTTTCAAGGTCCTCCTCTTTCTTGTTGTTTGAATCTACCCCCAAAATCTCATCCTTCAAATATTTGAAATGTCTTGACATGGCTTTCAGAGCCAATGCCGAGTACACCGTGGCAGCACCATTACCCGCCATCGCTTCAAACGACGACACCACGCTCTTCATCTTATTTCGGTAGTGCTTGTACCTTCTGTCGACCTTGGAGACAAATCAAAGCCAAAATAAAAATATGCAACAATTTCATTTGAAAGTTACAACTAGTTAGTCTCCATGGAATGAAATGATTCAGCATGCATGTTGCAAGAATAAATGTTGCGAGGAAAAGGAAGATGGAAAAGGGGTTTACATTGCGATGTAAATGAAAAGGAGTGAATATTGTCATGGGGTTGAGAGCATAACATTTAATGAATGGACTTGTAGTGACTGTTGAGTTAGTTCAGGAATCAAAATTGAAAGACCCCAATCCAATCAACCCACACACACCAACTCAAAAGTTCAGGAATTAGAACTCACATACCCATCTCCTAACATATGTTGCTGCTAAACACTCTTTGGTTTTCCAAAGAACCCTTCTTTGGGACTCGAGGGAACAAAATCAGGATGGTGGCTTATTTGTGAGGTGACACAATTCGTATTCAAGATGCCATGGGTGAGAAGGTCCTATCATATGTTGTAACCTGCAAAAGATAATTAATTTTACTGGCTTGAATGCAAATTAGGAGCATAAAGCCACTTTGCATTCAAGCTACTTTGAATCTGCTGAACATTTGTGCCTTTGAACAGGTTGGGAAATTTTTGCAGCTAATAGCAACTTTCATCGGGGACTGTGTCGTGTAGGAAGAATGGGAGTGTCACCGACGGCGACGCCAAACACAGTGTCGATGACGTCTTCGGTTGCACCGCAACAACGCGGTGGTGGGTGTTGACGTTCATTGGTTTTTGGGTGAAGAAGTAAATCCTAGATATTTTGAAATACTACGTGCCACATCAATTAGGCCACACAGTTGCTACGTAATAAAAATTGGACAGGTTGGCCAAGTTCCGTTAGTTTTTTAACGCTGTAAGCAAAAAAGATCAATTTGAATTTTTTTTTTTACAAAATATGGGATAACTTTAAACGACTGAAAAAAGGTAGAACAATTTTGAACAAACCCTATAAATCGAGGGACCAAAATAGGTATAAACCTTAATTGTAAGATATGATGATAATTTTTACCACACTAAAAGGATTCTAGGAAGCAACTTTCATTGCAAAACACTTTCACGAGTTCTTAATTTTTTTTATCTAATCATGCCACGTTATCTTTAAAATCATAACTTTTGTTTTAAGAAAAGGTTTTATGATTTTTTTTTAATTTGGTTTTAGTTTTTTTATTCGATAAGGTATCAATTTTGGTTATTTTGTTGAATTAAGTTATTTTCACTAATGTCATTTAAATAATTAACGATACAATGTACAACACAATCAATTACTATAATGTGACACTCTATTTGATTTTTTACTTCATTCAACTTTGACCTTGAGGTATCATCATCTTCTTCATCTACATCGTCATCTTTATCATATTCCTCACTTTCATCATCTTCCTCTCCTCAGTTATCACCTCTGTCATCATCTCCATCATCAAAACTTCATCCATCTTCACAATTTTTATAAACAAATTTCATTACTCATTCAACATCATTATATTTAAATTAGTAATTATATAATTTTAATTTTTGATTTGTTCCTTAATTTCAACATTTTATTATTGTACATTTAAGGTGAAGGAGAAGAAATTAGAAAAAAAATGGAGGAATGTCTAAAAACATAAGAAATATGCATATTATTAAGGTCCCTCGTAACTTTTCTACATGTAACATAAAAATATGAATTCATAGTCACTTGATGAAAGAATCGCTTCCTTGGACAAATTAAAAGTTGAATCTAAGCTACCATTTTGTCACACAAAACTTTATTTTAGGAGGAAACAACATTAAGATCAAGATTTGCTTCTCTAAATCACTCGTAACCACAACATTTTATTTAATCATAGTGATGGAAAGTGGAAGGTGTGTCCTTAATAGAAAGTGATTGGAAAAGAAAGTGGAAGGTGTGCCCGCGGTATTAATGGAAGGTGTGTTCCTTGTGCCCTAGTTAAGGGTTTTAGGCGTGTCCATGTTTCCTATTCAATCTCTAAATCACCCACTCCTTTACTAGAGTGTTCCTGTTGCACTGCACTTATCGAAAATGAAGAAAACATAAAGGAAATGATAAATGAGTGAGTCAGAAAAAGGTAAGCGAAATAGGTGAGTCATGAAAAGTAAATAAAAAGGCATAAAGGCAAAACAATTAAAATATTGAACCGCGCTATACACGATAACATTAATTATTTGAACGACATTAGCCAAAAAAAAAACTAAATTAAACAAAAATCAAGACCTAATTGAAAAAAGCTCAAGATTATATTAAACAAACTCAATGAAAATGAAAACAGAGATTAAATTAATATTTAAGCCTATTATGTATTTAAAATTACATGTCTTAAATCATGAACTTTAGAATCTTATAAGAGATATGTTTCAAAATTGTATACTTTAATAATAAATTATATAAAAATTAAATATAGTTTTAATTTAGAGAATGATGAAATTGTTGTAATTTAAAAAAAAATTGAAACAAAATACAAATAAAATGATTAAATTAAGATTTTTCGCAGACATTGTAACATCCCAAAATATATAGCAATGTATATATATAAAATGCATCGATTATAATAATAAGAAGCAGTTAAGAGTAATAGATGACAATATATGTATAAGTTACAGTCATCCAAAACAGAGGGGAAAATTAAAACGAAGAGGGGACTCAAGTACAAGTTTACAAAGTTCCCCAAAATACAAAGCCAACTAAACTTTAAAGAGTCCTAAAGAGTGTTTTTCGAAAATATAGATCAAAATAAATAAGTGCTAAGAGTCTTCCAAAATAAAAATCATATAACTAGGAGCTAATATAAATCCTAAGCACTAGGGGTTGGGTCTTCCTCAGTCTCCAACGCCTGCTCCAAGGGTACATCATCACCTACTGCTCACATCCAAAGGATTGAATGATCATCGCAAGGAGGGAGGGCAAACACATACAACACATACAAATGCAAGGGTGAGTTAGGTCTCAAACAATCATACAATCCATTGCAAGAACATTCATACACACTTAAACATGTAAGACATCATAAACATAAACATTCATTTCACAACACTCATTAAAGCAAGCATCATATCATGTAAAGACTCCTAGACACGTCCGGACATAGAATGAAGGTAGAGCTGGGGCGGTTTGTGCACTTGTGATGACCCCTACTGCTTTGCAAAGCCATTGCCAAGGGGTTCCACCCGACCATACACAAGGCTATTCCATTACCGCGGTGTAGACCTCCAGTGATAGCGCCTACCCTAGGACCTCCCACTACTCCCACCATGCGCGTCAATCCTCTCTAAGTGAGAATGGAAGACCGTTGGAGTGTTAGGGATAACTCCCCATATGGAAGCCTCTCACATTCATTCAATACACTAGCTAATCTCACTGAGAGATCGTAATTTCATAACCAATCCAACCACTTTAACCACATGATATACCTCTAATGTCATATTAATCATACACACATCATACAACTTCAACCATTCTTACTTTGAAATAAAAGTCAAACACACCTTTAATTCACCAAAAGAAATTAACTGGAAAAGCACTTAGTGTATTGGCCGACCACTGGAAAAGGACTGAGTGTCAGGACCAAGCATCCTTTAATAGACCGAACGGTCAAGAGAATGACTACCCCTTCTGTGACCGAGACCCACCAGACCGGACGGTCATTGAGAAGGACTCATCCTTCTCTGACCGAGGCCCACCAGATCGGACGGTCATTGAGAATGACTCATCCTTCTATGACCGAGACCCACCAGACCGGACGGTCATGAGAAGGACTCATCCTTCTCTGACCGAGAACTACAAAACCGAACGGTCAGGAGAAGGACCAACCCTTCTCTGACCGAGACCCACCAGACCGAGAGCATCTAAGACCGAGAACCTTACATGGCCGAGAACCACAAGACCGGACGATTTCAATTGCCAAAACTCAAGTGGGCAACCCATGTATGACTGAGAGTCACACAAAACCGGACGATCACGAGAGGAATCAACTCTTCTCTGACCTATAGTACAAGATTGAACGATCAGGAGAAGAATAAACTCTTCTCTGACCTATAATACAAGACCGAACGGTCAAGAGAAGAACCAACTCTTTTCTCTGACCTATAATACAAGACCGAACGGTCAAGAGAAGAATCAACTCTTCTCTGACCAATAGTACAATATTGAACAGTAAGGTTATGCAGAATTCTGCAGAATCTGGACAACACCCTCTATGACCATTTCTAACGATTTTTACCAACTTCTAACACCTTTAAAACTTGTTTTAGACATAATTAAATCTATCCAAATGATTCTAAACATCCCCGTTGCATATCTAAGTGATTTAAGCTCCTTTCTAACTCTAAAATACAAATTTTCCCAACTTAGGGACCCAAAATCCAATCTCACCATTTTACACCTATTTTGGCCAATTTAGTGACTCAAACAAGTCATAATACAGTGGGTGAAACTGTCTCAACAGTCCAAAAACATGACAGACCTCATTTGCTCAAAATCACTACCTCACTTCCTCTAAAATGACTTAAAATTGACCCTAAGACACTTGATTTTCCTTCCTAACCGTACCACAACAGATTTTTCATACCAAAACAATTCCAACATACATAATTCATCATTCTAAATCATTCCAAACAGTTCATAGCCATTAATCACCAATTTCACACTTCACATACATTTCCATACATGCATTTCAAGTCAATATAATCAATTTCATGCCTCCAACAACATACCACTTCAAAATTATCATGCATTCACATCACACAACTAAAATGGTAGGTAGAACTAGCTCCCCTTACCTCTAGTGCGGACGACCAACTCAAGGAAGAACCCTAGACCACTTGTTTTGAACCCCAAAGTGTGAGAATCACCTATAAATCATCAATTGATGATGGAAAACGAGTCTTAGAACCAAATTGAAGCTAGATTATGGAAGAAAACGAAATGGGTTGCATGCAACAAGAAATCACATGCTTAAAACCCTAGGGCAAATGAGAAAAATGGGCTTTCTTACCGGTTGGATGAAACGGAGATTCAATCGGTGGAAATGCTCATCTTGAAGTCCTAAAGGTCTAGGTAGCTTCAATCCGAAAAACAAATGGTTAGAATTTGAGTAATGATGGATGGAAAGTGGAGCAATGAAGAAGAAGAAGAAGAATTGTGTTTTTGGTGAAAAAGTGTCGTGAGTGAAAACATGTGAAGGTAATGTTTCTACAAAGTTTATTTTTGTACATTTAACCTTGGCCCAATGACTAACTGTCATGTGTACTCCACTTAAAAGACATTTTTACAAGTCCTTACAGACATTCTCCGAAGTAACACCATCATTACTACCACGTCACACTTAGTAAACTTTTTTTTGACATTTTTATAAAAATTACAAAAATAAAAAATAACCTCGAAGTGAAACTTGTTATTGAGTTAATGTCATAAATATTGTAGAAGAAAAGGAACCAAATTGTATCATATTTAAAAAAAAATGAGGACCTTAAATTTAATAACTAGATTTTAAATTTAATAACTAGATTGAGATTCCGTCCAACTATTTTAACCTTAAATTTAAGACATCTCCGTTTAAAAGTCATCCTAATACCAATGAAAAATTATTAAATTGTTTTATTTCATTTATTATCATTTTACTAACAAACAATAAAGAAAAAAAAAGTTGCCATGCTCACTATTCAAATGAAAGAATTACAAAATTCTTCAATCTATACATATCCTTGGATTTATTTATGATAACATGTTTATAAAACAATTTATTGATTAATAATTATTATATTATTTACAGGAAAAATACTTTTCAAATATTGTTTCATTTATAAAAGAAGATCAAGATGATTTCAATTTACCTGGGAACTTCAAAAATATTATTTTAAATATATGTTTGAAATTAAAATGAATTTTCCTTCGAAAATCATAGAAGATAAAATTTCACAGCAAATAATTTTGATTTCGAAGGTTTTAAATTGTTCTCAATAAAATATAAAATATAGCAAATACATTTTATTTTTTAATTTATTAATATTGATTAACAAGCAAGTAGTAGTAGAAAATGACAAAGGGAAGTAGCAGTATTTTGCACCTTCCGGGCAAAACTTTTAAAGCATCATCCCGTTTAAATAAACAGATCGAATGCTGGGCGCGCTTAGAACCAACACCAAATCTTGACCAGTGGAGTGGATGCTCACTAACTGACATATGCAGACGTAAATCTTAAGAGCCAAAACAAAAGAAAAGCGTATTTGGTTCGTGTAGGGTTTAACCCGCAAAAACCCTAATTTCACAACTTCCCTTACCCTTGTAACCATCATGACCAAGGTTTACGGCACGGGGACGTATGATTTCCGCCGCCACCGCGTCGCCGAGTACCCGGTTGCGATGCCGGCGGAGCCCAAAGCGGTAGGTAATGTGACCGCCGGTGGCAGCGGTGCCGTTCCAAGCAGCATCACTCTGTCGGAGATTCAGCGCGACCGGTTGACGAAGATTGCGGAGGCGAACTGGTTGACGAGCGGCGAAGCAGCGGCCGCGAGGGAGAAGAAGGAGTTGAACCCTGACCTGGTTCGCAAAATCTACGAGACCGAATTGTTGGTGAAGGAGGGTTCCAAACCCGTGCCCTTGCAACGCGTTATGATTCTGGAGGTTAGCCAGTATCTCGAGAATTATTTGTGGCCTCATTTCGATCCTCTGACTGCCACCTTCGAGCACGTCATGTCCATCATCATCATGGTCAACGAGAAGGTCCTCTCTATTCTCTTCTCATTGTGCGTTGTTTCATTTCAATTTCATTCATGTGTTACTTATATTGTGTTCCTTGCTTCCAGTTCCGTGAGAATGTTGCTGCTTGGACTTGCTTCCATCAGAGGAAAGACGCTTTTAAAGGCTTTCTTGAGAGGGTTCTTCGCTTAAAGGAGGTATCCGTCGCTTCAATTTTTCTTGTTCAGTTGAATTTTCTAGTTTCGTTGCAATGCAGTCCTTGACATTGCGGCAACTTGCACACTAATGTAGTCAATACAGCCACAATTGTTGCTGCAATTCTGACACTTAGGTCCGACAACCTTGATGTTACGGTTGAACCTTGACCCTTTTCAAGTTTTTTTTTTAATATATATATATATATATATATATATATATATATATATATATATATATATATATATATATATATATATATATATCCTTTGCTTTACTGTTTTCATCCCCCCTTTTCTTTGTGTGAACCGTGGCATTTGACTCTACAATTAGAATCCCGTGTTAGTTATGACATTGCTGCTAAGCCTTGTGTTTAATCTGACTGTAGGGACGGGAACTGAGTATAGCGGAGAAGACAAATTATCTAGTTTTCATGATAAATGCCTTTCAGGTAGGCTTACTTGGGCACCTGCGCCTTGTCTCTTACATTCAATCACGCACAATTTTTGTTGGCTTTAATTTAATCATGTATTTTTATTTGACTGTGTGTATGGAAGCATATCATAACTTGAAGTAGATGCTTACATTGTTGTTGAGTTACTACTGCTTTACGCAGTCTTTTTGTTTTCAGCACTGTTCAAATATCTTTTGTTTTGCTAGAGCTCCTAAACCTTGAGACATGTAATAGGTGTGAATCATTTCCGATTTTAATTTTGGCGAAAGTTGTAATCATGGAAGAAAATAACCAAAAATTTCCAAATTCTCAAGTCATCAAATTCTGTTTCTGTACATGTACTGTAGCAATCCGTCATTCCATCCTGGACGAGCGTGTTTGCAATTTGGCTTCTTATACATGATATCAGTTGGTGCTACTTGGAGAATTGATAAAACAGTCCAACAGAAATGAAACAAAATTGTTAATCAATATTTAACATGCCTAACAAGAGTGATTCTAGGAATGGTCATATTATTCTGTTCCATACATCCTGCTTTCCCATTATAACTGTAATAGTTATAATAAACCTAATAGGCCGTTAGATCATTGTTAAATGTAGCTAAGCTATTACTTTGCATTGCAGAGTTTGGAAGATGAGGTTGTTAGCAGGACAATATTGAGACTAGCAAGTTTGAAATCTTGGCACAGTTTATCTTATGGTCGTTTTCAGGTAAGATTGAATAAAAATCAAGTTATGTGTTGATGAAACATTACCTTGTTAGTCATATTCTTAATTTTATGATTAATGTTATATATTATTGTTTGCATGCTAAATGCCATTTTTTTGGGACGTCTTCACCTATGTAGATGGAGCTTTGTCTTAATCCTGGTTTGATCAAGAAATGGAAAAGGATGATAAAGAAGGAGCCTGTGAAAGGAGGTGGATCACATTTAGATCCCTCAACTGCAGTTGAAGTGATGTTCGTGAGAAACCTCGTAGAAGAATTTCTTGAGGTCTTGTTTGTTAAAAAGTTTGAATGTACACTACAATGTGTAATGTTTTCCACTGTAACAAAATATTTTTATTTAAATGTATTATGCTGAATTTCTGTTTGTTGTATTTCTTTTTAGATACTGGATTCACAGGTATTTCCTCAGAAACAGTTTTCTGGTGGGGACGATGAAATTCTGGATGATACTGGTTCCGGGCTTGTTAATGATGCTTGTGTCCTGTACTGTGAGAGGTTTATGGAGTTTCTAATTGACCTCTTGAGTCAATTACCAACAAGGAGGTATTTTGTTTTGACTATCTGTAGTGTTTTTTGTTTAAGGGCTATGTTGTTTTGTTTAATACTGCAAATAGTATATTTTAAGTTTTACTTACATATTTTGCTAGTGTTATGAATGATATCTAAGTTACTTCCATGATTTAAATTGGCAAATTTTTATTCCTTCCTGGCAGTTGTGGTTGAACTTAAATTGGATTCAATTCTTTCTTAAATGCTTGGAGGTGTCTAGTCTTACAGATCAAATATTTTCTGACTCTGATTCTGATTCGAAGGTATTTGAGGCCTCTGGTGGCTGATGTAGCTGTAGTTGCCAAATGTCATTTAAGTGCACTCTATAGGCACGAAAAAGGGAAACTTTTTGCCCAGTTGGTTGATTTGCTGCAATTCTATGAAGGGTTTGAGATTAATGATCATACAGGAACACAATTAACAGATCATGAGGTTCTTGAAACTCATTACAGTCGATTGCAGTCTTTCCAGCTTCTTGCATTTAAAAAGATGGAAAAGGTGACAGCCTAGATATAATTTAATCTAAATGATTACAACATACTAAAATCTTACTTTACTATATGTATTACTTTAATATCATGTCATTCTTTATTCTACCTTCGCTTAATTTCATGTTTTTGTACAAGATTTCATAATTTTTTTTTTCTGGTTGTAGCTGCGGGAACTTGCTTTGACTAACATTGGTTCTATTCACAAACGTGCTAACCTGTCCAAGAAATTGTCTGTTCTTTCTCCAGAGGAGTTACGGGAGTTTGTTTGCTGTAAGGTGTGCTAATAGAATAACATGATTTTTCTATTTCTTATAATATTTACTTTGGGTCTTCAATTGTCCTGTACCACTTATGAATGTTGAGAGTTAGAATTGGTTGTTAATCTTTATCACTATTGCTAATGATTATAGTTATTTCACTTAAAGAGTTCACTTCTTTTTCTTCCTTTCTTATTTCATATCACTTTCTCTTTTTTTTTTCTCAGTTTTGCGCTATGTTTTATCTTATATAGTTTCCAATATAGTTGTCATTTTTATCTTGTCCAGATATTTATGAGCTCCTCCTGAATGTAAAAGCTTGCTTAGCCCTCTTTTTTGAAATGCGTACTGGCTTCTTCTGTTTATTATCATAAGGAGAAGTGACCTTTTGTTATATTTACTGTATTGTAGTGGGGTTAACTTATGTTTTAATGCACGTGTTTCCATTTTTTCATGCATCAGTTATGTTGATTAATTTTAGAAATGGAATTTTAATGTTTGCAATAATGCACCATGTGTTGGTTTTCAATAGCACATACTTTGTTTTTTGATATCGTTTTATTATGCAGCTCAAACTGGTCTCCAAGGAAGACCCCTGGTCAGAGAGGGTTGATTTTCTTATTGAAGTAATGGTATCCTATTTTGAGAAGCAACAATCTCAAAAAGAAGCTATCAATGCTCTTCCCCTTTACCCAAACGAACAGATTATGTGGGATGAAAGTGTTGTACCTAGCATAAATTACTCAGGAGAAGGCTGTTTAGCATTGCCAAAGCTGAACTTACAGTTCTTAACACTTCATGATTATCTTCTTCGAAATTTTAATCTTTTTAGACTTGAATCAACATATGAGATACGTGAAGACATTCAGGAAGCTGTTCCACATCTTCTTGCATATATTAATAATGATGGAGAAACTGCTTTTCGTGGTTGGTCAAGAATGGGAGTGCCAATCAAAGAATTCAAAATTTCTGAAGTTAAACAACCTAACATTGGAGAAGTCAAACCATCATCTGTGACTGCAGAAGTTACTTATAGTATTTCCAGCTACAGAGCACAGATTAGATCAGAATGGGATGCACTCAAAGAACATGATGTATTGTTTTTACTATCTATTCGCCCTTCATTTGAGCCTCTTAGTGCAGAAGAAGAAGACAAGGCTAGTGTTCCACAGAAGCTTGGCCTACAATATGTACGTGGATGTGAAGTTATTGAGATTCGGGATGAGGAAGGAAACCTTATGAATGATTTTTCTGGAAGGATTAAACGTGATGAGTGGAAACCACCAAAAGGGGAACTGAGAACAGTAACTGTGGCTTTGGATACAGCACAATATCACATGGATGTAAGTAACATTGCCGAGAAAGGGGCAGAAGATGTTTATGGTACATTTAATGTGTTGATGAGGAGGAAGCCAAAAGAAAACAATTTTAAAGCCATCTTAGAATCAATAAGGGATTTAATGAATGAATACTGTATTGTTCCTAAGTGGTTGGAAAACATTTTTCTTGGTTATGGGGATCCTTCTGCTGCACAGTGGACTAATATGCCTGATCTATTAGAGACAGTAGATTTCAAAGATACTTTTGTTGATGCCAATCACTTGAAAGAAAGTTTTGTGGGTTATGAGGTGAGTATTTTGTTTTCAAATTCATAAAGTTTTTGTTGCATGGGTGTGGTTGATGTTTTTCATTTAGAATTCTTGTATGAAATTTTGGTGCTTATGGGATTTCCCCTCGCTCTATCCATCAGGTATTTTTCATTAATTCCAATGGCACAGAAAATTTGAATCCAAGGCCTCCTTTTAAGATCAAGCTCCCGAGAACACTCAAACCAAGCAATGGATCTCTTACTGGGAATGCTATGTCAACTGCTGGTGCAACAAATGGTATCGATACGGCTGATACTAATAATGAGAAAGAAACACTAATTATTGAGGCATATACTCCTCCAGATCCTGGTCCTTATCCTCAAGACCAGCCTAAACAAAATTCAGTTAGATTTACTCCTACTCAGGTGCATTCAGCTCTTGATCTCAAGCATATATGTTCACTTTTCAGGCTTACTGTTAGTTTTCTTCTCACAAATACATTCCACGTCTTATCACATACTGATTTTTGTTTTTATCTTACTCTGCTTCTAGCTTCCCTAACTGTAGGTGATTGTGATTATTTGACCAAAATTCAGTTTATTTATGTGGCTAATTTGATTCACCTGGAATGTACAAATACTGTGGTTGTGTTTTGATACAAGTTCTGGAGCTAACCTACTTAGGTTTGCAACTTGTACATTGATGTCATAGCATTCTGTTAGGTATCCCTGTATAAGACACAAGAAACAAAGGGGAAGAAAGTATTGTTTTCTATATTCAGTAATTCGGAGTTCTTAAAAATCAGAATAAAGAACCAAAATTAGAGAGAATGTAAGTTCCTCTGCCCTCCAAAAGTTCCTAGGTCATTCCTCCTTGCCTCATGTAATTCTCCTCTTACTCCCTTTGTTCCCTCTCTCTTCTAACGAAAAGATATCCCCATAATTTCACACCTGCCACATCAGCCATTCTGTTATTTCAGAATCAAGGATGTGTTCTTGTGGGCCCCCAAGTAATGGGTTTCCACTTCTTCCTCTCAAACCTGGTGGGTTTTCCTACTCTGCCTTTGCACTCCTTCTCCTTCATTCGTATAACATTCTTTTCATTTGATTTAAAAAACAGTGTTTCTGTTTCTTGATTGGTTAAGTAATGTAGTTAGCATCACATTTCATGTTCTGTTTCCCTTTAGTATTGTGGGTAATGTGAAATGGATAATTAGTGAGATGTGCTACCTTTTTAAAAGGTTTGACAAGAACAAGGAGCCCATGGTTCTATAGCAATGTGGAATCTATGTAGTTTTCTCATGCATTTGGTAGAGGATGACCCATATTTTCTAGGCTTTCTCAGTACTCCGTGTTACAGAATAAGATTATGTTTACCTTCCTTGTGTGGTGTTCCGTTGATGGTTGTTCCGCTACTTTGCAAAGAAATTGGACTGTTTTTATTTTTCTTGCTACATTAGCTTTTATTCAGTAGCTGCAGCTGGATAGAGCAAGTAAAGGAAAACCCGGTTCACCCATTTTATAAAAATTGTGCAGTTTCTTGTTTTTCCTTTCTCTCTGGCTACAGTTCAACTGCAGAAGATAAAAAATCCCCATATACATTTCCTACCATTTACTTTATCATATTCTCCATCTCTGAGTACAGGAGTATTATTAATGATAATGTTGAATGTTTCTGTCAAGCAGGTTGAAGCAATTATATCTGGCATTCAGCCTGGTTTAACCATGGTTGTGGGGCCACCTGGTACAGGAAAGACTGATACGGCTGTACAAATTCTGAATGTTCTTTATCATAATTGTCCTTCTCAAAGAACCTTGATAATTACTCATTCAAATCAGGCTTTGAATGACCTGTTTGAGAAGATAATGCAGGTGAGATTTTATTTTTCCAGCTCACACGTTTTGTGATTTGAATTTGATTAAAATTTAGCAGTAAATGCCCTAGTATATGAAATTATTAATATGTACGTATTTTGAGGGAGGGGAAGCCTTGAAGCAAGGGTAAGTTTACTTTCTTGTGGTCTAGAGCTCAGTGGTTCAAACAGCTATTGGAGATAACCTTGTATTGGCTCACGTACTACAATCTTTGTGATAAGTATGTGGTATGATTTTTGGTAATTAATTGAGGACTACATCCTGCCCAACCTTATATAGTCAACTTATTAGATGAGGATTACATCCCGCTTATATATTACAATCGGACTTTATTTTTAGTCAACGTGGGATTTTGCAACACTTCCAATGAATAGAAAGACAGGCAAACAATATTCTAAATTGGGCAGTGACAAACAACGTGGAAAATATGGAAACAATATTACCAGATGGATTTATCTTAGCTGGTTCATGTATTTTTCATAGTTGAAAACACTAAAAGGACTACTCTTAGAAAGTAGACTTTAAACTTAACTTAGTCTTACAAAACCTGGCTTTAAGGTGAGATTTACACTCATTTATTATGTACTATGATTTGGTTATATTTCTAGTTGATATAAGATCTTTATCATATCCCCTCACATTGAGGACCAAATATCTATGATGTGGAAATTAAATTTTATGGGTGACTTGATAGTGGTAGCATGACATGCCAATAGTTAGGGTATCCTAACACAACCTCACAAGTTGGACATGTATGATTAAGTTTGCACCATTTTTTTGGTCACATCTCTAGACAATGTGAGATCTCCAACTCCTACACCTAGCTGACAAATACGTATTGAAAAAATAAGTTAAACTATTCTAACAAGTTAACCTGTTCAAAAACGTTAAACAATTCCTACAATGGAAAAAAAGGTAGATGAACTACTTCATCCCGTATGAACTCTAGAGGCAATACTTAACACCAACTGACAATCCTTTGGAACAAATCAAATATACGAAAAACAATTCCAAAGTAGGTTGTAATATATATGAGCAGTTTTGGTGCCAGCATGGCATGTTTCTCTTAAGTATTTTGTACTCCAACGGCAATGTGGAAGTGGCAGAGAACTTCAAGGGAAACTCTGATAGTGAAAAATGACTTTGTTGCAGATTGAAGTACATTTGGAATGATCTCTGGAATTTCTCTTTTAACTTCTGATAAAACTTCTGATCATATTAGTTTCCTATCTTCCACACAGCCCTTTATCCCTCATAACTCCCAAACATATTTCCATATTCCCCGTTCATTGCAGCTTAAAATTTTTTTAGGCTTCACCATTTATGTTTTTTTTTTTCATTAATCTGTTTTGTTACTGTCTTTTTTTTTCAACCAAATATTTAGTTTTCTTGAAATTGAACCCGGTTTTAGTATTGTTTTTCTTGTTGGGAATAACCTTTTCTATTGAGAGGGTTCTGACTTTGAACTTGGTAACTTATTTTTTTATTAATTCTTTGTCTTCTTCATCTAAGTTTAACACATGTTTCAATTTAATTCTTTTTGTTTTAGAGAGATGTTCCTGCACGGTATCTTCTTCGACTTGGTCAAGGAGAACAAGAGCTAGCAACTGATCTTGATTTTAGTCGGCAAGGTCGCGTTAATGCAATGCTTGTTAGGCGGTTAGAACTGCTGAGTGAAGTAGAGAGGTTGGCAAGATCTCTTCAATTACCAGAGGATGTGGGTTACACTTGTGAAACTGCAGGATACTTTTGGTTACTTCATGTTTATTCACGCTGGGAGCAATTTCTTGCTGCTTGTGCTGAGAATAAAGAGAAGTCAACATTTGTTCGAGATCGTTTCCCCTTCAAAGAGTTCTTCTCTGATACACCCAATCCCGTATTTACAGGTGAGTCTTTTGAGAAAGATATGCGGGCTGCTATGGGGTGCTTTCGTCATCTTAAAACCATGTTCCAAGAACTTGAAGAGTGCCGGGCTTTTGAATTACTTAAGTCAACTGCTGATAGGGCTAACTACTTAATGACAAAGCAGGCTAAGATTGTGGCAATGACTTGCACCCATGCAGCTCTTAAGAGGAAAGATTTCCTCCAGTTGGGTTTTAAGTATGACAACTTGTTAATGGAAGAAAGTGCCCAAATTTTAGAAATTGAGACTTTCATTCCAATGTTACTCCAGCGGCAAGAGGACGGTCATGCACGGCTTAAACGCTGTATTCTGATTGGTGATCATCACCAGTTACCTCCTGTTGTGAAGAATATGGCTTTTCAGAAGTACAGTCACATGGATCAGAGTCTATTTACCAGGTTTGTCCGGTTGGGCATTCCTTACATTGAGCTAAATGCTCAAGGAAGAGCCAGGCCAAGTATAGCTAAACTTTACAATTGGAGATACAGAGAATTGGGAGACCTTCCTTCTGTAAAGGAAGAAGTCATATTCAAAAGGGCAAATGCTGGATTTGCTTATGATTATCAGTTAGTGGATGTTCCAGATTACCTTGCTAAGGGGGAGACGACTCCATCCCCTTGGTTTTACCAAAATGAGGGAGAAGCAGAATACGTTGTCAGTGTCTATATATACATGCGTCTTTTAGGGTATCCTGCAAATAAGATATCCATTTTGACTACATACAATGGTCAGAAACTTCTCATCCGAGATGTTATAAATAGGAGATGTGTTCCATATCATTTCATTGGTCCTCCAAGCAAGGTATCTTTCTCATTCTTTACTTTTAGTTTATATTTTAGATCAAAATAAAACGGTTTCTTTAATGGAAGGTGGTGTTAATTTTGGGTTCTTGGTTTCTGAAGATGACTTTACAAATATTCATATTAGGGTGTATTATATTTCCCTCTGTTGATAGACATTTTACCTAGATGAAATGTGCTACACTTTTTCCATTTTGCTTAAATGAATCTTTTAGTAGTTGCAAACTATTATGGATGAGGCTCTCCCTGACACTTCTCCTTTCCCTTTCACTTTCTGTCACCAACTACTAATTTTAATGCCGTATTAAGTTTTGGATTTAAGATGTAATGATGTTTTAGACATGCCTGTTATCAGCTTTGGAACGTTTTTACCTATATTCTTCATTTCATCTTCTAAACTTCCCAATTTGATAGTAGGGTTCAGATTACATTGCAGATGATGCTGTTGAAATTGTATAAAGAAAAATACCCGCAAGTAGCTTGTTTACCCTAGCCCATATTCATTTTTCATGGAGGAGTGGGTAATTTTTAAAATTAGAGGGGATGGGAAGGGTAGTGTCAGTGTTTTTCAAGGAAGGTTATTTTATTTTTGGTAAATATATTTTGAAAACCACACCACAAAAACTAGCTATTGTAGTTGGAGAGCCCAAAGCCTTGTAAAACCCCATGTTAGATTCCCATACTTCCAATGTGGCACTCAAGTTGTACCTTGCATACTAATACCATTTTTTTATATGATGTTTGAAATTGTTGTACATTTTTGAAGTTTTGATTCTTAATTATGTCAGTTTTCTATAAATAACTGCTCTCAGGTTACTACAGTAGACAAGTTTCAAGGTCAGCAAAATGATTTTATATTGCTATCTCTTGTTCGTACTCGATTTGTTGGTCACCTACGTGATGTAAGAAGATTGATTGTTGCAATGTCACGTGCTCGACTTGGTTTGTACGTCTTTTGCCGTCGTTCCCTTTTTGAACAATGCTATGAGCTGCAACCGACATTTCAGCTGCTTCTTAAAAGACCTGACCACCTTGCCCTTAATTTGAATGAAATTACATCATATACTGAACGAGATGTTGAAGATCATGGACCTAAACATATACATCTTGTCAGTGGCATTGAGGAGATGGGGAGTATCATAGATAGTCTGTATCAGGTATGTCTCACATCTCATAATACAAGAAAATGTTCTCCATTTTATCTTCAATTACTCTGATTCTTTTCGTGCTTTTTTCTAATAAAATAAATTCATCCAGACCGAAAAGTTTAGAAAATCGGGCCAAGGAGTTTACAGTGAAGTTTATTTTCCATTTTTTCTAAACGTTATGCCTGAAGTATTCCGATGAGATGTTTATTGTGGGATAATATTGTTTACGCTAGCTTATTTTAATAAGCGCTGAAGTTTCGTTGTACTCCTATACTTGTCATAGGTTATATTCTTTCTGGGTTTTATTTCACAAAAAGACTCAATGATTTTTTCTACATATTTCCAGGTAAAGTTGAGACAGGAGTTTCATCAAAACGAGCCTTATTCTGGTCAAGTAGAAGCATCAGAAAATAACGAAAACAGCATGGACATCCCAGAGCAAGCGGAGAACAGTGATATGCCACAACAAGCAGAGGACATGCCACACGAAATCAAGGAGGCTACAACTGTCGATAACCACGTGGCTGAAAATATCCCACCCGAAAACAGCGCGGAAGATGTTACCATGGTCGATAATAGTGATGGTGTTGCGAAGGAGGAGACAGGTGAATGTGCTTCTAAGTAAGCAAGCATCCAATACACTTCTGTTTATGTTAAGTTACATAACCGTAGGTCATGCCATTTATTTTCTGTCTAGATAAATCAGTATGTAGCAATGGGAAATCAGATTTTTTATGTGAAAGGTGTGGAGGAATTTATGAGTTTGTACCAATTGTAGTCAGTATATGGAGATGCCAGTGCCTAGAGGAAAGCAATATTTTCCTTTAAATTTTGATAGACTACGATGAATTTGCTGTAGATTGAATGTCTCACCTGATTAAGATTTTTGTCTCTGTATCTTAGTCCCCCAGAAAGGATACGCAGATCTCTTACTATGCTGTACAGTAACGCCAACATTCACTAGTGTAGTATAAGATGACGTTTATGTAACTCTCGTTCTTTTTGTTAAAAAAGGAAAAACTGATACGGGTTAATTTTGAGCTTTAGTCACTAAGAATCTGGATTATGTAGATTTAATTCGTGATAAGTCGAGCTGGTTAATCTATCTAATTCTTTTAATAAATATTTTTTGTTAGATTAGCCATTTATAAAATATTGAAATGGAGTTTTGTATGAAATTATTTTCGTATGTAATTAAGTATAATTAGGTGATATGAAATCATTAAAAATTTTCCTGGAGAGATGTTGTAATATTTTTGCATGAATGGAAAATTTTAATTGATTATAAATATAATTTAAGATATTTTTTCATTTTTTTAGATTTGAATTAGAAATATTTTGTTATTTTTTTTTGGAATTAAAAAAACAAAATTTATAATCAAATGAAGAATTGAGTGAATTTGTTTAATCTATTAATTTATAGGTCATATTAATTTGTTACAAAAATATATTAATAATATTTTTTATGGATTGCAAACGGATAAAAGTTTAGAATATAGTGATAAGATTTATCAATAGATATATTTTTCAATAATTATTAATTATATAATATTCAATTATTATTGATGAATATATTTTTTTAGTAATTATTAAAGACTATATCTATCAGTAATACTAATGGACATATTCGTATATACGAGACATTGTGTAGAAATCTATCTGTAGAAATATATCTGTTGGTAAAATATGTTAATAATTAATATTGCAATTTCTAATGTAATAGACTTGTATTCTTTAAACTCAATTAGATCTATTAATCTTATAATATCAACAATCAAAATAAATATTAATTAGACTCAAACAAATTTGTTTTTGTAAGTAATCTTAAGAAACATTAATTATAATACCAAACAAACATCACAGTATCTTTAGACAGTCTAAATAAACATGAAATTTTTAAAATATTTCGGTAAATAATGTATCTACATATAATAAAAATAGACGCAATAATGTGAAAAGAAATCTTAGAAATTTGTACAATAATAAAAATTATATTCTTCTTAAGGGTCTTATTGTTATTGTTGGAATTGTAATTAGATTCAGGTGAACTAGACTAGAGTGAATTATTGCTTAGGTAGTGTTGGATTGCACTAAGACAGTTGAAGACAAGTCTGCATCTTGAGACAAGAATCTCATAACTAAATTTTTCATTTTATCATACTTGCAGCTCAAATCATCATAACTTCTAATAATTTGCATAAGATGAGTAATTATCATTGATAATTTTTGTAGTGTTCATTCTCACATTAGAAAGTTGTGTTTAAAAGAAATAATTTCATATTTTAAAAATTTATTCATTAGATTATCAGATTTGAAAAATTGATATGGAACACGCGCTATTTTTTTACCATTTTAATTTAATTTAATATATATATATATATTGTATATTAAGAATATTAGTTTTATGTTTATAATTTATTTTTTACACTGTGGTTTCATAAAGGAAATGTTATAACTATCGTTATTTTATATTAATTTTTTTTATTTTGATAATATAATAAATTTTGATTTTATTTCGTTTACTATTAGTTTTTTTTATCTTATTAAGAAAAAAATACTTTAAATATACTATTATATATGCATTAAATATTGATATTTTATATATTATCGACAAGTTATTAATATCCATTTATGTTTTGTAAATTAACATATTCAAAAACTAGTCAACATAATAAATATTTTAACTACACAGTTTAGTTAATAAAAAGTATATTATAAACAATAATTTCAACTAACTTATTAAAATAAGTTGAAAAATATTACATAATTATATACAAAAATTAAAATTTTGGACTTGATTTTGTTACGAGACTACTGCCTATGTTTAGGGTTGAGGTTGGTAGTAGAGACAATGACTACAATAATTATGTTAACAAGTTGTGGTCACTTAAAAAATAACATAATACTCATTCCGTCTCTATTTATAAAGACATTATTCAGAAAATTGTCTGTCCTTTTTATAATAACTTTTGCAATCACATCATATATTAATTAATATTTTCTTACAATATTTTATTTAAGCATTTGAAATAAATGATAAATGATTTATCAATTTAATTTAAGAATGATTATATATATAAGTACGTGTTTGTGTGATTCAATTTATATTTCATTTTATAAGTTAATTCTGTAGGATTGTATGTATATTTTTTTGTGAGATTTGTATTATAAGTTCATAGGGTAGAAAATTTATTTTCTTAAGATAATATCAAAATTATCTAAATTTTATCTAATTAAGTTTGTTAGTTTATTATGTCATTTGTTACGAGATCTTTCTATTTTAACCTTTGATATCTTTGATATGAGAGAGTATATTAAAGATCACATATAATTTGGTTAAATTATAAATATATGTTTTTTACTCTAAATTTTTTTTGAATTATTCAATTCGATCCTTTTATTTTATTTTGTTTTAATGTAATCTTTATTTTTGTTAAAAAAATTAGTATGGTTCCTTATATTAGAATTATGTTGAAACTCTTTATAAATGAAAATGTGATTGTGTAAATAATACATGATATTATAAATATTGAAGGTGGTTTGTCTCGGGTCGTTTACATTGGAATGCCACATGTATATTAGTGCTCGTTAAAGAGTGTTAGCACGCTCACTTAGCTGAAATAATTACATTGATTTCTTTAATAAATAACAATTATTTTGAGAAAAAAAAATGAAGAAACATATAGTGAAATCTTCAAAAGTGTATTAATACATAAAAAATTATAGTTTTGATTTAATTAAACTAAATTTGTTGAAACGGTCTTGAGAGTAGTATACAAAATTAAGGCTTGTACAAAAGCAGATGCAAGCAATTAAATTAAATTGAAGTACTAAGTTGCTTAATTACGAGCAAATGACTATTGCATTTGTTCCTTTCTCCATCGTTGTTATCACTCATTTTCCTATGAAGATTGTTGTGTTCTGCATGCATATTTTTGAAGTTGAAATTCTCAACTATTAGTGATAATAATTTTTTTTTTGTTCTTGTGTTAAATATGAATATTCCGACTTATGGAGTTGGATGAAGATGATGAATTCACTAAGAACTAAGATACTTACCGTAACATTACATTACATGTAAGATTTTTTTTAACAGAAGTCTCGTTATTCATTGGAAATATATATATTCTTGATGAAAATGGAATATTCTAAGTAATCATCAAGATACATATCATTTCTAAAATAAAACCCTTTAAGGTTTGTTATTATCCTATAGTCATTTGGAACTATGACACTTTTGGGACCATGAACATTCCAAAATCTTGTAAATAAAAATAAATGGTAAGTAATTTTTTAAGTCATTACTTATTGTAATTATAATTATGGGCCACTTTTAAAGTATAGTCAACCTTAAAAAAAAAAGAAAAATGAATTACGTTTATGGTGGTGGTTGGTGCAATAGAACTTCATTCTGGTGATACTTTAAAGAACTAAAAAGTGCAAAGATAATTAATTAGAGACATGAACCTTTTGTTATTAGTTATTCTTTTAGAGAACGGTGACTATATATTTAGTTATATTCAGAAACTTGATTTTGGAGAGAAACTTGAGTTTGAATTTGTTTGTACTAGAATTTTGATAAATTATGGGATTATGTAAAC
The DNA here is from genome assembly GCA_036885675.1 of Vigna mungo. Classification (NCBI taxonomy): domain Eukaryota; kingdom Viridiplantae; phylum Streptophyta; class Magnoliopsida; order Fabales; family Fabaceae; genus Vigna; species Vigna mungo. Next base: position 3,273,225 of record CP144701.1, read on the forward strand.
CTCACAAGCCAAACTATTAATCAAAGAATTTAAGACATAAAAGGAAAAAGAAAATGAAGAATATCTCACTTCAAACAATGGATTTCTCACACTAATTCATTATTTAAATAAAACAATTCAATATAAGAATATATAGAAAGAGTTTTAAACCACAAAAGATAAATGCTCTCAAATAAAAGGAAAATAAATTTTCTATCCATTTAAAAGTAAGTACAAAGTGTATCATGCTTATTGTCAACTATTTAAAACATTTTTTGTAATATACTTTTTAAACATTGATGTTTAAAGTCAATATAGATTATTTTTGTACTCTTTACAATTTTTTATATATCATTAAACTCGGTACATCCATATTAAATAAAGGGGGCCACACAATTATATTTCTTGTTTTCTTTTTTAATAAAGTGTGACATGTTAATGATAAATATGTTCTTATAATTATACTTCCATTTTATACACCCAACATGAACACTTGTACAAAAATTCATTAGCTCTTCCGTATAGTATACAATAATTACGACAACATGTATATTTTTGGTATTCCAAACTCCTCAAACAGAATATCTAATTTTCCTAATACATGTATGGCAAAGTATTGTCATTTAATACAAGTTCTAATAAATCAATGAAAATTTTATCATTTCACCTATATTTCATCTTCAAATTTACAAATTTCAAAGTGGATAATAACCATATAAATCTAGATCAGAATACAAAATCATCTCTAAACCACTCTTCAATTTAAAGAAATACTTTATAAAAACTCTCTTTAACTTACCATATTATTTGTGGTAGTGGTTGGTATGTATACACAAGTTCATTCTAGCAATGCTTTAACACAAGAAAAAGTGCAAAGATAATTAATGAGAGGCCAATAGCTTTTGCTATTAGTTTTATAATTGTGAGTGAGAGGTGGTTGGTTTTGATTGGATATGGAAGGTAAATAGTGACTTCGGACATTGTCTTACCCTTTTTTATTTTCGCATTAATATCCTTTTCTTCTTAACAATAGTTTATCTCCTTTTTTGTTGGAAACCTCTCTCCCTTTGTATTTTATAAAAATATTAATTATTCATGCATGTTAATCACCTCCATTTGATTAATTAGATGTAACTTTTACACTTATGGTGTTCTAAAAGAAATATAATTGGATAATCACTTTAAAATAAGATAAAAAGTTTATGATGATGGATTGCGAATCTGTGGTGCCGTCCATCCAATCACGCTTCCTATTTCTCATATTATTACAAACTAATTTCAAATGACGTCTCCATATATCACTTTCATGGCTATAGATTACTTAATTTATGTCTTAATTTTAAAAATTAGAAGAAAAAAACATGCATCCTAACACCCCTTTTCTTCCCATTTTTTAAAACAAAAAGTGTAAAAATTACGACATGATGATAAAAAATGCTTAACCTTTGTCTTCACGTAATTCATAATATAACCAATCATGTTGTAGTTTCGTTTGACACTTTTGGTTTTTAGTGACACTTTCTAGATACTAATAGTGCAAACCAGACAATCAAAAGAAGATTCTTAGAAGGGGGATTCAATATGTCACCAACCTTATACATATATAGTGACTCGAACTCTTATTAATTGTAAAATCAATGACTTCTATATCATTTTTTTAATTATAATCCATCCATTTCCATATTTTGATTGCATACAGTTAGTTCTTTTCTTATCTTTTTACTTAGATGATTACAATATTAATATAAAATTGAGTAGATAAGTCATTTCCTTTATTCTCAAGTTATAATATTTAATAAATGTAGTCACGAATTCATCCAATAGATATATGGCAGAACAAAATTTATTAAGTCTTTTCATTCTGGAACCACTAATATGTAAAAGGGCTTCTAATTTGTCTATTACCTTTCAGTTTTAATGAAATCGAAACATAAAAATATACGATAGCATTTATGCAATTTTCACGAACATATAAACATCAGTTAAAAAAATGAAGTCATATGTAGCTTTTGGCTTCGGTTACAAAAAATCTTAAGTCTAAAGGGGTGTCAGATAAGTACAAATTTGACTTTTTCATCTGATAATACTTTGAACAAGGTTTATGGCTTCGGTTCTTTTCAGAATTGGTGTCATAGGATAATGACATTCCCACCTACAGAGTAATATTTCAAATTGTTCATATTTTTAACAGGTATATGATTTTGATTCTTTTTAGAAGTGACACCATAGAGCCTTTATGCTTCAATTTCACAGAGACTCGAGACCAAATGTGTGAACCAAATTTCAAAAATGCCACCAAAAGTTTTATTATTTAATTATTTCGGGAGACTTTAGGTAATGGTTCTTAGTAAAGCTGATGCCATAGACCAATTATTGCTTTGGTTACTAAAATAATCGATGCAATATGTGTTTTCAGAATAAAAAATAACGAAAAGTTTGGTATTATGATTATTATTTATGATGATGTATGTCTACGGTTTCTGTTGATCTTATAAATACAACTAGTATTCTCCAATGAATATTCACTTAATACTCATCAAATATCTTATACTCATACTCATTGATCCTAAACTTTCTTACTGAACTGATTATCGAAGATTTTTTTGTAGGAAGATTTCTCCACTTTGAGAAACAAAGAATTCCATTTCGACCAGCAAGAGCTTTCAAGTCACTGCTAAGATCTTTCCACATGTATGCAAATTCACGTTCAAAATCCCAATAAGATCATTTGGCGTCCACCATGGGACCTAAGTAAAACTTTATCTTGTCTCCACGTATGAAATTTGTCGTCTTCCCTCTTTAGCTGCTAGCCATGCTAGGTGTTGATTTGTGAAAACAAGCGAGGCTCACAAGCATGGATCACACTAACATGAGAAGCTTTAATGATCCTAAATATAGTCATTCATCTTAATGATGTTGATGTCATTAGGAACGTGGATGTCATTATCCCATCTTTGCCCCTCGTAAGTAAAATGTGTTTGTATTCTTTATATACTTGCTAAGGATGTAGGTGTGGAGGACCAAGACAAGAAATCATCGCAGTACAAGAAGATGCTTTTATTCGACCCATCGACAAGCTCTTGCCCAAGTTTGAGAGGGTGTTGAAATCAATCATCATGTTTCTATTTTTGTCCAAAATCTTAAAATCTTAATTAGGTCCTTTTTCTTTTTCGCGTATCAATTGGGTCCCTTTTATTGTAAATTTGATTCAATTGGAGTCCTGCCGTCAAATTCACCAAAATGTTGTTTAATATGTGGTATCGTTGCATAGTCAGAGTGTACATTAATCACACGTGGCATTACAAATGAATTTTGTATTAAAAAAAATTGAATGTAGAGAAGTCTAATTAGGGCAAAGTGGGAATAATTAAATCATCCTTTGTTGTTCCTGGAATGCCATCTGCCATCTTTCATCTTCTCCGATAGCTAAATCACACTTCCATGGCAGCCACCATAGACAGAACTACAAAAATGCAGGAACCCAATCACGAGTTTGCCTAACATTTTCACTATTGCAAAATTTCCCAAATCAAAAACCAGGGAAACCCTAATCAGAAAACTAATGATTTTTACCTGAAGATGGCTTTTGAGATGATACAAAGTAAGCCCTAAAATCGCCATGAGTTTCATTACCTGTGTTGCCTCTGCAGAAAAAAAATTCCAAAGAAAAGCCAGTAGAAACTCAGTTAATGGAAGAGACAAATTTATAAGTTAAAATTCCAAAGCAGTCTTCAATGAATCTGGAAGGGAGGATGGAAGAAGATACTTCAATCTCACCTTTGTCGCCTCCTAGTACAGGAATTGGGCAGTCAAAGCACAGTATGCCGCCTGCAGAGGGAGAAATGGCGTTTCCTTTGGAAGCATTTGGTCAGACTGAGATGTCATATGGAAAACCAAAGAATAAGTGTGTTCTTCTCCAAGATCCTGTAATAGATCCGGTTATTGAGGATGGCATCGGTGGTGGTGATCTTGGTTTGTGCCGGCGACGTTGCAGGGAGAGACAAGACTCCTCTCGCGCGCGAAAAGGAGGACGAAGTTTGGGCTGCTCCGTTCGGCGTGGGTGGCGTCGACGGCGACACTCTTGGCCAGCGAAGGAAGGCGCGACGGAGGGTAGGAACGGCCGACGTTGGAGGTTGAAGGAAGAGGCGTTTCTCTCTTTTAGGATTTTAGGATTTTGATGAAGAAGAAAGGGGTGTGCCCTTTTTGCTCTCTGATTTAATCTTTGCTCAATCAATTTTTTAATACAAAAATTAATTCAAAATGTCACGTTAGATTAATGAATACTCTGACCATACCGGTAAACTTAATTTAAACGACCGTTTATTGAATTTAACGGCAGACCCCTAATTGCTTCAATTTTACACAAAAAGGACCTAATTGATACGCCAAAAAGAAAAGAGACCTATTTAAGATTTCAAACAAAAATAAGGACTTTTGGTGAGATTAAACCTTTGCGAAAAGTCAAAACTGGTTTAGTAAAACCAATCCCCATGCTATTGCAACTACCAGTACCTGGAGATCGATTTCCTTAGGGTTTATTTTGGCAACTAGGATAGCGACGTTGTTGAATTCAGTAACGAAGTCACCACCCGAGGTCAAGCTCAACTATCCCATGAGATGTAAAACAACCTGGTGGCGACCTTGAACAAAAATAATGAATAACATAAGCAATACAATACCAAGCTTGAGGCCTTGTGTGCCAAAGGACAGGTAGACCTCTAATAACTCCAAGGGCTTCCATGAGATAGAATACAATCCACTGGCGAACCTTAAATAGGACAACGAACAACATAGGCAACATGATACTATGCTTGAGGCCTTGCAAACTCAAATACGACGGACCTCCACTAACTCCAAGGACTTTAGTAAAGGCTGACTGGCCTGGAGAATGAGAGATCATCTCCCTAACCTTGGTGGGACTCTCGTCTGGACAAAACACATCCCACCAGCTCAACGAGGTTTGAGTGGGAGTTGAGACCGCTTTCCTCAACGTCAGGCTCAAAGAGACTGAAACAGATCATCCCGACATAAAATAGATGAAACACACAAACGCTCTCGCGACTCCGAACGAGAGCACGAAAGGCAAAAACGTCTCAACCTACACCAAGATGTAGAATTAGCAGTGTTGTAGGATTCCATAGAGCATCCCAGAAAGCGAATAAACCAGTAAGAGTCAGGTGAGTGGTAGCCAATTTGCTTGGCATAAATCCCAAAGAACTCGAAGCAAATCAACTTGGCTCACAACCAAGGAGACTCGTGGATAATCCTACCACTCAAGATGAGACCGTAAGCCTAACAACTCTCGCTAGGATAGAGATTCAACAAAGTCTCATAGACCTTCCAAAGATCTCGACAAATGTGTATACTAGGAAGGACATAAGACTTCTCGGCCACACCACTAGACACTAGGGGTCGAAAAACAAACCAACCCAACCCGTTTAATCCTAGACCGATATTGACCAGCCAAAAATGAATCGAGCAAGATTAACCTACCAATTAAAAAAGAGTTAAACTTTACAACCTGACCTGACTCATTATAAGATTGGCCCAATTCACTACAGGCTTACTCATAATCCCTTATATAACATGTTTCTTTGAAAATCTTTATATCACCACTACTCAAATTAAAGATGAAATATATATATATATATATATATATATATATATATATATATATATATATATTCGCAAAATATAATATACATTTTACAATAAATTTGGTATTAATTAAAAAAATGTTTTATATTGTATTTATATAAGTAAAAGTCGACGTAACTAATGTATATCTTAAAAAAAATTCTAAAATATGAACTAATAATTTTTTTATACAGGCTATTGAATGATATAAAAAATGAGTAAGTTGTATTAATATAGTCGTTTATATTTATATATTTGGGTCCATTTTGTGCATAATGAGCTTATTATAAGACAAAATTATAATAATGTGATCGAAAGCAGTCAAATTTTCAACCTTGTCGTAAACCAAAATATATGTGTTCGTTTTCCACCATTGAAAACGTCCTCATAATGTTAGCATGCAATACCTTGTGATGGACCACACTACTCCCACTTGCACCCTTTTTCAACCATTTCCAAACATCAGCATATCCTTCAATATATAACTCTACCCATCATCAAACACAACAATTCCTTGCTTCTCTCTCTCTTTCTGAAACAATCAATGCTACCAAAATGTTCCCTATAACATATCCAAAATCTCCAAAGGGTATATCCTCTTGCACGTCACATTAAATTAACTGTTCCTCCTATTCTCATCAGTTTCTCACTCTTCTCATCTATTAACTTGTCATGTCATTCTGATCATTTTCCTGTCTGTCGCCAAAAGTAGCACAAACCACTGTTTCTTACCATGACCGGAAAGCTAACTGAAGTAAGTATACATATTCTTTTCTAATTTCTTACCTATTCTTTACTTACATGAATCCGTTTTTGCATGTACAATTTCCTTAGTTCATGTGGCCAGCATTAGTCGCTAATAAGATACTCAACAAGCGAGTGGGGAGCAGCAATTTTATAGCAGATTATCCAAGTAACACAGAACCCCTGTTGGCTCATGTTCACTCATCACTCAGACCCAGAACAATTCTTAATGATCACAAAGATACACAAAAGTACAAGTAAGAATAACAACATCATATATTAATTCTGTCTGTCATATTATATATCCTTCTGACAACTCCCTCACTGCACATAAGAAGGATGAAATGCAGTATCTTAATATATATGTTTCTGACATGATCTTTCTTTAATGATTTAAGGATTTTTGTGAGCACATGGAACGTAGGTGGGGTTGCCCCAGATGAAGGAGTGAACATGGAGGATTTGTTGGAGACATGCAACAAGTCCTGTGACATCTATGTACTAGGGTATGAAAATTGAGGTTCATTTGATAATTCTTTAGTATCATGCATGTGGTGCAACATCCTTAATTATTTGTTTTCAACTGTTTAGGTTTCAAGAAATTGTGCCTCTGAAAGCATCCAATGTGTTAGGGTATGAAAACAGTAAGATCTGTACAAAGTGGAACTCCATGATCAGAGAAGCCCTGAACAAGAACACACATGACAGGGATTTAAAAGATGAAAAGAAAAAGAATTGCTGCAAAAAGGAAGAAAATGATATTCCAGGTCCACAAGATTTTCAATGTATCATTAGCAAGCAAATGGTTGGTATAATGATATCTGTATGGGCTAAGAGACACCTTCTTCCATTCATTCAACATCTAAGTGTCTCATGTGTCGGATGTGGCATCATGGGCTGCTTAGGGAACAAGGTTACCTAACCAAACCCCACTTATTCATAATCATATTCATTACCTTAATTAATTACCTTAATTGGTTTTACACTTTGCAGTTTTAATTATATGCTCATCATCACTGTCAACATCAACTTCATTCAGTGTCCAAATTCTCTCCTTTCAGTTGGTTAGGAATAATAATTATAAGTCTTCCTGATTAAGTTTATTTAATTTTTCTACTGTGACTGATTTGATTTTGCAGGGTTCTGTGTCTGTGAGATTTGTGTTACATGAAACAAGCTTTTGCTTTGTGTGTGGTCACCTAGCTTCTGGGGGGAGAGAGGGAGATGAGAGGCACAGAAACTCTGATGTTTCTGAAATATTTTCAAGGACAAGCTTTCCAAAAGGTCCTTTGCTTGATTTGCCAAGAAAGATTCTTGATCATAAGTAAGTAAGCAATGAAACAAGGTCCCAACATTGTTAATTGCAAACCCTCCAACTAATCAACCTCAATAATTGATTTTTCGTTTTATTTTAATAGTAATTGGGTTCCTTTCCCAACAAATCATGAAAACAAGGTTCCAATATTGAATAACTTTTTTTTGTTTTTTATTTTTTATGGCTGTTAAATTAAAGAATTTGCTACTTAATCGCCAGTTGAAACCATCATTGTATGTTTCCAGCTTTTGAATTTGTCCTACTAAACATTGAAGGCCGCCAAAACACTTAGAATATCATTCTTTGTTGGCTCTTTTGTCTGTAACTGAAGAAGGACTGTGAGTTAATTAATTAGTGAAAAAGTGGCAAAGAGTTGTCAATTAGAATAAAACACAAGACATTTGCACCTATCAGTATCCACAGACATAGAAATATATATGATTAAAAAGATAAAACCATTTGACCTCTTTACTCAATATTAAAATAGAATTTACTCTTCTGCCGACTTTTAACCATTTTGTTAATTACTCAATATTCAAACATAATTTAGTTTTAATTACTTTTACTTTGATTTACAAGTTGTATTATTTTAAGCATATTTAACTAATGATATGAGCATGTTGTGCAGCCACATAATACTGCTGGGAGATTTAAACTACAGAATTTCTCTACCAGAAGAAACAACGCGCTTACTTGTTGAAAATGAAGACTGGGACTCCCTACTAGAACATGATCAGGTGTGTAAATCCATGAATAAAAAGTACAAATGCACAAGCATTAGAGTACAACCTTGATCACTCATTTTGATTATAGGATGAAGGTTATCTTTTTTATTATACTCTCATAAACTTCTTATGTTTTACTTGGGAAATGAACATTAACTGTATGTTCTCTAACTTCGATTGAATTAATGAAATTGAAGCTAATGATTGAAATGATGAGTGGAAACATGTTGAAAGGATGGCATGAAGGAACAATCAAATTTGCCCCAACCTACAAGTATTGCCCAAATTCTGACTTGTACTATGGATGTTGTTATCACTGCAAAAAAACAGCAAAGAAACGAGCACCAGCATGGTAAGACATTTTCATGCTTAAATCTAAATTAAAGCTAATTAATTGTTTTTAAAACAACATTGTTTCAACAATAAATTCTGTTAAAGTAAAATAATTAAGAATAAAGCTTAATGAAATTTGCACTCACTTAACCTAATTATATATACGAATGACTTTGGAAATTTTGATGTTATAGGTGTGACAGAATTATATGGCTAGGCAAAGGTTTAAAGCAAATTGAGTACGGTCGAAGTGAGTCAAAACTATCAGATCACAGGCCTGTGAGGGCATTGTTTATGGCTGAAGTAAGGGTTTCAGCAGCACTGAAAAGCTTTGAAAGCTTGTTTCTGTCAGAGAGATTTGAACAAATTAAGACTCACTTTGATGAAGTTTCCCACACTGATGATGACTTTGTATCTAAAAAGCAAGCAAGTTTTCGGTTGTAATGTATAATGATTAGTATAATTAGTGTTGTTATGTACATCCACGCATTTGAAACTGTAGTTAAAGAAGAAATTGAGAAGGGAATTAATTAGATGTGATGAAGGAAATTATATATAGTTAAAGATGATGTAGCTAGTTTTTTAAATTATCCTGCAGAAGGTGGAAATATGTCATGCAACATTCAAATCTATAATCTATAATCCCACACATTTTCTTGAAGCTTCCTATTTTCAACCAAACCAGAGTTCCATTTCTTTAATACATCTCACCAATACAATTTAACCTACTTTCATATGTTCAGGTAGTGTGGTCCTATTTATATTATTTATTTAAACCTATAGAAGTACTACCAATCTCAAAATCAAACTTTGAAGTCTTAAATATCTTTTTAGTTAACTAAATAAATGGGAGAGAGAAAATTTTAATTAATTAACTTTTTAGTCATCCATTTTCAATGTCAATAGTTACTAATTCAAACTTTTAAAATTCATTAGTATTATTTTCTTTCTTATCTTGTCTATATAATGGATCATCATGGTTACTCTTCAATTTTTTCTTATGTAATAAAAAGTTTGACAATTTTCATGACACCTTATTGATTATTCTATCATATTTTAAAGGAAAATGTTGTAAGATAAGAAAAACGTTTAGTGAGTATAAAGATAAAAATTGCATTATTTGATGCTTTACTTTGGATTAGGAGTAATAAGGAGAAAATAAATAGGATTCATAAAAATAAATGAGAAAAAAGTGAAAAGGATTATGTGTACTTTGATGGATAAAAAGAAGAATAAAAAAGAGAAATAATTCTCTTGACTTAATTAGACGAGAAAAAGTAAAGAGATATAGTGTTAAGAAAGAGAAATATGCATAGAAAAAGTATGATTAAAATTAGTATCATAGTTAAATTTATTATTATTATATAAACAATACCTTATAATTGATGCTATTCTTATATATTATTTTGTATGTATATTAGATTAATTTACATTGTATAATTTTTAAAAAGTTAATTATGTTATTAGTTTCTAATTTGTATTAGAAACTTTATTCTAGGTTCTCACTTGAGATTAAATCAATAACTTTGATTATTATATTTATTTTAAAAAATGACGACATGCAAACAATATATATATAACTATTGGATTTTTTTTTCTGAAATTGAAATTATGTTAACGATTTCCAGTAATTAAATCAATTGTGTCATAATTCATAAATTCAAATATTGTTATAAAAAAAATTAAACTTTTCCCCACACGTAATTTATTTGCAAACTTAAAATTGAATAGGGTGGAGGATTCCAGCTGTATGATGTTCAAAATATAAAAGAAAACTAAGCACTAAAAATTGAAAGAAGATAATGTATAAGCAATTATTGAGCAAGTTAATGACACAACTTCTATATTTGATAGGAAGTGGGAACACCATCCTCTTGTCCTCATTGCATGAGAAAAAAAAAAAGAGAGAGAGAGATAGAAAAATAAAATATATAGTTTTTATTTATGATATGAGCAAATGTTAAACTACATCTTCATAGAGATATCATTTTATAAAAGGGATACTATTGACACACAATACATTGTTTCTTTTTCTTCCTTTCTATTATTTTATTACATTTATTTCTCTTCCCTCCCTATCTATGAACAAAATCTCTCTTTTATAAAATGCAAGTTGTGAGGAAAAAAAAATAGGGTTTATATATAGGTATGTTTGTGGCAGATAGAATTGGTTGATGAGGCGTGTAATCTTTGAACAAAAAAGTAATAAAATAAAAGGTTATATTACGTGATTATAATAGAAAAATAATAACATAATGCTTCAATACCATTCGATGGGAAAGAAATTCTTAAACACAATGCAATCCAAAACACCGCCAATAATCCTATTTCTTTTACTTTCAACTTCTTCCTTAAATAATTTACAAAACCGACTTTCCCTTATGCTTCTTTTTTTTTTATCCTTATTATCATCAACTTCTTCATTCTATTCTTTGAATATTTGGCTAAAAGGAAAAAAAGACTACCTACGTGTCGATGTCTAATTAGAGGGAATGCTCACAACAACCATAGAAAACTTTGTCTATTGTTCTTCATATCAACCCGAGTTTGCATTAATGGGGGCACTAGCAAAGCTTTTATAGGGTTTAAACACTTAGTTTGGATACTTGAGTTAACTTTAAGTTATATTTTAAAATTTTATGCTTAATTTAGAAATGTTTTCGTGTTTTAGATCCTATATCTTCTTCATCTTTGCAAAACTTTTACACTATCAGAAAAAGATTATTGAAAGTATATCTTCTAATTACTTTTTTTTATCAGCATATATGTTTTTATTACTTATTAAAAGAAGTTATTTAGTTTCTTTTTACATTTGTTAGTTATTTTTTATTAGTTTAGATATATTATTGAATGGAATAATTGTTAATATTATCACAAAAATTATTATGTCATCATTCTTTTATGCCATTAGAGTAATAAAAGTTGAAAACACAAGGCTTTTTTAGGTTGATTTTTGTTGCTGTCGTCCTAATTTATCCATCAGCAATTTTTAGTTAATCATTTATAAGTATAAAAAGCCATAAGTAATACCAAAGTTAATAAGTTGAATTATATTCATCATATTAAGAAATTTTGAAATTTTACTCTCACATATAGCTTGATTTGAATGTTACATAATTATACAACATTTATCAAAACAGTCCAAACTTAAAGTTTTGCTTCTTCATTTCAAAAGATTGAACCCAAAAGTTTCGTAGAACATAATCACACGCTATGGTGCTTTCTCCACTTATCAAAAATAGACTAATTAAGAAAACCAAGAACACTTATGCCTTCGCATGTATAGTGTTTCTCTCGAGCACTCATGTATATTGGGTAAGTGTATCACTCAATCTTCACACATTGAAACAGCACAATGTAATCTTGATTTTCATTTCTAAAGAAATCATAATATATCACAGACATCACGAGATCAAAGTCTTCAAATGGTTGTAACTTGACTGGCAAGAAAGAACATTGATTTTTCTAGATAATCAAATTAACACCACTTGAAGGAGAGCTTTTTCTTTTCAAGATTCATTCATCGTTTCCACTTGCTGATCAAAACAATTTCTAGGGAGAACTCGATATCTTCAGCTGGAGTAGTGATGAAGAAAAGGTAAATTACAAAAAGCTCTATCAAGTTTCGTCTCAATTCTTTGATTTCCATGCATTGATCCAATCCAGAAAATCATAGCAGGACAAATTTTGTGAAGAATTAATGGAAGAGAGTAAGATAGAGATGGATCGGGTCCCCCTGGTTGAGTTTTTCATCCAGTCTGCTGAAGTAACCTCTTTTGCTCTTTCACTCTTTCTTCTGATGTTTCTCTCATCTAATCCTGTTTCTGTAATTGCAATGGCAGCGCCTCCAAGTTTCCCCCATTGTTAAGTATTCTGCGTTCTCCTTCTTAGCCGATCGCTTCGTTCCCTCTCTTCCTACCTTCATACAAGCTGATGGAACTTCCTCTTCAAGTTGGCTATTGCGACCTGTCACCCAGAGCACCTTCCAGCTGTTTGCGCTTATTTCTCTGTGGATTTCTACCAAAGTGCCTTCCTTTGTTGCTTCTCTTTTTTATTCGCCTCTCTGTTACCCTTTTTTTCACATCGCACTCAAAAACCCATTCATGCATTCATGCATGCAGATACACAATTCTCGACCACTCTCCGTTGCATGTTTCAAGTCCTTGGCTGACACTTCCATCAAGGAGCAGCATTTCACTACTCGTAATTTCCTTGAAGCAGTGAGCCACCCAATTCTCTCTTTTTCATAATCATCACCATTTTCTCCTTTTTCTATCCTCTCACTCTTTTACCTACTTTTTTCTGCAGGAGGTCCTCTTCATGCAGGTAACTTCAACTCTCACTCTTGGGTTTGTGTTTGTTAGGATTTAATATTTGTTTTAACATTTGATATCTTGTTAGGTTTTAAGATTTCGTTTGTTATTATTCTGTGTATATAGCTGATATAGCTGATAGATTAGATAGAATTATAAGTAATTCTGTTATAATCTTGATGTATAAATATTTGCATATGCATATGCAAAATTAAGAAGATAATACACAGATTATTCTTTGCTTCTCATTATTTAACAGTGTTTTTTTTTTTTTCACATACCATGATCATGTGGAAAATTATACGCAAATATAAGGTCTCAATTTCAGTTCCCGAGACCACAAAAACTTTTGTGTTGCAATTTATATCAGTATTATGAACTTTTGGAGTTGAACTGATCCTGATATGGCTTTGCACTCCCCCAGGTTTTGAATTTTGAGATTGGTACAGCAAATATTGCTTTCTTCTTCCTTGAAGATCTTTGGGTTCAGTTCAAGTGAGTGTCATTCATTTTTATCTCTATGCTTGCACTCAGTCGTCTTCTCATTGATTCACGCTTTTGAATGGTTGAGAACAGGGGAGTGGCCAAAGTTGGCGAATTGATTAGCATTGAAGTTTGCATGGATATTATGGATCTTCTATATGAAAAAGAGGAGATGTCGGCTCATTTTAGGTCCCCTAAGTTTCTTGCTGCGTCAATCTTGGTATATTCCCTACTACTTATTTCAAAATTCCAGGTAATATGAAGTTATATACTAATGCAAAGTTCTAACATACTTCTGCAGGTTACGTCATACGTAATCACGGTCCCTAAACAGAAATGGGAGTTTCCTGTTCTTGCATGGGGTAAGAAAGAGCATCTGGTCTCTAATATAGTTTTCCTGTTTAATTTTCTATCGACTTTCTAACACGATCATATGAACAAACTTTTTGCACTGATCGTGAGCAAGTAACAAAAGGATTTTGTTGTTAGTAAATTTTGTGACCTCATGTAAGGAAGATGATATCACAAGATTGGTGACCAAGATTCTCAAGCATGTTCTCCGTCCTTCCTGAGATATGATCAGGTCAGTGGACTTCGAAAGAATGAATCACTTTTAATATCTGGAATCTGGCCCCCCATCAGTGCACTATGCAATTATTAAATTTTGTTGAATTTGATAGCTAAAATCAATTGTCTTCATAAAGTGTGCATATTATTATCCAATGAAAATAGTTTAATGAAGCTGATTGAGTATAGTATATCGAAAATGTGGATTCTTATTCTAACTCCTATCTTCTGGTTTATTTATCCTAATTATTTACATGTATGATAGTAGTGTTTAATGAAATGATACATGATATTCTTAGCTTAATTGTGTTTTGGGTAACTTGTATAATTCTCTGTTGTGTGAATGGTACTGAAGTAGGTGACGGCAAAAGAAATTAGTCATTCAGGATTGCAGAAGAGTTTGAGGATATATATGTAGCCATATGAAAGAAAAATTAAAAAAGTTGAAGAGATAGTACTCTTCCATTCACCAGCTAGTAATGGAAGACATTGTGCTACATGTGACCAGCTATTAAGCTCCAATTACTTGCAAGTGGGTTATGTCTTTCTTTTTAGATGAACATTGGTGCTATTAAGCCATATATCATTCATCACTTACCTAAACAGAAACCCATGATTCAATGATGCTCATCATACTACAAATTTTCACATCAGCTTTCGAGTAAACGGTGAAGACTATATTGTATAATGGTAGTGGAGAAAAGTTTAAGTACTAAAAGTCACAAAACAAAACTTATAGTGATTAAAATGAGAAGGATGTTATTTCTATACAAACAAAACTTTTTAATTACGTTTGACTAGTGAGGCAGAGGCATTACGCCTTATGTCCCTATTGAATTCCAGCCCATTAACCTAACTTGACCCATATCTTGCTTGGAAGGCCCCGAGACTTATGTTACAATACATAAATGTTCATTTCTTTTTAGACCCTTGTAGTTTCCAAAAGAAAAAGGAGCTTAAACTTCTTTTTCTATAGTAAAAACTGATCAAATAAAAACATAGACTTTGTTATTATGGTCGTTTAAGTATTTTCTAATCATCAAATCGTTACCATGATGGTTTAGGTATCTTTTGATCAAAGGAATAACTCAGAAAAAAAAAACTTTTAAAGAGAAGACAAAAAAACTTAAAAAAATGATTTTTATACGTTTTAAAATAACAAAACTCGTTTATAATAAAACTATTTATAAATAAACGATATAATATTAAAATAAATAAGTCTCATTATTTTTAAACTACCATTATTCTTAAAATATCGTCTTGAGAAGTTCAAGTTTTACACAATAGAACGTAGTTCTTAAAAACTCAAAACATTATTAAGCTTTTTTATAAATAAGGAATTTTTTATCTATGAGATTTTAAAAACAATATAGAATAAAAAAAAGATGGTGTTGCATGAATAAAATAGTTCTTTTGAAAGAGAAAAAGAAATGATAATGAATAAGAAATGTTTACAGCACATTCTTTACTGTATTTTTTTAAAAGAAAAATCAGTTAATTGTGGAAATTTATTTAAAATCACAATTTTACATGTCTCACTTCTTATTTAACGGTTTTCACTCTGAATTTTGTAATGTTTTAAAAAAATCTAACAAAGATTGTGTAGGAAAAAAAAAGTTAAAAAGAATGTTACTAACACTTTTTTATTATTGTATCTATATCTTCAGTTAAACTCTAAAGACTCTTATTCTGAAGAGGCATGGTATAAGGTGTTAAATAAATAGACAATACAAATATTTTATCAATAAAATACCTAAAATCAGATCACATTTCCTTAGTAAAAAAAAAAAAACAAACTATATAGAACAACCAAAAGGTGAAATTCAACCTTTATATAACAAACAAGGAGTTCAAATGCAACTTAAATTAAATTAGAGTTAAAAACATTTTCTTCTACGTTTTCAGTCCTTTCCATACTTTATGCTTTTTTGCAATTCATCCCTCTACTTATGTAAGCATAACACATTGCATTCATCATTTCATTTTGTCCCTTTTCAAACAAAATTTATACTTAAGCAACAAATATATACATATATTTTTATAATTAAAAGAATTAGAAATAAGAATGGAAAGAATATCAAAATAAATATGTAAAAAAAAAAGACAGAGTATATATATATATATATATATATATATATATATATATATATATATGTGTGTGTGTTATTTAGACTTAGCTTCATAACGGTAGTTTGTTAGTTTTGTTGAGTTTTGTTTAGTTTTGTTTGACCGGTGCTTGTATTGGTTATATATAGTAACCAAATCCCTCCTCATTGGTAACTTTGAACCATTCAATACGATTTAGTTTTCACATTCTCACGCTCCGCTTTCTTTCTTCTATCTTTCTCTGTTTTCTGGGTTTTCTCGAACGCTCAAGAACCCAACAAAATATATATATATATATATATATATATATATATATAATAATAATAAAAGCGTTGTAAAAAATGCTTAAAAAGAAACAATCCTCCTCTATTGCATAATGCATGAATATTGTTTAAAGAAACCGAACCACATCCAAAATGCAAAAATACTATTTTTTGACTTCTACTTTTATATAAACTTATGTTTTGAATTTAACTAATTTTTTTTAAGGTATTAAAATTTAAAAAAAAAAATCTCTACAAGTACGATGACTTTAATTTGTCATTAAAGAAGTCTTACATAACATATTTATTTGTTACTGAAACGATTAATTATTGCATTTTAGTTTCTAAAATTTTGTACTCACTATCATCTTTATTGCCTAAATGAAATACTTATTCTTATGTTCCCATTATATCCTACTAAAATAAATGAAAGTATGGTTTAATTGAGAGAATAAAAGATTGTCTTTTTTATAGTTGAGCAAATGGCTAAATACATGAAAGGATAAGATTAAATAGTGAGTGTGTGAAGATGATGAATTGAAAGAAGTGTGTATTTATTGTATGAGAGATTTTTTTGATGAAAATGCAAAATTGAAAGAAGAGAAATTGAAGTCCTTTTAAAATTCAACTTTATAGTCTGAAAGTTGGTGTCGGTGGTGAATGAAAAGCGAGGACAGAAGAATTAAGGGTCCCTCAAACCCAATGCTTCTTCCTTTTCAAATATATATTTCACCACATTTTTTTTTTTCAATATACTTTCTATTGCTTTATTTGCTTCAACACCACCCCCACTAGTAAAGGATGATAACGGGTTGGATCAGGCATAAAAAGTATTTATCTATAACTTGACCTGTTGAATAAAATTATGTTTGTTACTCGATTCACTACTTGTTGGATACTAGTTTAAAAAATATCTGTAAAAATTTTAAAATCTACGATATCTAAAAAAAATAAAAAAAAATATTTTACATATTTTAAAATAAAATTTAAATGATATTAAAGAATACATATAATATAAATTAAATATGAATTAAAAATTAATTTTAATTTTAATTAAATTCACTTAATAAATTATTATTTTATTTTATTTTTCATTAAATTTAATTAAAAATATATACAAATTATTATTTTTTTATTTTTTACAGGTAATGGATACCCACGATTCGGGTAGTATACTATCCGTACTCGACCCGTTTAAAAACAGATATTAAATATTTTTTATTATTTTTTGACATCCATGCCTCCAACACTATATCCCTTTTCTTCTATTTTTTAACATTAAATATAAATAACATTAAAATTACATTGGATTCTAAATTTATTATTTTAATATTTTATGTAGAAGGTAATTAATATGTGGATTAAAATGTTTTTCGTAATTAATTTTTTTAAAATTTTAATATATTTAGCTTTTAAATTTAGAAAAAAAAATAGATACAATCATTTTAATTTAATAATATTAATATTTTTTTCATATACTAAACGATATTTTAAATTAAAATATATCAAATAATATAAATAACTTAAACACGTTTATTAGATACTCTGTATCAATAAAATTTTAAATTTTGCTTCTAAAAGAATAAAAGCATTTAACCTATGTTGATCTTTTATATAAGTCTTTTATGATTTATTAATATTTAATCTGTTAAAATTTTATATAAGTGAAAAGTAAACATAAAAATTTCACAAAAATCATTGAGTTTAAAATTTTAAATTAAAGATAATATAAAGTCTCTTATACGAATTTAGCTTAATTTTTTTTTATTATCAATATTAATGTGTATTCGCTATGAATTCTCCTAAAAAGATTATTATAATCTTCCCATTTATTTCCTTTAACCTCAGAAATAATATAGAAGATTCATGAATAACACGACTTTAAATATAAGAGAAAAAATGTATAATAAGAAAAGGGAATCTTTTAAATAATAAAATGATAGATGATGGGGACAGAGTATGGTAGGAATGATTGTTAAAGGCTGTAGCAAAACAAAACCAATTTAATATTAATTATGATAGTTTTCACGTGTGATGGGATTTACTTTTAATTTTAAAAGTAGTAAGCAATTCAAACACAGTCTCCTTTTTTAAACTTTAGCAAATATTAAATTAATAGATTTATTCTCTTCACCATTTCATTTTACCTATCTTTGGAAGCCTCAACATGTTCATCAATGCTACCTTTTTCGACAAAATTCTAAACCCAAACATATGTAACAGTTGTTGTTGCTGTTAAAAATCTGAAACAAGCAAGGAAGAAACTCCAGCTGTTTCCTCACACATGCTGGGGACACTCTGTTCTCAACCTACCAACACCAACAATAGCATCCTAGGACACCATCCAATTTTCTATAAATTTTCAAAAATAATCTTACGTTTCCACAACATCATCACTATGTATATAATCAATACAAGAAAATTGAATATACCACTTGAGGAAAAAAAAAGGTTTTGAATATTTTGATTAAGGCACCTCTAAGACCTTATTCAAAACAATTTACAAGTTAAATATGATAAATATATATATATATATTTTATTTGTATGGTGATTTTTCAGTCCTTCTACATTTTATTATATAATTGAAAATCATGTGACTTTTTTTATCTTCTTCTTTCTGATTGTCTTTTCATTAAATTTTGTTCCTAAACAAAACAAATGGTTAATGGAGTCTGAGATAATTAATTTGTAACAGAGACACATTCACAATAGGTGTTGAATCGTACGAAACAGATACAGCTATTTCGTCTTTATAACCAAACCAAGTGGATGCCTTCATTGCAACCAAACAACTCTCGATAACATTTTTTTTTCAAAACTAATCCTTTATTTCGTTTTAAACTGACATATTTATATGGTTAAAAAAGATAGATGAAGCTTAACTATAATATATAATCATATCATAAAATTTAATAAAAATAATAAAATATTTCATTCGCAGAAGTCTTTTTCGAAATTTTCGTGAAACCTTATAAAATCATAAAATTAAAACCTAGCTATTTACAGTATGATGATAAATTTGTAAATTTGTGTAATTCTTTTACATTAATTTATGTGTGATGATTAATCAATGTAAAAGTACTTTCTAGTTAAATTTTGTCATAATCGACTTAGAATTTCTGTTCCTTTACTTTTCCTTTTTTGTGTACGTATTCTGCTTTTTTTGACATTTTATTATATTTCCATTTTCGTGAATATAATCTTCAAATTTTAAAATACACACTGGTTTAGTCTAACTTGTATTTCAAAGTTCATTAGGTTTTTCAAAGTTAAAAACTAGTTTTTTTTTTTTTATAAGATCTATATTGAAATTTTGAAGTGAAGTTTTAGATTTTCTTAAATAAAAAAGAAAATGATGGTTGAAGTTAGGAGATGATACATGCACGGTGGTGGTTAACAGAGTTATTGTATATATTCTAGGATAAGACGAAGATGAGTTGTACTTTTCCTGAAGAAATGTTTTTTCGTCTTTCTCATAAATCATTATACTCCTCAATTATGCTCTGAATTTTTTTTTATATATATTAACTAGGTCTAGTCAACGTATATTTTTTTTTATATTTTTATTTTGTCCCCACATATTAAAACAAAAATCAGAAATATATAAATATTAATGTTGGAAGGGTACCTCAACCAACCTCCTTCCATTGTTCCATTCTGGTGGCCGCATGTTTAGATATAAGAAAATATAACTTATAATAATTGAATGATATTAAATCTAAGTTAATTCTAAATAAGATTTGAATTTATTTATATATTTTAAATTGATTCTAATTTTTTTTTAGTGAATATGAGACTTTCTTAACGTAACTTTTCACATATATATATATTCTTATGGTACTAGATATTAATAAATGGTATAATAGTAATCCGATATAATAAGTAAAATAATATATTTAACAAATAACAAATCTTTTTAGAATAGATTTTAATAGTAACTTTGACATTAAAGTGTAAACTTTAAATCTAACATAATTTTACAAAATCGACTTATAAAATAAGATTTGTATTCATTTATATATGTTTTAAATTAATATTATTTATAGTTGATATGAAACTTTCAACACCTAAAAATAATGTTTAAATATAAAAGTTTATTTAGTTTGAACTTATTTTCATTACTATCTAAGCAATAGTGAACGTATACGTAAATTGGGTTACAGTGAACAAAATATAAAATTCACTTCATGTATGCAAGTAATGAATTCTTCTGCAAAATAAAATAATGCAATACGTCTTCATTTCAAGTATACACCACATAACGTAGGTTTCTCATTTTGTAATTTCTCTGTTGTAATTACGGGATTTGGAGGAGTGCCTCGGAGGTGAGATATGTGATTTCAAGAACCGGTGTTGTCGTCTTCTATGGAAATACTACATTAGTAATTATACGAGTTAATTTAGATAATAATATTTTATAAATTGAAAGTTATCTATATCCAACATATTCTCTATTATTAATAAGAAATCATAATTGATTTGTGAATTAGAATATAAAATAATTTAATATTAATTATCAATACTTTAGCTACTTATTATTATTATTAGATTCTAAATTAGTTTCTTTAAAATTTAATAATATTAAGTAGGAGAAACTGGGGTAGTCGTAGTTAATATTAAAGACTAATTTAAAATCAAATTCAATTTTTTTATTAATAATAGAGATTACTTTTGATGTTAATAGCTTTTAGTTTGTGAAATAGTGTGTAACTTAATTAATAAAATAGTTATTTATTATTTTTTCTAAATTAGTTGTTATTTAATGATTTTCTTGTAGTTGTAGTCACCTACTGAGACTTTCTAACGTTTTAAGCCAATAAGAGATTAGGAAAATATAAGTGAAATAGTTTAAATAACTAAGATAGTGTCTACTCTTTTTAGTGAAATTATGTATGTATAAACTTTTAGGATCATGGATATAGAGCAAATAATAAAATATTTTGTTAATATCTTATATTATAATTGAACTATTTAAGTAACAACTGACCCATATATTTAAATGTTATTTTTAAGAATATTTAACTCATAATATTTTTAAAAGTGATTTCAAGTATATTTGAATCCAAGGATATTGGGTTGAGTACAAATATCTTGACCAAGAGTATTGGACTAAGTAGATACACATGTCATCATCATATTACATCAGAGCTAAAACTAATATAATATGTCCTTTAACATGGGATGTTACATTGATGATATAGCTTAAAATCGATGTAATATGTTCTTCAAAAAAAGGATATTACATCAGCTATGACTCAAAACCGATGTAATATGTGTGGATTTTTTTGAAATGGAGAACACACATTGATGAGTACAACACCAAACCGTTTGATCAAACCTTTCAAATTTTTGAAATAGAGAACGCACATTTATTTGTAAAAAGTAGTTCAAATTTTTAACCAAACCTTTCGATCATGTTATAGAGAAGATAAACACACATGCCAAGCCTAAGGGGTGTCGATCTTGAGGGATAAAAATGAAAGGAAAAGATATGTGTGTAAATGAAAATAAGGTGCCTTGATATAAAAAGACAACTATTACATTGATTGTGAATGCAACCAAACTGTCCAACTAAATAAATTACTATTTTAAATTGGTTAAAAAGGATAGATGGTATAAAAAGTAGATATTACATTTGTTTCTTATTTAACCAGTATAATATATCAATTCATAATAACAAAAACGTCATCCTTACATTAATTTCATAAAAATTTATATAAAATCTCGTAATCGCTCGTTCAAACCTTTCAAAGAATACATGTAGAAGATATTTTGATGTCAAATTCAGTTTAACATTTAATCATTCAATTATTAATGATACACAACCTAATTATGTGTAATTACACTTTACTTTTAAGATGGTGGTGAGTATTAGGATTAATTGTCTTTTCCACTTATTAATTGATCCACCTTTTTGACTGTTTAATTGTCTAATTCATGACTAAACGAGTAGTCATATAATTAAATATAACCATTTTTCTTTGAGTAACAGAAACATATAACTTTACTTATCAACATAGTTAAATCTAGTGCCCATCATGTTCTATTTGTTTATTTAAAGTTTTATTCTTATCATTAACAAGATCAAGAATTTTTATGAGTATTATAAAAACTACTATTATTAAATAAATTATGGATATAGATTACAGATAAGGTTTAGAAGAAAAAAAAAAAAGACATCACACATAATGATTATGTGTGGTATATATTGAATATAGACATAGTGGAAGGGTGGGCAAGTGAGCTATTCATACCCTCTTAGTTATCTTTCATATATTACATCAATGATGGTTTCTTTTCTCAAATTATACCAATAACTTGTCAATTCCACAATAACCAATTCCATAATTTTCTGCTTTTCATTGATTTTGTCGGCTAATCATTCCAACTTATACCCAATATATCTCTTCCCACCTAAATTCAAAACCCCACCACACCCTTTTATTACAAACTCATCAATTTATTTAATATAATTAATCTTAAATTCATTTTCTTTTTACTTTGGATACAGGTAGAGCATTCGACATGGTGAATGTATATAAATAGATTGGCTTTTGTTAGGAATATGAACTAAGTGTTGTTTGTTTGTCTCTGTTGATTAGAATTAGGAAGTGGAGACAACAGAGAAAGACAGGTATTTTGTCATGTTCTCTTTCCTTCTTATAATTGGATGGACAAAGCTGAGCCAGAATAATTGCCTGCGACGTAAAGCTCCATTCTTCACCTTTCTGCATGTGTATTGATACTTCTTTCTCTTTCTTTCTCTCTCTTCTATCTCTGCTCAATCTTCTTGCATGGTGTTGTTCAGTGTCCTTGGTTGTCCCCATGCATGCCCTTCTCATTCACGAACTTCCTCATACTATCATCTGTCATCATGAAAATCTTTGATGCAGTGTACCACAAAAGTAGCTTTCGTTTTCTTCATTTTCTTTTACTCTTTGTCAACAACAACACGACACCACAAAAATAATTATTTCCTTCAGATGTTTTTTAAGACACCAAATAGACAAAATAATAAAATTCATTTTTTAATATTAATTAGGTATTGTATTAGTTACGTGTAGTACTTTTTTTCAGGGTAATATAATACAGAACTCTTTATTATAATTGAATCTCGATGAAACAAGAAAGTTTGTCTTTTGTTGCCTTTCAAAATGTATCCACAACACCTGAGAAAACAAAGAAAAAAAGGAAAATGGGACAGTTGTATTTATAGACACACTTACACGTGTAATATATATATATATATATATATATATATATATATATATATATATATATATATATATATATATATATATATATATATATATATATATATATATATATTATACATGGAAAATTTATTTTTGATACCTCTGACAACCCACTTTTAAAAACATTTTGGTCATTAAAAATATTTGTATTTGTAAAAGGAGAAAGATTGAAGGGGAAAATTGATGTATAGTGTGTGTAAAAGTTTTGTTAGGTATCAAAATAATAATACCCACTGTACATATATAACTATTTTCTGTATTTAGTTTGTGCGTTTTTTCTTTAATACTAATTAATGACATGTGAAACCTTGTTTCTGAATGAATTCACATCTCAAAGGAAAAATTAAGATTTAAGTTAAAAGAAGTAATTTAATTTTGGACAACAATGCACATGTTTCATATTGTTTGGCTAGTAACATGTGTACTATTTTGTATTGAACTTGTTTTCAAGCACGTTATAAGTATAACACATGGTTTCACAGAAATGAGATTGGATTATATTGTTAGTGAAAAAAGAGTTATTTATGTCCAAGATTTAATGTTTGCGGCGGAAGAATTTGATGTGTAAAATGCGTAATTACATTTTTTAATTAAAAATAACATTTTTTTTCTTAGTTTGTATGGATTTGGAGGTGTAGATTTGAGATGAAAAAGAGGTAAAAGTGAGGTTCTTTGAATTAAAAAAAGATGATGAGAAAGAGAAAAGTTAATTATTATTATTATTATTATTTTTTCTCTCTCTTTTTAGCTATCTTATTCTCTTATCTGTTTTTGGTCATTTTCTGGTTTTATAAGACACAAGCTTTCGATAACATATAGAGCTTCATCCCTTTCATTTCCATCTCTATGTGCATGCTCTCAATCCCCCTTTCCATTTTCATCTTGACCTACTTCATCTTCATGAATACATCGCTTTTGAACCGTAGGATTTCTCGTGATAGTGAGCTCATCAAAATCAACTTATCAGTTTCTTCAATAGGATAAGTTGATTTTTTTATCCCTTCTTGGTCAGTTGGTTCTTCTTTTGCATGTGACCCTTTTTAACTCAAATGTAGTGTTTGTGTTCTTTTTGCTAGTCTTTGTTGATCAGTAGTCCTAATGGTGTGTCTTGATTGTGTTTGCGTTGTTCATAAGGAGAAATTGAGCTATATGTACCTTTAAGAGTGTTTTAAGGGTCATTAAGTTGTTTAGTTACATTTTAGGTAAGGGAAGCTAGTTATTGTAATATGTGTGAGTTGGATAATTTTGATTGTTATTGAATCTAATTGATGTTAAGTGTTTGAATTAAATGATATGGCTTGAGAATTTAATTGAGTTTTGCTTATGGTTTGGACAATTCTGAGTGAGAGAACTGAATAATTGAGCAATTGTACAAATTAATATAAGTTTAAGGTATACAAATTATGTCGAATCATTTCTCTTGAAACACAATACTTATTTGAGTAATTGATCGGGTTTCATTTTACTTAAATCACAAATTTAAGTGTGTTGTAATATGATATAACATTAAGTGGTACTAGTGTGACGCTGAACGCAAGTTTGGGTATGCAAGTCTAGAAGCATTTTTTCTTCAAATCGCTGAATTCTTAGTTTTGTGAATGTTTTATTCTGGTTTCTCTTCTAGGTTTTATTGTACTTTTGCAATCATCATTTTTCAGTGTGAACAAATGATGAGTTAAGTATTAATATATGACAGAGGCATAGTTATATAGTTTTATCTAGTTGTTATGTATAAAGTTTCTTTCCTTTTGAATAACTTTCATAGTTTTCAATTTTTGTGTATATATATTATCTTATTATAGTTATTAAAATAAATAATTGTATTAATATTTTATATGTTTTTATCTATCTATTTGTGTATTATCAAAATCTATAATATTTTATTTAATAGTTTTATATTATTAAATGGGATGTCACATTAATTATCAAAATTTTAGATTTTAATTTATTTAATAATTGTCTTATAATATTTTTTGGGTAAAAGTTAATTCATGTCATATTTACTTTAGTCACTTATAAAATTAAATTAGACTTATTTCATAAAAAAAAATATAATAAGATTATAATAATGTATCGAAAGAAAAGAAAATAACTCCATCATTTAGGACAACAATTTAAAATTAACAAAATTAATGAGTAAATATATTATTTGATGCCTCCACATCATTTTTGAAGAACAATGTTACATATAAATGAGATCAGTCGATGCCTAGAGTTCATCTTGAAATTCGAGTCAAATGTAGAAATGTGAGCTCATTCATTTATAAATTTCATCATCGCCTGATTCTCTTTTCAATTTTAGATTCATTGAGAATAAAAAATAGTATATTTATAACTTGATACTTTTTTTTGTTCTTGAAAATTAGTTACATATCATTTTTGGACGTGACCCTTATCTTCATCACTAATTAATTTTTGGTGATAAACTTAAGCTTCCCTTCTTAAGCAGGCACCATACACATGCATGCTTATCAGTTTTCCACCATAATTAATCACAAATTTTAATTACTTTTTTAGTTTGAAACAGCCACTCATTAAGTACTTTCATTGTCGGAAGTTGATGCAATGGCATCGCTCTCATTGTAATTTAAAAATCAGAAGTTCAGTATTACATATCAATAAAACTAATATATTCCTTCATTAGATTTTTAATTAAAACTGTTCATGACTAATTAATCAAACAAAATTTTTATTTTACAAGTTTAAAACAATAAAATACCTCGGTTGACCAAAACATAGGGCAAGCAATTTTATAGAATAAAAAAATCAAATGGAGATAGAAAGTCAAAGATTGCATAAACCTCAATCGAAATGTTTAACACTGTTTAAATTATGAAATCCTTTTTAGGTACGACATCTCATCGATCACTTCTGGTTATATACGCATTTTGTAATTATTCGGAAAGAAGATGATGGATCAAAATATAATGGCATGCATGCATTTTTTTAATGCAACTTATTTTAGCCTTCCTATTTAGTTACAACACTTTTAAACTTATATAACAAGTTAGGTGATGTTATGATTTTTGTATTTTATTTTATGTAACTTACGTCGATTTCATTTTATATATTATTTTTAAGATTTTCTAATATAGTTTTTTTTAATGTTATAAAAGTCATATGAGAGGTGATTTATTGTTAAAGATTTCGTATAGAAGATTTATAATATATAAGTTAATTTAAATCTATTTTACAAATTAGTTTTATAAAATTGATTTGAACTTAAATTTTAATTTTTAATATTATATTTAAGTCATTTAATATGATTTGTTATTTATTAAATATTTCATATTATTTATTATCGAATTATTTATTAATAATGTTTAGTCGCATATATAATAGTTATAAATTTTGATATAAAAAATGTATTAAAAATTTTATATAAATTAAAAACAAAACATATTTATATTATATAAACTTAATTGATTTTATAAAATTTAATTAAACATACCTAAGTTTAGGTTTACATGATGGTGTTACATGTTTGTTTGGCTACATTTTGTGGAGTTTGTTATATATATAAAGCAAAAGAGAAAAGGTTAGATTTTGAGAATTTTATAAAAGCAGGATAATAAATTAGAGCAATGATGATTGAATGGGTGGGGCAAATAGAAAAGTAAGAATGATTTTAAGAAGAAGTTGAGTTTGAGAGAGGGGTCCATATGATACATTGGCAGCCAGCTATGGTTGTTTTGTCTTGCATATTGCATTCTTATCCTTAGCTTATATAGATCATTCAATTCAGAATAAACATAAAATTATATCATCAATCAACAACCAATGATGTTAGACCTAATCTAACAAACCCAATAATCATATATAATTTTTAATTAAATACATCTTAATTAGTAGATAAACGTCAACCCTTACTTTGGCATCAGGTATGCTGTTTGCTATATGCATCACACACATCTGCCTGCACCCTTAGGCAATTCTCATTCAAAATTCTATTCAATTTTAGAATTAGTAATTTCATTTTATATTTGTAATAACTAAAAAACAATTAAACTAATAATAATAACAAAATGCCACTATTTTTAGGATACCATATGGAAGGTGAGGTTGCACATCCACCATTCTTACACCATAAGAACAAAATCACAACATTTTCAATACTCAGAGGCAAAATTGATGATATATATGTTTTTGGTATCTTAACTTTTAGTGAAAATTGGAATTAATTTTTTTTTGAAACTTTAGAGTAATTTAGTCTCTTATCTTTAAAACTGCATGAATTTAGTTTCTTTAACAAAATTTTGTTAAGTTTATCTGAGGTTTCAAATACATTTCACAATTAATATTAAAGAAAAATGGTGTTAAAGAGTATAAACAACTCAAATGTTATCATAAAATACATTTGAATTTGCAAATAAACTTAGCAAAATTTGGTTAAAAGGACTAAATCTACAAATTTCTAAAGTTAAGGAACTAAATTGAGTCAAAGTTTTGAAGAGGGACTAATTTCAATTTTCATTGAAAATTAAATGAGCAAAAACATATTTAACCAATGAAAAAGTGATAAGTGAAAGAGAGAGTTTGGAAATAAAAATACTAAATGATAAAAGTATTTTATTTTACATTATTTATATAAAGAAAAGAAAAATATATTATTGTTTTAGTGGCATATGATTTAAGGTAGATAAGGTGGTAACTTCTATTTGTCATTATTTAGCAATGAATGAATTGTTTTGCTGGTGAAACATATGTACTTGTGTGACTTGTACTTTCCTTCAATTTTGTATTAATCATAAACTCATTAATACACATTCCCATTTTAACTTAAAACTGCAAATTATTATGGCTTAAAATCACCATTCTGTTGTCATTCTTAAAGACCAAAAGCTAATGTTGGTAGTATGTTTCCACTTATAATTTAATTAGTAATTAGTTGAGAAGTTAGTTAGTAACAGATAAGTTAATTACTAAATATAAAATGGCAAAAACTATCATAACTATATAAGTTTTATTATGTAAAATTTATATTTTTTAGACCAAGATGTAGTATCATATAATTAAAATTTTATTTTCTAAAAAATAATTAAAATTTTATTAAACTATCTTTACTTCTATTTTTTTAAAAAATATTATACATTTTTATTTAAATAATTCATTTTATCTAAACTACTAAATCTAATTATTACTAATTAATTATAATTTTATTTATTTTCATAAATTTTTTCTTTATTTTTGAATTTAAACCATTGTATTATTGAATTTCTCTTTTTACAAATTTTAATATAAAATTATAGATAAGAATACATAAAAAAATATGTTAAAATATAAGAAATAATAATAATAATAATAATAATAAATTAAATAAAATACAAACCCTAAATTAGTTAGAATAGTCTATAGGATATTAATTAAAAGATCTTGAAATAAATTGAATTACTTTTTCAACAAACATTATTTTTTTTTGTTTTGGTGACTCCAGTAGTAAAAATAAATTACTTTGAAATAAAGATGTGTTATATTAAATAAAAAAAATAAGATTGATTAAAAGTATTGTTTATCTTTTTATGTTTTAAAGAAGTAATATTGTTTTCAAAATTTTGAAAACACTGCAGAAGTAATTTTAAATTTGTGGTCACTTCTACCTTTTTTTAATGATAATTTAGAAGTTGGCATTTCTGAATAAAATAATTTTGAGGAAAGGGTAACACTATGCAAATGAAAAAAAAAAGAAAAAAGAAATTGCTCATAAAGTATGCTACTTATAATAGGGTTTCCTGATGTGGATAGACATATATTGCTATACAAAAATATGTGTCTGTATAACGGTAACTAACACAAGAGAAAATAATAACAGTACTATACTACTACTAGTCATGTGCTTCCTCAACATTTTCAAAATCAAAATTCAACACTTTTTAGATTACAATTATTTTGCTTCATCATCTCTCTTGTAATCTTTTGGAAATTCGAAACATGATTACCAATATCTTTATTATTAAATTTTATTATATTTTTATCGTGTTATATGATATAAAATTTTTTATATAACAATGGCTTAAATATGTTTTTGATATTTCGGTTTTGAGTAAAAATTAAAATTAATTTTTTTTTTAATTTTGGATTAATTTAATCTTTTGTTTTTTAAAATTGTATAAATTTAATCATTTAAACTAAATTTTATTAAGTTGATTTTATTTCTTAACTAACAATAAAGAAAAAAAATGTGTCAACCGTTTGAACAACTTAAATACTATCATGAAATACGTTTGAAATATTAAATAAACTTAATAAAATTTAGTTAAAAGAACTACATCTACACATTTCTAAAGTTGAAAACTAAATTAAACAAAAAATTTGAAAAATGACTAATTTCAATTTTTACTAAAAATTAAAGAATCAGAAACATATTTAACCATTTAACAATTAATATTTTTTAAAATAATAATTTTATATTTTAGGCATAAAGATTAATAATAATTTAAATATATATTTTTCTTTCAATTTTTTAATATATTTTTATAAAATAAAATCGTAACAAAAATTGTGAATTTCAAAATGAACAATACATATTTAAATAATATTATTTCAACAAACCTTGATTATAGATAAATTATGTTGAAATTATAGTATAATATAACACTTATTTCCGAAGAAGAAAAAAAAGTGAACAAGGACATAGTGCATTATTTTAACTTAGATAGCAGAGGTGAAAAATTATTAAAAAAAAAAAGTGTATGAAGTGTAAGTAGGAATGATTATGGAATGTGTGTTTGGTATTAGTGACAATAATGCGAATGTTGGCTTGGCAACTTTCACATAAGATAGATTGATAGAGAGATAATAGACACTTAACCAAACAAAGGAATCATTTCTAAACTCATTTTTGAAATTATCATATAAATGATGTCGACACACACAACAACTCAATCCTTCTCTCCTTTCATCATTTTCTCTTTTATAATCTTTCTTGTGTTCATTCTCAACAATCTTGTTCTCATTAAAACTGAAAATAAGTTTATGAAATTAAAGACTTAAACTCGAGGTTTTTAATTAATTTGATAGTGGGCTTATTTTTAGATAGCAAATTTTAATAAATTTTCATGGTGAAATTGAAATGTTCTAAAATTTGATAAGAAAATTAAAAGAATTTGATGTTTTAAAATTTTATGAGTATATTCGAACTAAATAAAAAGAATCAAATTTAATCTAAGAAACTAAGAATCTCAAATTGTTCGTATTTGGAGTTTATGTGTCTTTCTTTTATATTTCCTCAATTTCATTTTAGTTAGAATGTTGTCAACTTAACAAAGATCGAAACATTGTTAAGATGATTATTTATCATTTAGAACTTTTATTGATGTTGATTAAAATTATTATGTTTATTTAAAATCTTATGATTATTTTATGTTATTGTTGTTGTTTTAAATCATTGTTATATTTTATTCCGTATTAGTTAAAGTTTTCATGATCAATGTTGAGAATATTTGTTTTGATAAATTTGAACTAAATTTTTTTAATTGACATTTTCCTTTTTTATTTTTTATATTTTGTAGTAGTTATTTTATTCTATAATCAATAAAATTGTTATTTTTTATTAATATTTTGATACCATTTTCTGTTTTAATATTGTTTAATAATTTTTTGTCGTAGTAATTATTTAATGTTTGTTCTCAAATTTATTTATTCCATGTAGTCCCTATATTTATTAGAAGGAGTCAATGTCATGACTTTGAGTAGAGAATGATAATATGTGAGAGAGATACATTTGTTGTGTCTACAAGAGGAAAATATTCATCAAAATTAACATGTTAAAGAGCAATGACTTATAAAAGTAATACATTTTTTTGTTTTTGCAAGAGGACAATGTTTATATCATTTTATCAAGTCATCATCTTCTAACAATCTTAATATTGATTTAATATAAGAAACTTCATTTCTTTTTTTTTACTAATATTAAGCATTTTGATTTCAAAAACTTGTAATCAACAATTATTATTGTTTTTTTTTTTTAAATTGGTGACAATTGAAGAAAAGTTTTAGTTGATATCAATAAAAAAAATCAACAAAGTTAAAAAAAAGAAAAAAAAAACTCATAACCAATGTGATAAAAAAATTCTAATTAATATCAGTTTAAATCATTACTTAAAACTATTTCAACATGTTAGTCAATATCAGCGGAAAGAATACGAATAAATTTTGATTGGAAAATAATATCAACCAAAATATAATAATTTTTTTATCAATATTAATATTTTGTAGTTATTAATAATAATTTGATATTTATATAAATTTTTTATATTTAATAATAATAATTAAAATAATAAAATTTAATTGATTTACTCGACTAAAATATATGAAATATAAAATATAATATGTAAGGCTCTGACAAATTTTATAAATAAGAAATAACTTTTATAATAGACACTTGATACTTTGTTATTAAAAAGTTTAGTATAAATAGAAATTAGTTAAATCAAAGTTTTATTTTATAAAAACTATTTTCTATTTAGAAAGTAAAACAATTCTTTTCTTTGACGTTTTTTTTTTCATATTTTTGACATTTTTATTTAGTTTGTTTGAATATTGGAGTGTATTATAAGATTTTATGGCGACGGAACTTATTTTTTTACTTGACCAATTATTGAATAGAGTAAGTTTTCCTTTTGTTTTTTTAGAGTCTTTTTGTTTTTGGAATGTATGTATAAAAGATATAGATGAATATTCTTTTAATTATAATTGTTATAATATCATATTATTGATTTTAGCTTTCTTGAATATATTGTTTTCTTTTTGATTAGAGGTGCTTAGAGGTATGAGGTTTTGTGTTTCCCTCGTAGTATAGTAAGAGAAGCTATGTATTTAAAATTTTGTTGTGATTAGTGAATGGATTGAGTAATGATTTTCTATTTGTGATTGATTGAATTGAACATGTCTTGTGGTTTTGATTGATTAATGATGTGATTTTGTGAAATGGTTAAATTGGTTTGAGAACAAATTGAAGTGTATCCAAGTATGAATGAGAATTTTGTTGGGAGATTTGTAAATCTGGTTCCATTGGCTTTAATTGGTACAATTTTGAATTGGTATAGCGTATTTGATTCATGAATTGATGGAAAAATATATATTCAAACAAGTTAAAATAGTTTTAGATATATGTCTAAAGTTGTGAATTATTATGCAGACTCATTAGACGAGTAATTCAATCATTGAGCGATATCATATTCACAAAGTCAAGAATGCATGGAGGCTCCATTTGTTCGACGAGTGAATTGTACGCTTATAAAAAACGTTTTAATCAAAAGTCGAAAAGCATAGATGCCTCACTCATTGGGCGAATTTGTGAGAATTGCTTATAATGGTCATGTTTGTTAAGCGAGTGAGACACTCATTAAAGAAATTTTGAGAAAAATTTCTCCTTATACTCACTCGTTAGGCGAGCTATAACATAGCTTAGTAAGAAAGGAACTTATCAAATGAGATTTAAAAAAAAAGGTTAATATATGAAATACATGGAATCAAAATTGCTTTGATATATTGCTATGATGAAAATGAAATTATTTTGAAAAGGGAAAAACATTTTCATTCTTTTGTGGTAAGATGTATTGAATATAGATTCAAATAAGTTATTGTAATAAGTATTCTAACTCACATAAATGAAGATATTTAGAGAGTGTGAGTTGATAAAGGTTCTTATCACATAATTGATTTGAAAGATAACCTTTCTGACGTGTCATTTGTTATATGGAATGAACTTAGGTCTATTATAGGACTGGATAAAACTCGAGTATTACATACTAAAATGTATCGAAATCCTTATGACAGAAGTAGAATATCTTAGTCTATTTTAGTACTAAAAATCTTCCAAAAATATAAGTTATAGTTGTCTACATAAATGTGTTAGCATATAAGTGAGTTGTTTCTCAATAATTGATATACTATTTTTTTGAAATAATAAAGAAAAATTAAAAAAAATATACTAACTTTCCTTAGGATACGGTGGTTGTGTTTCTTTCTACTATAATAACGTATTTACACCACACTAAAGAACAGTATGAGTAAAGAAAGTCTTCAATAGGGAGATGATTCAATAGTAATATAAATAGAATAGATATATTTTCTTTTTTTTATGTTTTATACATTCCCTTTATTTTTAAAATAAGTTTATATTTTGCAAAACTTTATTATGTAACTTATAAAATATATCTTATTATGTAATTGTTTTGTTTAATATCAAATTTTGAAATACTTTTAATTAATAAAAGGATTATACTAATATGGTGTTACATACTCAATTTATATTGAACATATTCAAATACTTAGAAAATTTTGAAATTTACATTCCAAAAGTAAACAAATTTCACATCAATACATTTGTTTAAGTCAAAATAATGATAATCTCTTTGACTCGTTTTATATTAACAATGACATACCATCAATCGATATATATATTTTTTATTAGATATTGTCATCAACTTTCATCATAAACTTATATTTTCACTTTAATGGCTCAGTTTTTTGCTTTTGTTTTTTTCAAAATCAAACAAATAAGATGGAAAGTGTATGTGACTTTCTTTCCCCAAAAAATAAAAAAACTTTTTACTTCCTGCCCTTTCACATCCTGTCAAACTTTCACAAACTTAATAATCGATCATAACGATCAATTTCTTTTTTCTAAATAACATAAAAAATTAAAAAAATAATTACAAATTAATTAGTAATTTAATCTTCTATTTAAATCTTTAATTTATTTTAACTTTTATATTTATTTCTGATTCATTTAAGTTCAAACATTTGGTAAATAAAGTCAATATAATCATTAAATTAGTATTACCGTCACTTAAACTAATTAATTTTTTTTATTAAATAGACATATTACCGCTATAATATAAAGAACTATACTAATTTTATTTAATAAATATTGAGATTAAATTAACTAAAAAAGCAAATATAAGAGTCAAAATAAATTAAAAGTCTAAATATAAAAGTTAAATTATTAGTATTTTTTACGTACTTTACATTTTATTTAATTCGTGTTGACCTTCAAATAAAAATCAATGACTAATACCTCAAATTAATAATTTCATTCTAAATGACTAAACTCTTTCATCATGCATATTTTTCTACATGTAAAAGTTATAACTGATTTTATGATTATATATTTAAGAAACGTGTGAATCAAATAGCATCATATTAAAGTGTTAGTTCAAGGCTTCATTCCTAAATCAGAAATAAGTTATGTTCTTGTAATAAATCATGGCACATTGTTTATCATAGAGAAAACCTAAAAAATTCAAACATTTACTAAGATATTTATATTTATCTTTTCGTATAAAAATTAATGCATGGTCAAACTTGTCACTCGATCTAATTTTACTTGATAAAATATTTAAGATTAATTAAAAGGAAAGTGTTATTCCTTAATAAAAGATAAAATAATGAAATAAAAAGTAAATGAAAAATCTAATATAAATTAAAGCTCAGTCTTAAACCTTTCAAATTATTTTCCTAATATTAATTCAAACTAAAACTATCATTAATATAATAGTATCCTAAAATGTTTTTTTTTTCATTTTAATTTTATTTCTTCCTTCTTTTTTTTTTTCCATTACAAATCAACTTTTGTCTACCCAAATTGTATTTGAACTTGTTTTCGATATTAATAGAAAATATTCGGGATATGCATATGAATAATAAATAATCTTCAATATTAAATACAGAATGGAAATACGTATTTATAAATTCACTCGTCTTTATATCCGTTTTGATTTTAAAATATTAAAATATTTATAATTCATTTAATAACAATTTTTTATTATTATACGAGTCGGATTAAAAAATATTTTTTTACATTAAATTTTCATAGTATCACGTGGCATTTATGATTTTTTAATAAAAATAGTTATTTGATAAAACACATACAAATAAAATACAAATTCCATAAGAATTTAATAAAAAGAGAAAAAGAAAATATTTGGCGCAAACACTTCGATGTCAAAACAGCTAGTTGGGGCACAGCGAAATCCAACCCAAACAATTCCCACGCGCTTCCACAAACTTCAAAAGGCAACTTCCTTGTCTTATTAGAGAGTGTGAGTCACGCGCCAAACATCGAGTGGCAAACAACAAATGTCGAGATTCTATCCTGTCACAAAAATTTCTCACTCAACCACTATGCTACTCAGTGAGACCTTCCTCACAAACACAACAACAACGACAAAGAATTTTAAGAAAAAATAACCACTTTGGTTCAATGACAACTTAGTGGTTGAACTTATGCAGTCTTAAAAATATGGAATTTGAAAAATTGAATAATGAATGTGTAATTTAATGTCAAATTAATCTTTTACTAACATAAATTTTCTTACTGAAAAAAGATCATTGTACCTTTTAATTGAGAAATTAAATTAGAAAAAACAAAATTCTTATGGGTTCTGTAATGATAAAAATAGAATAATATAAAAGAAGAAGCCATGTTAGTGTTTTTGAGTGTAGTTTTTAACCTATGCAAATCATTGGTGAATGTGAACACATGAAAGAGAGAGAGAGAGAGAGAATGTGTATGTATGCATAGAGAGATACATACAGAGAAGGGAATACAGATCCATTTGAATACATGGTGCTTTACCTGCTCTTGTGTGTTCAGCTACATGTTTGAGCATTTGAGCATCTAACAACCAAACCCTAAAAAAAGCATTATCCTCTTCCTTTGTTCTTTGCCCCTTTGCCTTTGCACAACCCTTTTTCTCTTTCCTCTTCATTTATTTGGCTTTCCCTCTTCTGCAATAATAATGGCAATCATTTTCATTTTCTCCCTCTGAACACTTTCTCCTACTCCAACACACACCCTCTTTACAGATCCTGTCATATCTCTTTTCACAATTGCTTTCCTTTCTTTCTTTGTGGCTGCCAAAACAAACTGTTCCAGTCAGAGAGAGAAACAACCAACCAAAGGTTTCAGCTTTAGATCTGAGGGAGCTAAGGTTGTTTCGACCAATGGAGACACCCTGTGTCTCTTGTCTTTCACCTGAGAAGAAAGTTTCTTGCTTTGTGCTTTGACCCTTCTTCTTCTTCTTCTTCTTCTTTTTCATCATCATCTTACTCTTTCTTCTACTACTGCCTTACTTAGTAACTTTCAAATTAGCACTACCTTGTGAGCCACTGAAAGAGGGTCAACAATGCTGGCCATTGGGGTACATGGCACCAGTATCCGCACAAGTACTACTTGTACTGCTTTGCTCAGAGAACTTGAGGTCTTTCTCCTTCCTTTGTGTTTCAGAATTCTGGGTTTTGAGGAATTTGTCGGTGCAAAATAAATGAGAACACGGGGTGTTTTTTTTTTTCGTGATGAAGAGTCTGCTCGTGATTATTCGTTCATGATATGCCTACCCTTTTTTTTTTCTTTTTTGTTTATTTTCTTCTTCTTCTTCTTGAGTATTCTCTACCCAATGATGTGGTGTTTCTCTTCAGGTCAACTTTTTGTCTGTTCTACTGTGTGAAAAGGGAAAACACTGATAGGGTCTCTGTAGGTTATTTTATTACGGAGGAAAGGGGCTTTGTCTTTCTTCTTGAGATTGATTACCTGGGCTGAAAAGGGCCCTTTTTCAGCTTTTAAAATTTTCCTTGTTTTTTAGTCTAAATTTTGAAAGCTTTTTTTTACTGTATGTTTCAAATTTCATCAAATTGGGATTCTTGATGCATTTTAGAAGTTACCAGTTTAGCAGTTGGTATGAAGTTTTGAGTTGACTTGGTCTTTAATAATCCATCTTTTTACAACAGTTCACCGTTTCTTTAATCTCGTTGCTTTGTTGTCAGAGAACCGGTTTCTGATTTGGTGACAATTTGGTTTAGGCTTGGTTTAGTGTTTTATGGTTTTGTTGATTTGCATTAATGTGTCTATAACAAGTTATTACCAATTTGTTTGTTGTTTTCACTTGTACTCTATTCTTTACTTGTTACTTTCTTTATCTACTGTTTATAAATTATTATACCTTGTTGTAGTGTTTTATAATTTTGTTGATTTACCAAACTGTTTGCTGTTTTCACTTTCACTTTAATCTTTATTTGTTACATTTTTTTCTCTATTGCTTTTCTTTTCTTGTATTGACTGATACTGTTATGTGTGCAGCAAATATGGAACGACATTGGGGAGAGCGAGGTGGACAAAGATCGAATGTTGATGGAACTGGAGAGGGAATGCTTAGAAGTATACAGGAGGAAGGTTGATGAGGCCGCAAACACAAAAGCACGTTTTCATCAGACAGTTGCTGCCAAGGAAGCAGAGCTTGCGACACTAATGGCTTCACTTGGTGAACATGATATTCATTCACCGGTAAAGCAATTTGCTCTTGTTCAAAAGTCAATTTCTTAACTGGAATTCCAGTAGTTTGCTATCTTGCTATCTGGATACAAAGAAAAAGTAAAATCATTAATGAATTCAAAACTGCCTAGGCGATTGTGCTTAACTTGCACCAGTTTAGGGTGTCGATGTGTGATTTTGTTATTAGAGCTTCAATCTCCACAATGTCTCCTACACCACTGCTCATGTTCCGGCACCCTCACTCCAACATGCCAATGAAAAAAAGGACGCAAATGATATTATTTATTTGATGTTGCTGCAATCAGTAAATCTTAAGAGCCGTGGCTGCTGCTGTAGGACTGTCTGAATTTGTGAATATTGATGTAGGATAGTAGCAACTTTATACTGTTCATGTGAAATATGTGCAAAGCATTGGCCTGTATTGAGTAATATGTATGGAATGTTTTATTTACATCGTTTGTGTTTCTTTTATCTACCTATTTGAGGATAATGGTGATATTTGGTATGAACTTACTAAAAAGATATAATTAGGAGTTATCTTTCTGGGCTTTGAGAGGATAAAAGATATAATTGCATGATACGTGTTTCTGATACTTTTTTCTGTGAATTTGTAGATTAAGATAGATAAGAGATCCTCTTCTCTGAAGGAGAAACTTGCATCCATCACACCTTTGGTTGAAGAACTGAAGAAGAAAAAAGATGAAAGGTTGAAGCAGTTTGACGATGTAAAGACTCAAATAGAGAAGATAAGTGGGGAGATTTTTGGATTCCATTCTGTCAGTAATTCTTTAAGCATCACAACGGTTGAGGATGAACAGGACTTGTCACATAGAAGACTTAACGAATATCAAACACATCTCCGAACTCTTCAAAAGGAAAAGGTTTGTATTATGGTAGAATCTGATCTTTGATCAATCATGTAGAATGATCTCTGAACTTCCATAGACCTTTGAATTTTGTGAATGATCAGTTCTTTTAATATTTTTCCTTAATGTGCCTGGTCCCTGCCCTTTATTTATTTCTCCTAAGAAACGCAGTACATATGGAAATTGAAATGCTTTTCTGGACCCTTTTTTCCTTCTTTTAAATTTCTTTTATACCACTCATGAAAGAATCTTCGAGGACAAGAAAAGTCTACTTATAAGTGGGTTTGAGATATTCAAAATGCATTCTCATATCAATTACTATATCGATACTCCTTTATAGCTCATTCTTTGCATTTTTTTTATGTCTGTTCTTTTCAGTCTGACCGACTTCAAAAGGTCTTGCAATGCGTGAATGAGGTCCATTCTCTTTGTAGTGTGCTTGGGTTGGATTTTGGCCAAACTGTGGGTGATGTGCATCCAAGTTTGCATGGGACTCAGGTGGAACAATCTACTAATATTAGCAATAGCACATTGGAAGGCCTAGAGCAGACCATTCTAAAGTTAAAAATAGAAAGGAAAACTAGGATTCAGAAGGTGATTTATGGGCTCCATACTTATTTTTTTTCCACTTTATTGGTTCTTGAAATTTCTTCCATTCCTTTACTCTGGTCTCAGACTTGTAGTATACTCTTTACAAAAATGCAGCTGAAGGATGTTGTAGCTAAACTATTCGAACTTTGGAATTTGATGGATTCATCAAAAGAAGAGAGAAACTCTTTTATGGTGATTACTTCTATTGTTGGAACGTCAGAATCAGAAATCACTGATCGAGGTGTTCTTTCAACAGAGATGATTGAGAAGGTCTCGAAGTTTCTTTCTGTTTCCTCACCCTTTGTTTATTTATTTTTTCATTCTTTCAATTTATTCTGTGGAGATGCAGCTCCTGAACTGAAGAGTCCTTTTGCAGGCTTCAGCGGAAGTGGACAGGCTTACGAAACTAAAAGCTAGCAGAATGAAAGAACTTGTTTTTAAGAAGAGATCAGAGTTAGAGGCAATATGTAGATTGACTCATATTGAACCAGATACAAGTACTGCTGCCGAGAAAGCTGGTGCATTGATAGATTCTGGTCTGTTCCAATACATTCATAGATTATTTACCTTTAAGCTCTCTCTTAGAATTACAGAACATGTTCTTTCTTAGAAATATATATTGTTTTTCGAAGCTCTATTAGGGAGGGAACAAAAATATGCTAAATAAGTTGAACCAAACACACCTCTGTAAAATTCTTTTTTTGTTGTTTAGAAGGAAATTATCTGACCTTGAATTCTACTGTTTCTATCATAGGCTTGGTGGATCCTTCTGAGCTATTAGCCAACATTGAAGCTCAGATAATTAAGGTAAAAGATGAAGCTTTGAGCAGAAAAGAAGTAACAGATAGGATTGACAAGTGGCTTTCTGCATGTGAAGAGGAGAATTGGCTTGATGAATATAATCAAGTAAGTGAGAAATTATATTTTATAATTTGTTTCTTGTGCCTGCCCAAAGTCTTCTATTTTCATTGGAAGTTTCACATGCTACCTTTTTTTGTTGAAGGATTATTGAATATACCTTGTATTTTTTATTAGAAAAGAGAGATTCTTGTATGGATTATTCAAAATCACTTGTCTGGAGTAGAAAAAGGCCCATGACAGATGGTCTGAAGAGAAAGTAGATGAAACCAAAATTTAGAAAATACTCAGATTACAATTATATTGTAATCCTGAGTTTTTCTTATGTATCTTTAATATAACAGGTCTATTTTTGTTAAGCATCTTGTTCAAACTCTATCAATCTGGTGTGGCTGTTTGTGATGCCATACTTTTATAAGAAAACTGTAATAATAGTGCTGCCCACTAATTATAGGATACCGCCAGAGACTATCAATATTCCCTTTTCATTAGACAGTTCAAATAAGTGCTTTTGCAATATGATTTCATCGTGAACACTGTTAGTGTTAAGATCATTTAGTCTTTTCTCTGAAGTAGCATATAATTTCAGGATGACAATCGGTACAGTGCTGGGCGAGGTGCACACATTAATCTTAAACGTGCAGAACGTGCTAGAATAACTGTAGCCAAAATTCCAGGTACTGCTTTCATGCATGCTTATCTGTTATTTTACGGTGCCATTTGAACTTCTTCTAATGACATGCTATCTTTCCAGCTATGGTTGACAATCTCATTAACAAAACACTATCATGGGAAGATGAAAAGAAGACTCATTTTCTATATGATGGGGTGAGCTTTGAAGTAATATATAATTATTGTGGTTGTGTTTTCTTTCTTCAAGCCTTTTTTAGTAGGTAAATTTTATTGTCAATATGATCTATAGGTACGGTTGGTTTCAATATTGGACGATTATAAACTGGCCAGACAACAGAAAGAGGAAGAGAAGAGACGACACAGGGTAAAATTATTAATCTTTGAATCTAAAAGTCAGCAGGATTTCTTCTTTCTTTTCAATTTTGATGTTCTGAGAAATATTGCTACATGCTGAACTACTATTTATAGATAACTGGGAGTGTTTTGTTGAATCTTGCAGGACCATAAGAAGATGCAAGATCTACTTCTAAATCAAAAGGAAGCCATTTACGGTTCTAAACCTAGTCCAAGAAAAAATAACAGCTTTAGAAAGACAAATAGTTACCGTGCAAATGGCAATGGATCTATGCCTCCTACGCCTCGTCGGAACTCCCTAAGTGGTGGAACAACATCCGAACTTCTGACACCACGGTCCTACTCTGGCCGTCAGAATGGATATTTCAAGGAAATGAGAAGATTGTCTACTGCCCCTCTGAACTTTGTGGCTATATCCAAGGAAGATACAATTTCATATGCTTCCCTTTGTGGTTCAGAGCCTGACTCCCCTCCCCAAGTTTAAATGATAGAAAAGAAAAAAAATGGTAGGTTTTGTGGTTCCCCAGTTTGCCATTATTATATTTTTTATGAACTTAGACAATGTGTGATCTCCAATAGCAGAAAGTTAAT
The DNA here is from genome assembly GCA_036885675.1 of Vigna mungo. Classification (NCBI taxonomy): domain Eukaryota; kingdom Viridiplantae; phylum Streptophyta; class Magnoliopsida; order Fabales; family Fabaceae; genus Vigna; species Vigna mungo. The sequence goes on from CP144701.1 coordinate 3,315,112, forward strand.
TTTTTTCTTTGCTTGGCCATGTTTTCAGTGACAAGATAGTTTGATGAATGGCATCATTGTGCGTGTGCAGGAATAGGGTAAAAAAGATTTTCTTGGGCAACTGTAAGCAGCCAGCAGAAACGTTGTGAATACGAGATGGATTGTACACTAGTATTTGCTTTGTAATAAGCTGATGAGATATACGTGGACAGTGATAACTGACATTTGAGGATACGAATTAGGGTGTTTATGGTTTGAAGAACATTAGCTTTGGGAAGAGTGTTGATACTGGTAGGGACAGTGAAGTGCATAACTCCTTTTGTAGAGGGTAAACAGTGGAGATGATGATGGTTCATACAGTGTTTGACCATGATGTATGTTCTGGGTTTTGTTTGTGTATATATATGTTTCAGTGTGATGTAGTAGTAACTAAGATTATTTTGATTCATAACTGTAGGTGAAGTCCTATTTCATTGCATTCTAATCATGTTTGTTGTATGTCATAATCCTACATCAACTTTTATTCTGCTCAACATTGCCACTCTAGCCCTGCCTGCATCACTTAACCTTTTGTGATTGCTGAGTTTAGAAACTTTTTAATATATTTTGGCAAACATTTAAGAAGATGAACCAAAATCTACAAAAGTTTAATTGTGCATTAACAAAAGATCTAGTCAAAATAAGTTCATGTGTTTGACCAAATGACAAATTTGAAAAGTTTTTATAGGGACCCAAATGATTATACATGAAACTGTGACAATAAACTGATAACTTGTTTTAGTCAACATTTTCACCGTAAGTAGTATGTTAACTGAATTTTTTCAGTAACATTAAAATAGAAAATTATTTAATAACTTATCCGTCAACGTCTTAGTCTTTTAAAGATGGTTAGATATAGGAAGTTTTATGTTAATTAAGGAAATATATACTTTTGTTATAGTTTGATATTGATGGATATTCTTAATATTCTTTTTAACAATATCTTTTATTTATTATAAATGTATTATATATATTTGTATAACTTTCATTATAAATATATTATTTTATGTGGTTTTTAGAAACCATGAGAGATTAATCTTATATTTAGTTTCACTATATTTAATATGATATTTATAGATTAAAACTTTTGATAGTCATTTGAATTTTAAATTTATTGAAAGATAATTGTTATGGTTTTTATTATATAATATGGATTCTTATTAAAGATCATTATTTTTTGTAGTGAATTTTCATTGCTTCATTAATGTGTTAGATTGTGACATTTTTAATTTTTTATTATTTTTACGTTCTTATGTGATTTTCTTTATTTATGCTATGAGAGGAATTAAATTTAAAAACAAATGTATCATTTCTTGGATAGGATCGTATCATTTGAACAATGATCAATTATGCTAAAGTTGTCTCCTTCTCTTTTAGGATATGTGCTAGTTGTCTTTATTGGAGAACCTTATTTTTTTAAGGTTTTTCTCTTTTCATGGCTTCTTCTGATAATGTAGGCCAATTTTCTCTTTCTAATTAATTTCTTACATTGTATAAGGATCGTCAGAACTCTAGTTTCATTGTTTTTGTTACACGTACATGTATATCTTTTGTTGCCCTAATTCAACATTTTTCTCTTGGACCTTGGATTCTTGACTTAGGTATCACAAATCACATTATTGATAACAAATTTTTGTTTTCTTCTTTATCCTTTTTAGATAATTTACCTATAGTTACAATGACCAATGAGTCTAGAGTTTTATCTCATGGTGTTGGTATTGTTAATATTTTTTTTGTCTTTAACCACTGATAATGTTCTTTATATCCTTGTGTCTCCCTTTAATTTATTGTCCATTAGACTTCTAACATGTTATCTTGATTGTGTTATTTCTTTTTTCAAAAAAAAATTGTTTGCTTACAATACCGGAGTTCGGGACTGATAATTGGCACCAAATGTGAATCTCATGGCCTTTATCATTTCTTCCCTTCTACACATATTAACATAGTTATGAAGTCTCCATCTCGACAGACGAGTCAACTGGAAAAAAGAATATTCTCAACACAAAGTGAATCTTTAACAAAGCACAACTGAACATATCATATGCCTACAATAGTAAGATCCCTTAACAAAGTGATCATAGTGCCTCGACTAATAACAAAGTTCTACAACCAAGCGTTATAATAAGATAACCTTAGTTGCAAAGCTCGACCAGTAAATGATAAAGCTCTATCACAAAGCTCGACCACTAGAGGATAACCTCAATTGCAAAGCTCGGCCACCAGAGGAAAACCTTGACCACGAAGCTCGACCACTAAAGGATAAAGCTCGGTTGTGAAGCTCGACCACCAGAGGATAACCTTGATCGCAAAGCTCAACCACCAAAGGATAAAGCTCTACCGCAAAGCTCAACCACCAGAGAATAAAGCTTGACCGCCCAACTTAGCCAGGAGAGGATAAGGCTCGGTCGCGAAGCTCAACTAGAAGAGAACAAAGATTGGTCGTGGAGCTTGACTACTAGAGGATAAAGCTCGACCGTGATGCTCGATTGTGAGGTTTGGCCATTAGAGGATACATTCCCCTTCAACGAGGTGGTGGCAAATTCTTAGGTTTCATGATAATCCAAAAAAACAAACATAGAGTCTAACCTAAACAAATGTGAGGTAACTTGACATAAAGTAACGACTCTCGTTAGTTGAGCATCCGTAAGAGAATGAGCAGGTCTCACCCTCATACTTCCTTGCAAGAAAAAAAAGGGCCTATTTGCTACTAGAACTCGACAAGACAAATTTTGATGAAGAACAAAACTGATATGGATCCCAAAGTTTGGAAAGGAGCTTGAACAAAAGAAAGAACGACGAAATATAAGGTGACATGACAATAGAAAGAGTCAGAAACTTGACAAATTTAACAAATAACAAATCTCTACAAACAATAACTCTTAGAAACACACAACTTCGATGATCGACGTGTTGACACTTCAGATAAAGACTTTGCATGCATGGGTAAAGACTTTCCAAAGAACGAATGAACATTATTAATGTGTAAGGATTTATCCAAAAAGAAGAAAGGAAAATATATACAACATAATGCGTACATAATGGAAAGGAATTCATAAGCTTGATAGATAAGCTCGACAACTAAGATCAGTCATACAACTCAACAAGCTTGGCAACAAAAGCTCAACTCAATTAATTTCCGTTATTTTGAGAGTAAAATGCAAGAAAAATTGCCAAACTCTATCAAAGTACAAGAATCTCGCACAAACCCAAAAAGAGCCCGACACTCCAAAACATACATCTCCTTTCATTATAATAGTATGGTTGGATTCACATAATTTTTTCTTGCATATTTAGACCCTTTAGGAACAGTTATTTCTTCATACATCTTAATATCAAAGAATTTCTAATTTTATTATTATTTTTTCATATTATACATTTAAAAAAAATGTTGTATAATTTAAATTTTGAAATTCTAATACGAACAAATTTTGAACCTGACTCACTAAGAATCCGACTCATCCGGGTTGAACCCGTGGTTAACCCGTGGTTAACTAGGTTGCCTCACCAACTTACTTAATTATTATTGTGTTTTAATATTATTAGTCTATCACTTTTGTATTGTATTGTAGTGTGGGATAAAGAAGTTGCTTCAAGAAAGTAAAATATTGTTGATTTATCCATTCAAGACTCTAATATTATAGATGGATAAATGAAACAAAAATTACCAAAATTAAATACTTATTTGTTTTGTTTTTTGTGTTTGATTTTGAATTATTGTCAAAATTTAAGATGATTTTGAATTATATTTAAATGATATTATATTTTTTTAATTGTTTATAGAGTTTAATAAAAATTTATTTAGATTTGAATTAAATAAAATTGGTATTTTTTTTAAAATTAGAAAAAAAAATTAAGTAAACCCGCTTAAGTAATTAACTCATCTCTTGATAGAATGAGTCATTTAAATTTTTTCAAATAAAAGTGACTAGATTAGATTATTTGATTAAGTGACCAACAGAATGTTTCCTTTTCACAGCACTAGAAATATGAAGCTTGTTCGGGTCAAGTAAAACCGACAGCATCTCTTCGGATGTTCTAGGCAATTCTACCGAGTTTAGTCATTCCTCGCTGCTTCTACTGCTGCATGAGACCATTGTTTCGCGTTATCACAAACGAAAACGAAAAAGCTACTCAACAAGAGTGATCGCGTTCTCTTTCAGCGTCAAATAACCAAACACGTTGTTGGCATCTGTTGAACTAATTTTCTTTAACCGTACACTGCCTCTGCGTCTCAACAGCAACATGGAAAAACTCACCGAAGAGGAAGTGGAAACTGACCAACTCAAAAGCAGCACCTTTCAACGCTTAAAATCACACTCGTTGCACCTTCTCGACCTTTTGCAAAACCCTCACATTCATAATCAGAAGCATTCTTCCGTCACCGTAATTCCCCAACTCCTTCATTTCCTTCAAACTTCTTCACCCTCTGCTTTACAGCCCTTCTTCGAGTAAGCTACCTCTTCACAAACTCTACACCCTCCAACAATTTAAGACTAATTCGGCTGTTTTTTTTTTTCTTATGTATTGTCATGTGGGGTTTTGTTGTTTCAAATTTCACTTTTTGTTTAATGCTTGTTTTACTCAATCTCACCTTTTCATGTGATTATTATTTCCCAGCTACGCTCTATTTCCGTTACTCCTGCTGTTGGATGCAGCGGTTCAGTGTAGGTCTACCCTGAAAATCGATTCTCAGGAAAATTATAATATGCCTGGTGTTTTGAAAACACCTGTTGAAGTGAGTGATGGCGTTGCTGAAGGTGTGGTTAAATGTTTGGAAGAGCTTCTGAGGAAGTGTCGTTTGAATTCTGTGGATCAGGTGCCTGTGCTTATTGGTTTATGCCGTTGACATTTGGTCTGGATGGATTTTATGCAAATTATGGTTTCTTACATTGGGATTTTATTTGCTTTTGTTTGTTGGTTGAGTAAAATCGAACTGCCACTGTTGAGTGTGTTGGATGTGTTGTGAATTGGGAGCTATGCTGCTCCCTCTCCTCATTAGAACAAAAGAAATAAATAAAGAGCAGAAGGAATCTAGGGACGTGTGGATTTGGGGTCTGAATGCGCAGAAACTGAAGCTGCGCTACGTTGTACTCCAGCCTTTAGGGTCAAAATAGGAGATGAAGGACACCCTCTAAATATTTTTTAGAGTAAAAGGTGGAATAGGTGTAGATATATTGTGCAATATTATTAAGTTTTGTTGATTGTTTACCTAGGTCGTTTTAAATGCTCTGTGATGTAAGGGGGTTATATGCTGATAGTAGACAGTGATCTAAGCTTACTTACCCTCGATAGTTTGGGATCACATTGATAATTTGGGGTCGTTTTAAATGCCATTTATTTCTGAATAGCCAGTGGCATGAAACGGTGTTTATATGAGGTTTCTTTTTTGTTTATATTTTTGCTAGTGTTGCACATTCTGTTTTTTGTAGGCTTTAAGTATTTTACAAGTGCCAATTTGACTGGTCTTTACACCGTAGCTGTATTAACTCATGACGGCTGTCAAGTACATACTTCTCATTTGGCATGAAGAGCTGTCTAAACTCTTAACTAAATGGTGTTTGGTTCGAGACTGAAACACATACTAAACGTTGGTATTCTTTCACAGATGGTTGTTCTACTAAAAAAGTTAACATATGGGGCAATGTTGTCACCCTCCGAGGCTTCAGAGGAGTTTCGTGAAGGAATTTTGTTGTGTGTCAAGGCACTGCTTTTGAGTTTATATTCTTGTTCCGATATGTCTTGCGTGTGTAAACAAATCCCTGGTATGCCGGCACTTTCGGGTGGAGATAATAATGATAGACTTCATAAAACTTTCACGAGTGGTTCGGAATCAGGAGAATGTATACTTGCATTTCTTCAGTCTCAATTTGCATCAGCTGCTATTGGACACTGGCTATCACTTCTTCTTAAAGTATGTTGGTTTTTGTTAGAGTTTCTTGGTTAAATTCCTATTCTGTTATGTTTTTATTTTATTTTATCTTTTGGGTGGGTTATTAAATGGATAATAGCATTTTATAACAAAATAACCAAAATTTTAAAGCATGTAGCACTTCTATTGTAGAAGAAGATAACTTCTTAAAGTAATTAAGGCAGAGATCTTTCTTTTTTAAACTAGAACTAAGTGGAATTTCCCATCCTTTTTTTCTTCTGAAATTTAGTTGCCACATATTATTGAATTTATACCAATTTGGTCTTATGAAAAGACTGCAGATACAGAGGCTGCCAGGGGACAACAAGGTTCTGCAAGACTTCGAATTGAAGCATTCAAAACTCTGCGGGTGCTTGTTGCTACGGTAATGCGATGAAATATACTTTTTGAAACACATGTAAGAGTTATTTAGTCATTTTTTGCCAAGGAAAGATAAATTACTATAGAGATGAAGGGCCAATAGTATAAATAAAGGAGGTTAGGATATCCTTCTCATAAAATATATAAAAGGGAAAAAATACAACCAAGTTTATCAGGGAAATAAAATAGTCATCTCCCTGCATGTTTGATTGGACTTTTCTATATAGGAGCCATAATAGGAAGAGAACCAAAGTTATAAAAGCTTTCTCTATCTCATTACGACAATGAAGGCTATGAAATAACTGAATTAACAGGGTTACATCGTATAGGTTTACCTTTTATTGCACCTCTGGAATCCTCTGAAGTTGTTCTATTTTCTTACACGTTACAAAATGCACACCCGGATTTTGGTTATGGAGTGGAAATTGGGAGAGTCAAAGTCTTAAAATACATGAAGTGAGAGGCTTTGTCCTCTCTATCCAAAACTGGATTTTAATATATTTAAATTCTTTCTAACTAAATGTAAATATGGAATCGATCAACTGGTTGTGCTGGTTTACTTTTGTAGGTTGGTTCTGCAGATGCATTAGCATTTTTTTTACCTGGCATTGCTAGTCAGCTAGCTAAAGTTTTACAGAGTGCAAAAATAGTGATAAGTGGTCCTGCTGGTAATGTGGATTCTATTGACCAAGCAATCAGAGGGTTCACAGAGTTTTTGATGATAGTCCTCCAGGATGATGCTAATGCATCTGCCCTCGATATTGAATCATCTTCAGACTTTGATTCAAATGAGTGTAATTCAACACTTTCTCTTTTGGAGGAGCTTCGTCACTTGCAAGTTAAAAATTGTGTTAATACAAAAGCTACAGAAGATACAGGTGTTGAGTCAGAAAGTATCTCTCATTCCCAAACTCAACTCCAAGAAACAGGGAATACTGATCCTGATAAAGAGAACTTGTCTCTGCATGTGAACCGAACAAAAGATTGGATGCAGAGGACATCAGAACATGTCACTAAGCTGTTGGATGCAACATTTCCACACGTATGTTTCATGATGTTAGTTTCCTTGTCTTTTTTGCCAGCGTTGGATGTTTGAAACTAGAGTGCTATGTGTATCTTTTGGTATACAATGTAACTTTTTAATTGATCAGTAAAATCATTGAATTTCAGATCTGTATTCACCCTTCACAAAAGGTGAGAAAGGGACTTGTTGATGCCATAAAAGGACTGTTGTCAGAGTGCTTCTACACACTGGGGGAGAGTAGACTGATGCTTTTGGTGAGCCCTGAACTGGTTAACTGGGAATAACCATTGGTATGCTTTATGCAGGTTGACGATACAATGTTATATAATAAAAATTTCTGATGGATGTGTAACTAAGTGCAATTTAATCCTTAGCAAGCACTTCATAGCAATACTGGGTTGGAACCTTATGAGTTTCAGTACTCACCACATTCTGTTCCCCATTCCCTTTATAAAACCGATAAAAAAACAGTTATATTTTATCCTTTACCATAAATAGGTTGGAAACCAGGTTCTTTCTCTTGGATGGTTTAATGAGTGAAAGATATTATTAAGTCGTTGACATTATACTCCAGTCAAGACACCAACAAAGTGAGTACTGCTGTGTAGAGCCTTTTTGTCTTCAGTAATGGGCATAGCCTCCTAAAGATGCAAGGGTAATACAAAAGTCCTCCAATGAGCACAATTAGTTTATTCACCCACGGCCAAGTGTTGGGCAAGTGAATGAAATTGGCTTACACTCAGGAATTTATTGTCTTTAGTTGCATTTTTCTGGTCCAATGAAGTAGGGGGATGGGGCAATGCGTGTTTTAAATTTTTCCTCCTGCTGCTCTTCTTATGAAAGAGTTTAATTAGAATGCACTAATGGTGTAAATGTTTCTTACTTAGTCATCCAATCACATTGTCCCGAATGCTAAATGAAGATTACCGGTTGATTGACAGTGTATAATTTTTTTTTTGTACTGACTGCCTGAAAATTAAACTCCATGAAACTTTGTTATTTTTCTATTGTTATGGAATATTTCAGAAGTATGTATCTTGTCAAGTAATCTTCTTCATTTTATATTTTAATTCATTTACTAATGATTCAGGAGTGCTTATGTGCCTTGGTCTTTGATGTATCCAATGATGTGTCTTCAACTGCACAAGATTTCCTTGAGTATTTGTTCTCACAGAATTTGAAACATGTTATAAAACAGAATGCTACTGAGATTTTTATCAGGTTCATCATTTATTTTGGACTTGTTATTCGTTGAGGATGGTTTTCCCCCTTAGGTTTTTCCCTCATCAGAAATATTTCCTCTTTCAACTTCAGGCACCTTGAAAAGCTTCCCAGGGTAGTACTTGGCCATGAGGAGTCATACGCCGTGTTACATGCTCAGAAATTGCTAACAATAATATTTTATTCTGGTCCTCGCCTAATAGTGGCTCATCTTCAGTCTCCTGTACGTGCTTCTATAATAATTGCACACATTCTTTCTATACGTCTATTATAATTTCTCCTGTTTTACAGTCATGATTTGTTTTGTTTCTTCAGATATGGTTATCTTGGTTTGGAATAGTGGAAATTAGTTGTACAGGGTAACAATTGGTGTATATTCTAAATTGTAATTTATTTTTTCTTTGGTAATGAAAGAAATTATTAGGATAAAAAAGAAAAATACAAAAGGAGGATAGAATCTGCAAGAACTAAAACTAGCACAGCCAAAAGTAAACTGATAAAAAAAGAGAAATAAAGAATATGCAGAGTAACATGTCAATCTAACACGGACATCCCTCCAAAAACACCATATGTAAAACATAATGAAGCTAGAAAATCTGCTCTATCGCAAATGAACTCACTAGGAGATTAGCATCCCCGAGAGGATTCTCACATTTCTTTCCAACCAAATATAACAAAGAACTGCAGCCTGAGAACACTGCCAAAGCTTTTCTCTAAGACTGAAATTCAGAAAATTCCCTATCACTTTTCTTACAAGTGAAAATCCTCGGAAATAGTTGAGTGAGTTAAAGAATAGAACTGAACAGCAGGAGCTTTGTAAAATAAAGAGGGACGACAAAGTCTAGGAAAAGCGATTTATATGCCAAAGCAATATTTTTTAGATACCAAATTATAAGAGCCAAACCTCCTTTTTTTGGGTGAACAGTAAACTTCCCTGGTAACTAACTAGGTGTAATTGTGTTAGTTCAAAATATTCTTTAATTTAAAGATAACACCAATTGCACCTGACAAGGCATCTATATTATCTTGAGAACTATGGTTTTATTGCTAGAATATGTTGAAAATATCTCGTAAATAATCTTTTTTCTTTTAGAATATTTAACTGTATTTTATTTTAGTAGTGGATTTTTAATCTCATTATACTCCATTACTGGCTTCCTTATTTAATTAATTTTGGTGTGTTTATTTATAGCAAGCTTAAAGCTAGAGCTTGAAGGTTCAAATGAATATTATAAAATATACCATAATTAGTCTCTTGGAATATTTTAGGTGATCTTTTAGGAGTGTTTTCCATATTTCATTATATTTAAAGTTTTTTTTTCTATCTCTATTAATTAGGACCCGGAGTAATCCTTCGTGTTTATCCACTTATTCTAAAACATTACATTGAATATAGTACATCCTGTAAAATGCCCTGACATTTCATAAAAGTCACCTGTTAATTGTTTAATCTTGCATGCCTAGGTTTTGTGCAATGAAGTATTGCTTATTGTAGTTAAATGTTGAAGATCCCTCATTGACTATAGAAAATTATAGTATATGAGTGAGTGTAAACCTTATTTTATAAGGTTGAATTAAGTTTAAAAATGCACATTTCCTAAGATGGTGTTTGAGCTTATCTTTTCGAGGTTTATTGGACTTATCGTGTCACTTGTTATTGGACTGCTATTGGACCACCTACAAATATTTAGTCTCTTGCTTGACATGTTTTGTCCTCAGCTTGAACGGGTATGCTAAAGATCTTGTATCGACTAGAGATATGACTAAATTATAGTATATAAGAAAGTAAAAACCTCACGTTATAGATTGATTATGAGGTTGAGTTAAACTTAAATTCCACATTTTTTAAGATAGAACATAGGTTATATCTCCTTTATTTTATATTTTTCTTTTTTTATTATTTTACTGCAATTAAACCCTTTTTCATATTTTTTCTTTCATGGACTTCTATTCTGATGCTTGGAAGTTATTAGGTTGAAGCCAGTAGATTCCTAGATTTGTTCGCTGCATGTCTCAGCCATAATTCAGTGTTTTCGGGTTCGCTCAGAAAACTCACTTCAACAGATCGATCATCAGCTCTGGGATATCTTCCCTCCATTGCAGAGTTGAAATCTGGAGCTAATTTCTTCAATTATAGCCCCTCTCTTATAAGTTCTGGTTTATCCGAACTCCTTAAATGCAGGCTTATTGAGGAAAAGAGTATAGAAAAACCTGTGAGAACTGCTCAAAATAACTATGAGCTTCCTCGCATGCCCCCTTGGTTTAGTTATGTTGGTAGTCTTAAATTATACCAGCCTCTTGCGGGGATTCTCCGGTTTGTGGGTTTATCTTTAGTGGCAGGTGATTTTCAATTCAATGTTCTTTTTCACATAGTTCTTACAGTGTTTATCTTTAACCTGGATTTACTTGTATTACCTTTGTTTGTCACTGCTAGATAATATAAGTGAAGGGCTTATGTTGCATGTGATTGAGACCCTGCTAGGTTACTTCCGTAAATTGGTTTCTGAGCTTCGTTTAAGAGAATACAATGAAGAAAGCTGGCAGTCTTGGTATGACAGGCATGGTTCTGGACAGTTATTGAGGCAAGCTAGCACAGCTGCGTGCATGCTAAATGAGATAATATTTGGTGTATCAGAACAAGCAAGTAATGATTTTGCTAGTATATTTCATAATTGTGCATTTCATACTTCTTTCTGGAACATGCCCAAGGATAAAGGTGTAAGGAGTTATTTAGTTGAGTGCATTGGTGGGATCTTGCATGAGTATTTATCTGCTGAGGTATGGAATGTTCCAATTGATTGTGGAACTGCTGACTTGCTGCATAATGCTGTGGTTGAAGAAGATATTAGCCTATACTTTTTCCAAGATGCTGCAATGCTGCGTGAGGAAAGAAGCTATTTTTATAAGCTGACATGGCTGTTTATTCATTATGATTTGGTTTATTTTTCATATTCACTTCTGTAGATACTTGACATAAAATAAAAATGGTTTATTTATTGTGAAACAGGTTATTATTGATGGAGTAGGCATCTTTAATATGTGCCTTGGAAGAGATTTTGTTTCTAGTGGATTTCTACACTCTTCACTTTATTTATTGCTGGAGAATCTTAGTTCTTCAAATTACAGAGTTAGAAATTCAGCAGATTCTGTCTTGCATATACTTTCAACCACATCTGGCTTTTCAACTGTCAGTCATGCTCTTTGTTAATTTTCTAATTTTTCAATGGCTATTATTTATTGCTATCTTATCTTAAATATATTTATATAGGTTGGGCATTTAGTTTTGGAAAATGCAGACTATGTGGTTGATTCAATATGTCGACAATTACGTCATTTGGACCTAAATCATCATGTGCCAAATGTGCTAGCATCCATGCTGTCCTACATTGGAGTGGCTCACAAGATTTTGCCTCTACTTGAGGAACCAGTATGACCATGGCCTCTTATTGCCATTTTAAGCAAACTACCTTCCTCGTTGTTGGCTATGCTATGATAATTCTTCTTTTGCCAGCATGCTTAGGCTTTATATCTTGTGGTCTAACTATTTGTAAATGAACAGATGCGCTCTGTGTCAATGGAACTTGAAATACTGGGTAGACATCAGCATCCTGATCTAACTATTCCATTCCTAAAGGTATGTTGCAAGCTACAACCTCTAAAATTGTGCTTCCATTTCCTTGTTGAGTGGATTTTAATCACACTATTTCCTCCATCTTTTTATATTCATCTTCACCTGGTAGTAATAAATCCTAATGCCATCAGTGAATCCAGGTTTGGAACAGTTTTCAAAATATCTACATGAGATATATACCATTCTTTTATTTAGTGATAGATATGGCTATTCTTTTTTCAATTTGTTTCTTATTTAGTTAGCATGCATCTCTGAAAGGCTTTAGGTTTCAAAATGTTTGCATAGTTCTAATATCAGTTGGTGCACTGTAAACTGGTTCATCTCAGGCTGTAGAAGAAATCGTGAAGGCATCAAAACGTGAAGCTTTCCTGTTACCCACTCAGACAGAGTTGTTTGCCAGAGATGTCCGGTCTATAATCTCCAATTCAGCTGAAACTAAGCAAGGTTTGAATTGCAATCCATCATTTAGAATTCTTTTTGAAGTTATCTATATGTATATATTGTACTATTTTTATCCATGATGCTTCTGCCATAATCTATTACGGCTTTTGATATATTTTGATAAAGGATTTTTAAGTCCTTGATATTTTTTCATTATCCGATTTTGATAGCATTGGTTAGCACCACAATACCCAAAGATTTTAGTTATTTCCTACATCTTTATATACCAGACTATCTTGGAGCCTTTTGAGGGATTTGAGGATACAAATGACAACCTTTGCGTAATCAATACAAGGAGTCTACATATATTGATTAACCACACTAACTGAATGACAGACCAAGTCTTGCGAGTGTAACACTTTAATTCTTAAATTGAAATTTCATGAATACGACTTTCAACCAAAGAAATAACAAAATCAAATTCTTTTGGTAAGCCTTCTAAAACAGAGTCCAACATTTCTCCAACAACAAAAAGAGAATCAATATATGCTTTGATGCAAAGTAAGTACTCCTAAACAATGCTACTATCCATTAATGAATGATGAAGTTTGTCTCGCCCTAGTGCAAGTTTTATGATAGAAATAAGTGTACTTTGTCTCGTACCTTGTAGTTTTTCTTCTATTTTTGACTGTTGTAGATGACCCCAAAGATCATACAAAAGTCTAGGAGATGAGATGGGGATGCAAAATATGACATAAATGAATTAGTTCCAAAATAGTGTAGTCCTTTGGATTCGTGTTCGTTGCCAATTAGTGGATGAATATCACGTTTTTGTTTAACAATTGAATTGAAATCAAAGGTTCGTGAATGATTTAATGACTTGGTTAATTGACTTAAAGAAATAAGGATAAATGGGCATGTAGGAACAAATAGAATAGATTTTAAGTTTAAAGAAGGAGAAAATGAAACTTCATCAACTCCCTAAGAAGCAACCTTGGATCCATTGCCTAAGGTTGGTAAATATGATCGAAAGTACTTGGAAGAGTCTTTTCATGAATTGTGTTGTCAAATTGGGGTTTGTAGAAGGTTGTGCTATACTTCTGAATTTTAACCTCAAATATTCTTGATATTCTTTATCAGAAAACTTTGATTCAATTGTTTCAGATTTGGAGATATTGACTCCGTTGTTAGGAAAACCATATCAAGAGTATCAATTGTCTTGAGTATGACCTATTTTCTTCCAGTAAGAGCATTAAAGACATCCTTGACTACCATGTTCTTCCCTGTTGCCATGACCTCCCTTTCCACAAGTAGACACCATGGTAGACAATTTAGTAAATTCTTGAAGATTTATGCTTTCTAGGGTTGAGACACACGAAGGATTCGTTTTGTTAAAGTTCATTACTATTAATTGTTAGCTGATAGAAAAATCAAAAAGCTAGCCCGTTACAAACCACTGAAACATGAATAAAGTGATAAAATAATTAACTAATGAGAAACCAACAAAACTACGTCCCACTAAGCCTAGAAGTAGGGATAACATGATAATCAACTGTATGATTTTATTTTATGATTGAAATTCCCTATAAAAAGAGAGGCTGGGGGAAGGGAGAAAAAGTTGTTAGTCCTTGCATATATCAAGGTCGTCTAGATTTTCTAAAATTTCCTGCTTCATGTGTAAACTTAAAAAGAGATTTTCTTAAAATTCCTAATCCATGAATGGATAATAAAGGTTTATGTTAGTATTCAAGAGAGTATTGTTTGATCTATTATCAATCCATTAATAAAATGAACATTTGTCTGTTACTATATTAGGGTTCATAAAATATTACTTTCCCAAACTTGTTGGGATCTTCAAATCAATGAAGTTAACAATAAGGCCTTAGCCACCAACAAACAACTATCTTCTAATTCTTCAGATTTCAGTTTATAATATATAATGCTGGAGTGATAATAATTAGTGGTAAGTAATAATTACATAATATGAATTACTATTACCTTAATTTTACTTAGTATATCAATCTTTTATATTTTCATGTTGTTATGATTACCATGTCTGTCAAGTGCTAGACCTCCCAAGACTTTATCGGGCTCACACCAGTAATTTTATTACTTAAACTGTTAAATTTCCTTGATTGTGTTGCTATAGAACAGTATAATAGGACTTATATTGGTGCTTCTGCATCAACCGATTATGTGATACCTGTTCTCTTGTGGTAATGATTGTTTGTCAATTATTATTAAGTGAAGAGTTTTTCTTGTAGATCAGTGGGAGGACATTTTATTCAAGTTAAATGATTCAAGAAGATACAGACGAACAGTTGGTTCTATTGCTGGTTCATGTGTTACTGCAGCAATCCCACTTCTAGCATCTATCAAGCAAGAGATATGCTTAGCTGCCTTGGATATAATTGAGGTATCTTTTGATTGAAATGTTTTACACTTCAACATGTTAGCCATTGATGAAAATAAGAGAAGCATGTATTCTTTTTCGGTACTTAAGGCAGTTTTGCATGCTTTTTCATGAATTGCTGGACTCTGATCAGCCATTTTGATTAAACTGCAAATTTAAAAATAGAGATGAAAGATCTGAACTTCAGATTATAGTAGACAATGCTAAAAATGAGTAACAAAAAGAAGAGTATATGCCTAAAGGGTAACTTTTATTTCACTGTTCCGATATTTTTTGTTTTGAATGAGAAATAGGATTAAATGGTTTAAGCTTTAAAACCAGTTTCATACAACTCATCTCTCTTTTTTATTTGTCATACATATGTAGGGATATTTGAGTGCTTTATTATACTGTTGTTTGTATTAAGGTTTTCTTGAGCACTTTTCTTTATATAGATGCTTTGCTTTGTTTTGTATTTCTGTTACCTAGGAGGTTTATCTTTGACATTCATTGAATCCAAGCCTTTTTAGGCATCTCTGACATCTTGTTCCTAGTTCCTTGCGGGAAGATATATTCTACACAACTTCCATCAGTAATGAATTATTTTCTTAACCGAAAGCAAATCTGTGTCAAGGACCTAACTGGATTTTATAAAAGTAATGGATAACTATTCCAAAAGGCACTGGGTTCTTATATTGCTGAATTTGACACAAAATGACGGGGTTTGGAAAGTGATTGTCAGTTATTATTTGCCTGCCAGTTTGAGTATGAATCTAAAATCATTTTGAACAATAAGATCTATTTTGTATTTTTCTCATTGCTATTTGGATAATTTCTGGTTTTAGAGTGGAACTTTGGCAATAGCAAAAGTAGAAGCTGCTTATAAACATGAACGGGAAATTAAAGAAGCTACCGAAGAAGCGTTAGAATCATTGTCATTGTATCAGTTGAAGGATACTTTGGAGGCTAATCAAGAAGGGGCTGACGAAAACAGGCTACTCCCAGCAATGAATAAAATATGGCCGTTCCTGGTTACTTGTATTCAGAATAGGAACCCAGTGGTGAGTAGTCCCTCGTTGACGGTCATTTCTTACTTAATTGTTTGGATGATTTTGCTTAAGAGATATTTTATGGATGCAACTCATGTTTGGCAGGCTGTGCGGAGATGTTTGAGTGTGATCAGCAGTGTAGTGCCCGTATGTGGAGGAGATTTCTTCACACGTCGTTTCCTCTCTGATGGAGCTCACTTTTGGAAACTTCTAATCACATCCCCATTTCATAAAAAGTCATTTTCCAAAGATGAAAGGATTCCTTTGCAACTACCTTATAGAAGCAGTTCCATGAGTTCAGAGGATTCATTGGCTGAGACATCCCATCTAAAGGTTCAGATTGCAGTGCTCAACATGATTGCTGACTTATGCCGTAACAAGAGCAGTTCCTCTGCATTAGAACTTGTTCTGAAGAAGGTTAGTGGTTTGGTTGTGGGGATAGCCTGTAGCGGTGTTGTTGGACTTCGGGATGCTTCTCTGAATGCCCTCCATGGACTTGCATCTATTGATCCTGATCTTGTATGGCTTCTCTTAGCTGACATATATTACACTAAATATAAAGAAAATTTGCCTCCACCTATGCCGGAGTTACCACAAATCTCTCAAATTCTCCCTCCTCCCATGTCACCCAAAGAATATCTGTATGTGCAGTATGGAGGTCAGAGCTATGGTTTTGACATAGATTTGGCTTCTCTGGATATTGCTTTCACAAGATTTGACTCTCAGCATCAAATGTATAGCTAAGATCCGAATTAACGTGTATAATATTATTTCTGGCGTTTCTATCCCATTGACTCATCATCATTTCTATCCTATCTTATGTTTAGTGCTGATTTGGATTAATTTTAAATGATTTTTTCCCAGAGAAATTAACTTTTTTGGAATATACTAGGGCAACTTTTGTAACAAATGTGACAGCTGTTCAATCTTCTATGGCTGTTCAAGCCTAGGCTTTAAGTAACACAGTTAAGACCTTTCCTCTTTTAACTATTAACTTACAAATTGGCTTGCATAGTTTTCCATTAATTAATTCAGAGATAAAAATCTTCTCCAGTTCCTCTGTTGCAACAAGCAAATTAATAGAACACATTAGCGACTCAAAACCTTGTATAGTTGGAATATAAAAAAGTTGAGCGGGTTGCCGAAACAACGAGGAAATATGATATTTCTAAGCTTACACTTAACCATTCTTAAAAACGGCCAAACTTCCTCTACTTGTCCCATAAATTTTGAAATATTCACTTTACCTTTTAATTTTTTAA
The DNA here is from genome assembly GCA_036885675.1 of Vigna mungo. Taxonomy (NCBI): domain Eukaryota; kingdom Viridiplantae; phylum Streptophyta; class Magnoliopsida; order Fabales; family Fabaceae; genus Vigna; species Vigna mungo. The sequence continues at coordinate 3,332,379 of CP144701.1, forward strand.
TGATAATCAAGGTTTCATGACTCCATTTTCGATATGAAAAGATGCATGGTGTGAGCCCCCATTGGCAGGAATTTGTTATACTGCACTTTGTTTAAATACATTAGTTTCTTAGTTTTATATGCTTTAAGTCCACATTAAAACTCTTAGCATTTTAGGTTTCAAATATTTTTTAGTTTTTATCTCATTTTCATAATTTAGATTAAATTATATTTATTACTCGTTAATAATAAGTGTGGTCGCACGCAGTACCTTTTTAATGGGCACAATATGGAGCTTATTTTGGGACACCCAGCTTGATGTTTCCACCTTGTTCGGAGGAGAGGGACCTTAGTCAAAGACCCACACACTGATGGATCTTGAAGCCAAGAAAGGTCATCGTTGAGCTTCTAGAAGTGCCTCAAAATGATCCTTAGGCTTGGACGGCAAGGAGCTGCCCTACGTTCTAAAAACAAGTGCATTGTATTTTCTTTTCTTATAGGTTTCTAAAACCTTTTGTTAAATATCGTAAAAACATGTAAGAAATTAATCTTTTTGTGTGGAATATATATAGATTCTTCTATTTATAATAAAAGAAATATGAATTAAGTCCAAAATACAAATAAAAAATAATAAGAAACTAATTAAAAATTGAAGATAAATATAAAATAAAGATAACATATCTAACACTTTCCCTCAAGTTAGTGTATACAAATAGTTTATACTAAGCTTGTTACTAATATAATTCATAAAGACTTAGTGAAAATATCTGTTTCTGCACTCGAATGACACCAAATTACTAATGATTTGCAAGAGATATAAAAGATGAAATACCAGCCCAAAAGATTTTCCTTGAACAACAAATCTGGGAGGTCGCTTCATGTAAATCTCTTCTTGCAAATCGCCATTGAGGAATTCATCGTTGACATCCAGTGGATAAAGAAGTCACAATTGTAAATAAACTAACAAAAATCGTCTTTTTCTTCGAAGAAAAAACATATATGGATGAGTTAAACGCAATGATCACAAAAGAGAAGTAAAAAAAGATGACAGTGGAAGAAGCCATGGATGAACAGGAGAGAGCAACCTTAAAAATCCAAGATTTTTCAATAAGGCACTTGAAAAAGGAAAAAGAGCAACCTCGATGCTCTAAATAGCTACCTGAGAGGAGACAGAACGTGTGACCATGCACGATAAACCTGAAAGAGGAAAAAGAATAACCTCGACGCTCTAAATCAATGCCTGAAAGGAGATGAGACATGTCACCACGCATGACAAGAAAAGGGAGCAAATCCACAATTGCAAAAGGCACTCAGAGCTCGTAGGAGCTCCATGAAGGCGTCGTTGACAACATGATGATCACCTGGCCGAGACGATCAAAACTATGTGATCATTGGTCAAAACTAAAACTCTAGTAGTGGTTGCGATAGACGACGATAGTGCTATGATCGTAACTATAGTGATGATCGTAAGACTTTGGTGAGCAGGCAAAGTTTTTACTCATAAGTCTTTTAGAAAGCAGGAGAGATGAGCTTTGACTGTAAGGTTTTAGTGGGTAGGTAGGTTGGAGCTAACAAAATAAACATCAAATATTCAATATAAAATTTATATCACAATTATTAAGTCTTTATCTCTCATTAAACAATGATCAATGCATAATAAGACTATAACAATCAATACAATAACCTTTCATACATTTCCCTAACCGGAATAAGGACCAACCCATTAGCTCTACACCACATATCGAGCAAAGGCAACATATGTCCCTAAGTCGATTAAACATCTAGATAGCTCGCGTGGAAAGTCCAAATAGCTTGGTAAAGTAAATGGAAAACATGGTGGGAAGTTTGGCTAGCCCGATAAGGTTCATAGAGAATTCATATAGCTCGGTGGGAAGTCAATATAGCTTGATAAGGTGTATGAAAAACTCATATAACTTGGTGGGTAGATCAAATTGCTCAAATAACGCCTCGTTGAGGTCTCTAACTTTTGATTTAGTTATTTGAGTCTTAGATGTACCTTATCGGACTATCTTAATGCCTTATCAGGCTATCCAGATATCTTGTTGAACTAGGAAAACAATACATGTATCTTATTGACCTTAACATATTGAGAATGTGACATACTATTTGTCACCAAACTATCTTGCTGACATGCTGATACAATACATATCTTAAACAGGTTGGGAACGTGATGCCCGATTTGTCAAGAAAACTAACGATATTTGTTATGAAAACTAAATTTGTGATTTTCTAAAAGAAAAAAAAAACAAAAAAAAAAAACGAAATTAAAAAGAAAAACTAAAACAATAAACACGTCATAATTTAAGAAACAAAAAGTATATTTAAAAAAGAACTACAATGTGGCTCTACTCCTTCATATATTAACACGATTTTATCTTTGTTTTACGTTTGAATAAAATAAAATAAATCATTTGAAAAAGATAAAATAACGTATAGAAAATAAACTTAACGGGGAAGATAGAATCCGGGATATTATAGTAAAAACAGCAATCATCCCCAGAACAATGATGATACGTCCCGCAAACTAGACAAGGGCAAGAACGTCTTTTCACTTCCCTCTCGCTAGCTCGCTCTCAATTCTTCACTCGTTTTCATTTCTAGGGTTTCGCTCAACGCCTCTCGCTTTCTCTCTCTCAATTCTTCACTCGTTTTGTTTTTTGGAATTTCAGATTCTCTGATTTTTCATAATGGATGATTAAGGTCTCTACAGCGTATTTCGTTGAGGCAATTTAATCAATTAATACAAAAAGGTATTAATTCTTCCTTTTAGTTTTTGTTTTGTAACCATTGTAGCGAGGTTTCTAGATCCCACGCACTGTTTTCTTTCTCTTGTTTATTTGCCTTGTGTGTCTCGATTTTTTTGATTGACTTGCGTGCTTTATTTTTAGTATTTGGATAATATGATTTTGGTATTGTTTTTCTTTTCTGTGTGGTTTTTATATATTATCTTTATCATGCTTTTAAATGCCTATTCCGCTGTCGATCTGGTACCGACTGGTATCAGACCCAGATTTTGGGGAATATAGGGCATTTTAGTTGTTTTAGGTTTCCGTGCTTGAGTTTACTCTGCTTTTGTTTTAGGGGGAATATAGGGGATTTTGGTTGTTTTAGGCTTCTGTGTTTGAATTTACTCTGTTTTCGCTTCGGCTCTTTAAGAATAAAACTTAATAAAATAGACAAAGAACGATCCAAATACAAAACTAAGTGTTGGTCAGCAGGATAGGTGTTTACGGTAGTAAGCCCTAAGGAGAGGTGGTGACTCCGTTGGTAAGCCTTTCAAAGGAAAAAAAAAATGTTGAAGACGTAGGCAGAAGTGAAGAAGAACTAAATAACCATATAATCTCAGAAATAGAATCCCCATTAAATAAATGGACACTACCAAAATTAGAAATATTTACAATGTATAAGACTGAAGTAACTGATGTATTTAAAGAGGAATACGTAATTAAAACGGTAGAAAAGGAAATAGATATTAAGCAATGTTAGGAATCAATGCCCTTAAATATCATGACAATTAATTACAGAGCATATAAAAGAATATTATATTCAGATAGTGATAAAACCCTTATACAGGCAAGGAATTGATACCTCAATACTAAGAGATAATAGACCGAACTGGTTAAACAACCAAATCTTAGCGGTATTTGAAACTAATCTACACAAAAGACCAGTATACATAAATGATTGCCCTAATTATTCAATAGCACTAATGTACATGCTGTGCTGTATCAAATAATGGACTAGCAAATGAAGACAACAAAAGTTAATAGAAAAATATTTGACCATATTTGTGTTCACTTTTCAAAATACATTAGCCAATGAAGCTTGCCTTCATTGTCAAAACAACTATTACAATGTTCACTTTACATAATTGTAAGCTGGTTATTGTTAAGTGCGCTAAAGGAATGCCTGACGTGCTAGCCTGACTAAATAATACGAAACTTGGTTTTCCACTTGATTACTTATTACAGTTTAAGCACTTTGTTTCAAATATGGCTGCTAAGTACTATTTTGCAGTTAATCTATTTTCCCCTATTTCAGTGTAAAATACTTTTATAATTCTGGCCTTTTGTCAGTTAATCGTTTTGCATTTTGGATTTCCTTTCAAATTCCTTCAAGTTGATTTTTTTATCTTCAAATTCAATCTTTTGTCAATTTTCAAATGGGCATCTTGCAGATTCTATATTTATTTGGTTTAATTGTTCTTTTTCAAAGTTCAGCAGGTTGTGCTAAGGCTTGGGATATCCTTGAAGCTTATTTTGGACTTATATCAGAGAGAAAATGGGTTATATTGGATCTCACGGTGTTGCAGCTTTGCACAAATATAAATATAGTGGAGTAGATCATTCCTACGTGGCCAAATATGTACTGCAACCCTTTTGGACTCGCTTTGTTAATTTTTTCCCCCTATGGATGCCGTGAGTACTCTTATCATTTGAATGAAATTAAGTTCTTTCTTTATGTTGACTTGTTTATCTGTTTATATAGAAGATTGAGTGTTTTTATTAAAGTCATGTAACTTTTCTTATAAATATTTATTATACTAATAGTAATATTGTTTTTTAGGGTTACTGTAGCTGAATAGTGTCATTGTCAGTTCACAAATTTCTAGCCATAACTATATATGCACTCTTATTCATAAGAGTATCATCTACTCTTTAGCAACAAAGTAGTTATTTTTATTTTTGTAATTTTAGCTTTTGACTTCTGAATACACTGACTCATACATTTTTGTTTTATTTATCATGATATATCGGCATTCTTCAAATCTTTGCAGTCCAAACATGGTAAACCTTTACATCCTTTCTTATTGTAGTGTCACCTGTTGTTTTTAATGTTGTTATCTTAAGTATTTAAATTGGTGCTAATAAATCTATAAATTTCTTGATTGCAGATAACTCTTATGGGATTTATGTTCTTATTAGTGTCTGCATTGATTGGTTATGTAAGTGGAACTCGAGTCCATAATTCTTCCTACTTCCAAAATTAAAGTCATAGCAGTTATAGGTTCGCAATGCTCCACTTTATTTGTCATTTTGTCAAATGATAGAGTTAAATTTGCAATTTTTAAAACCAGTATATTAAGCATATTTAAGATTGTTGGTTACTTTCATGCATTATTTATAATTTCTTTTGTACATAAATTTTTATACAGTGGCTGTATTGAAACAGTGAATTCCTTGATACATTGTACATAAATTTATTTATTTTTCAGATATACTCTCCACATTTGGACTCAGCTCCTCCAAGATGGGTTCATTTTGCCCATGGACTACTTCTGTTTTTATACCAGGTAGGATAAAATACTTGTGGTGCAGTACTTGCGAAGTTCTGAGTCCCTGGGACTTTGGTTTCAATCTTTATTTTGGGTAGCCCTGTTTTGCTGCCTTGATGGCAACCAAGCGAGATAAATTTTACTGATGTGGTAATCAGTTGCCTTGAGAATCGTGATCTCATTTGAAGCTCGTGACATTTGGCCTCTACTAGTTTCTCGAATCTTGATTATAATGGTGTTGTTTCACGAGTCTAAATGATTTGAATTACTGAATCTTTTAGATGTACAAATCTAGTGGTTCAATGGTTCTATTGAAGCCTTTTATATTATGATTGTAATATTTTTAAAAATTTTACCCTTGACTATGAAACATGTTTACATCTGACTTTCTGTTTCATATTGCAGTGAAATTTCCAAAAAAAGTAATCAATATTCGAACTCTTTGTTTTTAATGTTTTCCATATTTCCTTTCTGATTATTTATATCTTACTATCTTTAGTTGTTCCATGAGCAGTCTATGTTACGATAACTAAGCAATATTCATATGGTTTATCCATGGAAGATCTTTACTACTTGACCAAGTTTCCATTATTTGCAATAGTTATTTTATTGGTTTCTTGTATGTTTGTGTGTTTCGGTGCTCCAGACATTTGATGCTGTTGATGGGAAGCAAGCTAGACGAACAAATTCCTCAAGCCCATTAGGAGAGCTCTTTGATCATGGTGATTTTCTTGCTTGTGTTTTTCACTTGATTGTTTTTCATTGTGCTTACCTTATTGTTATTAATGAAGAAATTTTCAACTTTATTTGCAGGGTGTGATGCACTTGCTTGTACGGTATGTCTCTTTAACTTTGGCTATTACTCTTAAGTGATTGGAAGAGATTAAAGACTGTCATATATGATAACTTCTTTTCAGTTTGAATCATTGGCTTTTGGGAGCACAGCCATGTGTGGAAGAGGTACTTTCTGGTGGTGGTTAATATCTGCAATTACATTTTATGGTGCAACTTGGGAGCAGTAAGTTATCATGTTCAATTAATATATGATAGATGATATGTTATATGATAGTATTTTGTTTTGCAATGCCCTGTTTGTATTCTTGTATTGTAATGAAATATTTCGTATTCTTAAGCTGGCTTCTTCCCTTGTGTGAAATCACAAATTTTAAAATTTGGCATGATTATATAGTTTAGGTTAAATGTGTTTAGTCGTTGAACTTTCATTTGCAATTAAATTGCGTTATTGTCCAAAACTTTGTATCACTTTAATTCCTATATTTTATTAATGAATTAATGAAGACTCTGTCAATCAACGTGTTAAACATTTAATGATGTAGCAGATGGCGTTGCTCAATGGATTAAAATTGTACATCCACACTGTTTAAGTGTTGACATGCTTCTCAGATTGGCCTTTTGGGTGCTTCCATGACCACTAACACTCGTGAGGGCCACCACCATAACCATCACCTTGTAACCCCCACCAGCCTCACCACCTTATCCACTGCCCTCCATCCTAAAGTCCACCTCTAGGTCCACCATCACTAAGCTCTGAAGGGCATATGTCAACAATAAAACAGCCATGTGGACCTACAACTTTAATCCATTGTGCAATGCCATTTGCCACATCTTCAAATGTTTAACATCGTTGTCTGATGAGGACTTTATCCATTCGTTCAAAAAGTATGGGGTTGAAAGTGGTACAAAGTTTTGGACAAGGACAAAATTCAATTTTGCATGAAAGTTCAAGGACTAAGAACATATTTAATCTTATATTTTAACACCATATTTTGCATATGCTGTCAGACATACTAGGAATATTGATTTCTTCTAAATGTTGTTTTGGATGCAGCTATTTCACCAATACACTTATACTGCCCGTTATAAATGGGCCCACAGAGGGTTTGATGATAATATACATCTGTCACTTTTTCACTGGTATCGTGGGTATGGACACACACAACTACTATCTTTGATAAGAATCCTGTGTATGTTGTTTTTATTATTATTTATTATTATTTTATTGTACAGGTGCTGAGTGGTGGGCTCAGCCATTTGGAAAGTCTTTGCCATTTTTAAGTTGGCTTCCTTATCTTGAGGGTAAGACATCCTTCATTTTATGATATTTTGGTAGTTGTTATACCTTTTTCCAAGTTTTATACGTAACACCTAAAATGTATTTTTTTTTTGTATTTGGAGAGAACTTTTTGTACAGTTGATTGTCTTTTACATGAAGCAATTTTATATTTACTGTAATATGACCTCATCTTCAATCAAACATTTAATTCTTCATGTTCACACATTACCATATGACAAGATCTCCTGGTCAGCTCTGATGCTTGCTTGTGTTATATGAGCTTGTATTTGGGCAAATAGCCATAAAGAACATATTTTCCTGTGTGCATAAATCATCTGCATTCGCTTAACTGGACTCTTTAAATTTGCCATATTTAGTTACAGCTTTTCAGTTGAAGTCTTGAATTCTCATTAATTTTTTTGGGCGTCTTTCTTTTTCTTAAGTAGGGACAATATGCATCTATAATGAGTATAGGGAGTTCAAAGATTTTATAGCATGGTCCTAGAATATTAAAAATAATATTTATAATATTTAGTTTATAGTTTTAATTTGTTAAAATGAGATGATGACACTTGTAGGGTCATAGTTTAGTTTATTACATGTTTAGGTCATATAAATGCAATTATGCAATCTTTTTCTCTTCTTACCTATGGAAAGGGGGAAAACTACTAATGTTACCTTTCCTTCTTATCAGATAGACATGTATTTTTATCCGTGTATCATAAATCAATAGTTCTGAGTGGATCATTCTTTGCTTAGTAAGACTTAATAGTACGTCGGGTGCATCTCTGTTTTTTAGTTTTCATTTTTAGTTTATATGTTTTTATTACTACTAAAAAATTATTTACTTTTTTTCACTTTGTTTTCTACTTTCAGGAAATTGCTAAGGAAATGGTGAAAATAACAAAATCTTGTTTCCCCATTTCCTCTGCAAAATTTTAGAAACAAGAAACAAATTGAAATTAAAATGGACTTTCTTTATTAACAACACAAGCATATAAATTGAAACTGACAAAAGAAGCTAGCCAATCACAATCATATCTATTCATTTTTTGCGTACTTGTCTAATAAATATGGTGTAATGAAGTTAAGGTTGTTTGGTTCAAATATCAAAGTGGGTTCCATTTGCTTGTCCTGTATATTGTAATAAAAATTGTTGGTTTAGATATAGTTGTTTTGGAAGTAACTTGGTTTTTATTTTTCTTATGTGCGTTTCAGGAATCCCAACATTCAAAGCTGTATTGTGTTTAATGATAGCTTTTGGTGTTACCCCGACAGTTACATGCAAGTATGTACAGCTATAATTATTAATGTTCACCATTTCTAGCATGTGCAATACTCCCTTCTTCTTGGCCCAAAATCTGTTAATTATTTCGAACTCTGATATCTCATATTTTCATTTATGTTGAACTATATACCATTTGGTTGTTATTTTGTAACTAGTTATGCTCAGCATTGATGATGGAGTGAAAATGAGATCAAGGTAGTTTGAATATAGAAAATAATTTCCTGTATTGTATCATTTCAAATGTTTTATAGTTTCTTATAGTTTTCTTTCTACTGACCAGATACTTTAAGTTAGGAGACGGTCTTGGGTGGTTGAGTTTCTGGTTTTAAAATGCAATTTTCAAAACAAAAATGTGTTCAGCAAAAAAAAAAAGCAGCTGCAATGGTTTTTATCTTGATTAGGAATCTAATTCATTTTCAAAAAACAGGGAAAAATATTTGTGAAATTGGTTTAGTTACTGTTGCTATCTTTGATAAGATAGAATTAGAGTTCGAGTCAGCCATAAGAATCACTAAGCACTGATACTATGTAGAAAACTGAAAAGCAGGAAAAAGACAAAAGAGATTAACTGAATTATATTTTTTCTTAATGACAGTTATAGAAATCTATTAATAAGAGAGTTGCTCTAGTGACAGCTGTGCACAATCCTTTCTAGTACCATGACATTCTTTCGAGTTATGATCATTTGGTGTTATTTTAGAGTATGCAGAATTCAGTACCTTAAATCACATCTAGAATCTGATAATAATTAGCCTACAAATATCTGCGTATATGATATTAGGTTAAAGTTTTACACCAATTTAATTACAGAATGATCCTGGTATTTCTGTAGGCTGTTTTACTTAGCTTATTTGGTGGTCAACATTATTTTTTTGTTACATGCAGTGTTACTAATGTCTATAAGGTTGTGAAGGCAAGGAATGGAAGCATGCCACTTGCACTGGCAATGGTAATATATTTTTTCCATATGATGATGTTCTTCTAAGATCTGGATGCTTTATTGATGTGTTTCTTTTTGGGCAGCTTTACCCGTTTGTTGTACTTGTGGGAGGAGTTCTTATGTGGTATAAACTCAACTCAAGATGCATCAAGTTTTTACCCAGTTTGTTTGAACATATGCACATTATTCCATTATTCTTTACTTCTTATAAACACTTGGGTGATTTTTGATGCAGGGATTATTTGTCACCATCAGACATCATGGGGAGATATCCACATTTAGTTGTTATTGGGACAGGACTTACTTTTGGATACCTTGTGGTATGGAAGTTGTATTTAAATTTGAAAAATGGTTGGCTTTTCTTGTTATTTTCAATTTTTATCGCAGCATTCAGACTTTTTTATGCCCTGTTTGGAAGATTATTATAATATATTCTTCCAAATAGACTGAATCGACTGCAAATAAATTTGCATTGAACCCGTAGGGACCTACCACATTTGGAAGATCATTATAATATATTCCAGTATATATTATAATAGAGAGAACTCGGTCTGTTATTCTTTCATTGTCATATAACAAGCAGCAAAATCCTTTTTCAAAGACCATGTGTTATTTTGGTCATCCTAAACTTCTTAAGCGGAGGTATAAAACATATAATTTTGTCTTATCTCAGGACTATGGAATGCCACATCCACTAGTGAATTTTCATTATCCCAAACCTAAAAATTAGGTTCATTTGACCCCGATTCTCCACCATTGATGTGGTCTAATCCTGACCTTCCTTTTAGAATCCTCAGAATGTATTGACTCCACTGCAAATAGTTTCGACCATCAAACCGGTAGGAACCCACCATAGGAGTTAATTTCACCTCAACCATTGAGAAAAAAAAAACACTTTTTGTCTCACCAGTCTTCAAGGCTGGCAGCAGCTGGAGGTGGTATCAGTGGAAATAACGGGAGGGATAAAAGAAATATTTTATTAGTTACAATCATAATAATTACATTCTTAGCTCCTATAACAATCACATTCTCTTAAAAAAGGAAACAAAATGTGCTGAAGATGAATGTGTAGATTCTAGGGATATGTTTCCTAATTACTAAAGAGATACTAAGATATTTTTATCCCAATCCCTGTTTACATCACAAATCATGAATTTGAAAGATATATTCCTAGTAAGCACAAATTCATCTTCTTGCAGTCTGTTCCAGAACCTTTTATATATATATTGCTGCTATCTTCCTTTTACATACAACTCCATGTATTATTGATTTTTATGAGGGAAGCTTAATTTTGCAGGGAAGGATGATTTTGGCTCATTTATGTGACGAACCTAAGGGTTTAAAAACTGGCATGTGCATGGTATGTTTTGTGTAAATGTTACGTACTGAATTACTTTATTAAGACACTTGATTTATCCGTTGTCCTCATTATAAAACTATGAAAACACAATGATGACGCGAGCCAAAAGTTACCCACTCTTTCAGTAGAATTCTCTTTCATTGTCCATCATTGGTGGAATTACAAAAAACATGCCAGAAAACATTTAGATGATTCCATTTCAGTGATTGATTATTATTGTTTGTATTACACTAAGATAATTGATTTAAGCATTATTTATCTTGTTCAGTCCCTCGTGTATCTCCCATTGGCCATTGCTAATGTCCTTGCATCAAGGCTGAATGACGGGTATGTACTGTGATTTTTCATTCTGAATTTCATTAGTTGATGCTTTTCATGTTCGTTTGCTTCTTATCCTAAAACTCGTTTATATATGTGTGTGTGTATATATATATATATATATATATCTTTGCAGGGTTCCTTTATTAGATGAGAGACTAGTTCTTCTTGGTTACTGTGCATTTTCAGGTATAAATGCCTTCTCATTTTTCTTAGTAGTTAGGAAAGTGAATGGGTAGTTATATATTGACACTTCTGATTTTTATTAGGTGTTAGGAAAGTGAATTATTAGTCATATATTGACTCCTAAATAGTAGTTCTACAATTCACAAGAAACTCGTTATTTCTCTCTATCTTTTTTCATGTCATATATCTATCTTTGCATTTCTCTCTGTTTCTCTTTCTAGGTGTAGATTAGCATGTGAGTTTTCAATAATTACTTTCTAAAGCAAAATATTCTTTAAAAAGAAGAAAAAAGTACACTAGAAAAAAAGGAAACAGAAAGGCGCCATAACCTGAACTTATACGAGCACCATAAATTGGCTAAGTAGACTTTATCATAACATAACTACTTTGGTTGTCTTTGAACATATTTATATATTTTCCATAATATTAATGGTAAAAATAATTTCACCATCTCCAAAATCCTCAGATATTCCAATGCAAAAATACTTTTTGAAATTATCAAAGAGTTGACACCACAAATATGTAGCATACACCAATGTTTGGCTATCAATCTTTTTGTATCATATGTTTATTTATGATTATGTTTTGTATTGTAGTGCTTGTAACATAAAGAAGCTCATCTTACTAAGAAATTACTATCATCAAGTATTAACAAACTATTACGATCATGAAAAATTGATACATCAGCATTGCTGTGCTGTACTGAGTTAAATTTTGTTTGGCCTAACATTTGAGGTGGAGTAAATATATAATTTCTTTATACTTTATCCCTATGACTCTATTTGTTTTACTTAAGGATTCTTCTGTTTCTATGAACACAGTGGCACTTTACTTGCATTTTGCCACATCAGTCATTCATGAAATTACCAATGCCCTGGGAATATATTGTTTCAGGTAAAATTACCTTATACATGTAGAATTTGGCATTTGTTACTCCCTTTAAATAATTTCCAGTATGAAGTCTAATTTATTGTTTGTTCAAATGAAAAAAAAGATTGTTTTGTATGCTACTTACATCGATCGTACCTTGCTTTTGTCAATACACCAATTTTTCTGAAGAACAATGGCATTTGACACTAATTCTTACTTTTGTTCACTTGCAGGATAACTAGGAAGGAAGCTTGAATCTACTACTCAGAATTTCCTTTCGGTATGCCTTTACTAGTGATTTTGAATTTTAAATTGTCAATTTCAATCTATAAAGTAATAGTTTTCTTTTGGATTTATCTTGCTGAGTCATTATGTTTTTTTTTTTCTTTTCAGCTTGCAAGTCAAGCCAAATTCTGGCCAGGCTTTGGTCAGTACTAATTTTGCTTTATTTGACAAATTTGAACTAACTTGGAGCTTGTAATTATATGCTGATTCACAGATAGACTAGGAGATCTATTTGTTGAGTGTTTCAATTCAACCACTATAAATATTTATTTTAATTTTGAATGACTAAAAAAATCTGCATATTTTCATTTTTATATATATTTGAATGTGGGTTAGACATGGTTATTTGAGGATTCGAATCACAAGAAAATTATTTACATTAGAAAACCTTACCAAAATATTCATTTGTAATTTTTAAACTGCAATGACAACTTCGACATGGATCGATAATAATATTGAGTGCTCTTTGGGATAAATGCCTAAATTGTTTAGTTACTTAATTTTTTCTCCTTTTCAGATTTTAGTCCTTGATGAAAAGGTAACATTTATTTCGATTCATTTTTGTGATGTTGCAGAGGACAACTTTTGTTACTAATTATGTCATTTAATAAAGATTTTATAAATTTCTTAGACATCTAAAAGGAAAAGATAGGAAATGCTATGTGGTCTAATTGTTTCACATGCTGTGATGTTATATTACATAAAATTACAAAATGTTATTATAAAATATAAAAGTAAAAGCATTAAACGAGCATCACAGCCTAATATCAGTGTGCTCAATCCTAACGTTGAAATCATCGGTCTAATACTTATTTTTATTTTCTAAAAACAATATTGCAAAAAGTAGGCGGCGCTCATTATGACATTTTAAAAATTGTATTAGTAGTATCGTGGTTTAGTGGAAGACATAATATAAATCTCTGAAAAGCAATTTTTAGAATGTATTAAAATGTTTTAGATTTAGATTACCCAGAAAAGCAATTTTTAAATTAGAGCGGAATTTTCAGAAGAAATTTCTTTTAATTTTATTTAGAAGATCACTTTAGAACATTCTATAATGAAAGTATAAAAAGTTTTAAAACATTTTTTGAAATGTTATAATTGGAAATTTAAAAATTAGAAATTCCCAGTATTTTGGATTAGACAATAGTTTCCTTGTGAGTTGAGATTGTCCATCTTATATGATGAGAGCAACGGAACTCAGACAATGGACGGATTCGTCCATATTCTGAGTTATTGGATTTGGTGGAGTGAATCATGTGAGATATTTCTGGATAACTAAACCACAAACTTGGTGGGAAATTTTTTTCTAGAATATATGAAGAGTTAGAAGATGATAATATATAGTAATAAGTTAAACTAAACGATTCCCGACGTAATCCGAAAACGTGCTTCATCATGATAGTGACATTACCTCTTCTCTTTGCAATAACAACACTACATCAATAGCTATGGATTCTCATCATACACAAGAATATCAATTTTTACAAATTTTGCAGGGCCATCAAACTGCTTACTGTATATTACATTTGGGGCCTCAAGAAATTTGACAAGCAATGGGCATCAGCCATATACATCTCACTCACACATTACTAATAAAGGTGGCTAGCAACAACTAACCCAACTACAGTAAATTCATTCATCCTAACACTCCTATCCTATCCTTTCCTATTGTATTTTCCTCACTCTCGGATATATAATTGGCAATGCACTAAAAAAAGTGCATAGACCAAAGCCGAACCTTTAAAAATTAGAATTAAAGATAAATTTAAACTTCAAAGAAAAAAAAAAAACTCAATTTATCCGTGTACTGTTCCTTCTTCCCCACCACTTTTTCTTCATTTTCTCAAGTGCGCCATCTTCATTGCCAAGTTTATTTAAAATGACTTTTGTTTCACGTAGTCTAGCCCCATAATCCTTTTTCCAAGCTTCAAACATTTGTTTTAACCTCCTAAGCTCTTGATCTGGGCTTAAACTTGCTTCTATCTGACCAGATTTTACCTCAACCAAGAACTTGGCATCATCACCAAATACTTGACTCCGATGCTCGAATTCTTCAGCCAGCCTACTTATAACACTTAAACCAGCACTCGTTGATCTTGCCCCGTTGCTTTCTTGGCGTCTGTGATTACCTCCTACATCCCAGCTGTAATCCCTCTCATCACTTGCATTAACAGATGCATCTGAATTTCTTTCAGAGTCATCAATTGCAAGGCTTTTCTTTGCAATGGAGAGGCTAGATTGTAGGGATCTCATTTGTTTCTGCCACACTTCTTCCATGGATTTCATCTTTAATTCATATTCTGACCATCTGCTCTCATATTGCTGGAGTCGTTGACGTACAATATCATTTTCTTCTTCTTTGTCTCTCAAGGCTGCTTCAGCCTGAAGTACCCGGCGCTGTAATTCGGCCAGGAAAGATGACTTCACCAGAACCTCGTCTGATTCTTTCATCTGTTTCGAAGTTCATGATTGTCAGAATCACAAAGATGGTGTCTTTACAAGTCGAATATAATATAAAACATAAGAGTCCACATACTTTAGTTTCCAAACTATGGGAAAGAGAATACCTTCATGTCTCCAGATTTCAAAAATCCAATATTTCCCGAGCATCTTCTGACCAACCAACCCCGAATAACTGCAAAACGTAGGTCCAATAAAATAGTGAAAAACTATTAACAGCACGCCATTGAAAAGAGTGGTGTCCAGATTCCAACAAAAAACATCATTTTTATGTAAACTATCTTGTGCTTCATTCCCATTTATTCTTGAAAAAAAGAAATTGTGTTATTTAACAGCCTTAATATGAATATCCCATACAACAAAAATTGGTATCATATATCTTAGAATTTATCATCTATAATCTTACCTGCTTGTATGACTGTTGCTGCATCACTAATACTCTTCATTCTGTTTCTCGCAAATACTGCTTTCACGTGCTTCTGTATAGTAACAGCAGCTCTATGCCTCTTCAGTAAAGCTGAATACTCCTTTCTGGTTTTGTGCCCCCTAATAACTACATGAATAGGCAAGGCGTGTTCATTTCTTTAAAATTTTCTGCACTAAACATGACTTAAAGAATAAGGTAGTGGAAAAGAATATACATGACTGCAAAGTACTGATTCCCCCCTGAAGCTCCTTGAGAGAACGACGAGCTTGGTGACCCCTAAAACAACTTTGTACACGTAAAATACCATGGAGGGTACGATTTCTAGTATCTTCAAGCACACCGATCTGCAATGCCGACAAGCATCATAAGTTGGAATATATTTAAAATAAATTACGCTCCTACAACTTTCATAAAGGAAATCAATTGCAGGTATAAATAGAACTACAAACTATAAAATATAATTCAACCTAATACCAAATCACTAAAGCACATGGACTTAGTATAAGATCTTTTGGGGGATCTGAGAAAAAAGTTGTATAGAATTCAAAAACTTAATCATATATTACCTGTCCTGTTCGGAAAAATAATTTCGTGTAGCCAACTTGATACATCTCAGGCAAAATATTAAACTGATGAAGAATTGCAACTGACACACTAAGTGGATCCTGAGATGCAACATTATCAAGGAGGAGAAAACCATATCTGATTCAATGCACCGATAAAGAAAAGGGTTAGACATGTGCAAAACCAATTCTGATTCAACTAAATCACCAGTTTTTCTGTCATTATACCTTCTGGCAAACTTCTGGTGAGACATCCTTGTTGGAAAACCTGATCTTGATATTCGAACTACTTCAAGGACCCCACAACATCTCAGCTGTTGCAATACAAGCCCTTGCTCATAAGATTCAGGAGATTGGAGATTATTTGGTTTAATACAGCGAATAAAATGTGGAGTAGTGCTTTCTAGTCGTTGCATCAATAGGAACAATTGGCCCTGGACACCAACAGAAAATAATTTTAATATCAAATAAAGTGCAATAAATATCAATATCTGTGAAAATGAATATTTAAGTAGCTTTTAGTAGTGGGGAATGACGATTCATCTACCTTCCAAATAATACATGGTTTAATTATTATTCATTCAAAACAATGAAAGAAATAATAAGAGTAAACTAAATACTAGATTGCCAATTCTCTTTGTTGGAAGTTCCATAACTAGAGATAAGATCAATTTAAAGTATATATGTGAGCTTCCAACACAACCTCATGTCAAAATATATATATATCTCATGTATGGGACTAGACATTATACTTCAACATGAGGAGGTCTGTTGAAAGTCCTACATAGACTAGAGATAATGTTAATTTAAAGTATATATGTGGGACAAACCTCATTTTACAAATCGGTTTTGTGAGATTGAATTAGGTTTAAAATCCACTCTTAACACTCTTCTCCTTTTCCTATCTTTTTGTTAGAACAATTTGTACTGTTACATAATCTAGGAAATTAGGTGATTGATTCCTAATTATTAGTTGTTTTTATTATAATTGATTCTATAAAATAGTATAAATATATACTGTGTGGTCTGCATTAGACATACAATACATTCAAAACATATACAATTCTATAGTTTTGCTAAATGTTTAAGTAAAAGGAAGAGATTAACAATTTGAAGTTGAACTCGTGTAATCCATTTCTAGCAATTTCAATCTATGGTTTTTCCTGTTAAATTTGATTGTTTGCTTCACTTCCCATTTTGGCCTTTTATCAAGTGATTTTATGATATTTCTCAATAGAAAATTGGTGAATTGTTTGGATCTGAAGTGAACAACAAAATTATTGACTATCAAAGGATTTGAGTTGATTCTTATGTCATCTTTTGAATTCCTAAACCTAATTCATGTTACAAATGAACTCACCTAAGGAATTAGGAGTTTCAATTTAAAAGATAGGCATAATTACCAAGGGATTGGGATTGACCTAACTTCCCCTAAATAGTGATTTTCGCCTTATTTTCTGGAGTAAGAATCCCCATACGAATGATAGATTACAATGTGCAATCCTATATACTTGTAGATCACACATCACTGAGATTCTTTTGTGAAAAGTGAAGTTTTTTATCACTTCATGATTAAGGTACTGTACCTTGAATTTTGTTGCAACACTTAGCTTTTGGGAATCTGCCCCACCTGACTTGTGCAAGGGACCAACTACTGGTTTATCAGACTGAGTGAGCATATGAGATGCAAATATTTGAGGAAGAGGGCATGTGCATGAGGATAGAAGTTGGATGGAATCCAAGTGCAATAGGTCTCTGTTCTTCTCCAGAAATCCAGTTGTATCATAGGTTACCTGAGTGGAGCAACAAGTAGAACTATCAAACAGTCAGGTCATATGAATAAACTAAAATAAATAAGAAATGAGTAACCCTCTAAGGACAATTATTGCATTTGGGAGTTCAAAATATTTAGTATGAAATATCGATAAGGCAATAGTTAACTAATATCACAATTCAAATTTGGTAGAGTAATCTTACTATTAATATCCTCCTTAAAACCTAGACATATCACACATTACAAATATCACAAGGTTAAATTGATTATCCATGTAAACATACCAACAGATTTTAAACATATATACTGAGAGGAATGCTAGCAACACCCACTTTAACACATTCCTTACTATAGGTTGACTTTGAATGTCTAGTGGGACCCATTAAATTGGCAATACAACAACTAAATAATTGTCACACATGAATTTCAACTTCTATAGTAAAGTGTGTTGACAAGTGCACGTCAAAGATTATGTTGCTAGCATTTTTCATTCCTGTAACATGATCAGAATAATACCTTCCCAGCATAATGGTGAACAGTAAAGGCTTGGTCTCTTTCTCCTTTGAAACATGAATTAGAATTCAAATGCTGCTTAAGCTTGTTGGCAAATGTTAAATCTGTGCCATTTGGAAAAGTGGATTCTTCATCTAACAGGGACAACAACCCCAGTGGCCTCTGCAAATATATCAGAAGTCACGTTTAAGTCACAAGATTTCTAGTCTTTAATCATGAATGTCAGAATACCCACAGTAAGGAATAAAAGTGTAGTTGCCATAAGAAGGGCACAGTTTCTAATCAAGAATGTCGGAATAACCACAGGAAGGAATAAAAGTTTAGTTGCCACAACAACTACACTCTTTGTTGTTGGAAATCTCATATTAACTAGTGGTAATACCAGTTTAGAGTATATATGTAAATGCAAACCTCACCTAACAAATTAGTTTTGTGAGATTGAATTAAGTTTAAAGTCCACTTCTTAACTCTTGGTATGGAATCCCACACAGGTAAAAGGATGCAGCGTTGGAAGAGAATCAGGCAAAGGAAGATGTTGGTACTGTTTTTGCAGGAAAAAAATGAAGAGGCTTCTCTAGGCTCAAAAAATGGATCAGATTATTGATACTATACTAAGTTTTGCTAATTGTGTGTCCAGAACAGTACAACAAAGCACATGTATCTATGTATGTACAAAATAATGAATACGATAATACAGTGATAAAAGTAATTAATTACAACCCCAAAATTAAGGAAGGAGTAATTCTACAAGTGTTACATCTAATATAAACATGTTTCGACCAAGCTTCAGAATATATAGAACTTATTAAACCAAAGCATGAAAAGCCATCACATATCTTTCCCTTTGTAAGTCAAATTTTTCTTTTACACTGCATATGTTGGTATATACAAGACATAACAAAATGACATAAATTTCTTTGAGCATACAAGCCCGACATATCCTACTAAGCTTAACTAACTACATAACATTTTCCCACAGAAATCATTCAATTAACAAGCACACTGGAGATTATGCAGTAAAGAAGTCAGGGGGAACTAAGATATTTTGTACCTTCTCAAAAAGATTAAGGCAGTCTTGGTTGTCTTCAAATTCAACTTTAGCCCAGTCAATGCCATCTTGGATATATTCCTTAAAGCAACAATCCACAAGCATAAACAGATATTCGATTTCCAGAGGTATTCAATATTGTATTTCATTTAAGGTACTAGGACATTCAATAATTGTTCAAGCGTGGGATATATACCTCCTGTTCTAACTTGAATAAATGACGATTGAAATGTTGCTGTAATCTCTCATTAGCATAATTTATGCAGAACTGCTCAAAACTGTTTCTCTGCAGGCATAAAAAGGTATAGCATCAATAGAGCCAAAATATTCAATATGCCAACAGGTTGAAGACGGTAAGATAAGTAATGAAGTAGGCAAGGTTTAATGTAAACATACATTGAAAGATTCAAAGCCGTAGATATCTAGAATACTGATTGATCTTCCTGTACGTCTTTTGCCAACAGCAAGTGATTTATTTATCTGTTCAACCAACCAATCAAACAGGCATGCATATATTGACTTTGCCAAAGCATCTCTTGCATCAATTGCCTGTAAGACAAACAATGTATTATTTGAGATATTGAGAAAGAAAAAATATATCAATATGATTCCATGATGCACTTAACAAATGAAAGGTGCGTTGAGGATAATGATTAAGAAAAATGTTAACATCAAATATACCCCAGAAAAGAAAAAGAAAATATCATGATGGTGTGCAGTTCAGTATGTAGAGTCTTAAATGCAGACACTATATAAATTTTCTTTTATTTTGTTAAGTATAAACAGCTATTTCCAAACGACTGAAGGTATAGAACGTACATTGTACTAATATAGAGACTCCAAAATGAATCACTGTCTTGCAAAGGCGCAGGAGCAATACCAAGACCTTAAACATGATCCATGCATTCTAAGTAACCAATGGGCTTCATTATAACAGGATTAATGCCCCATGAATACATGAATTGTTCACATTCAAAAGCTGAATAGAACTCCCATGAAAATTAAAACAAGTTAACGTTCGTCACCAACAATCTGGCATATGCACACGCAGAAATGCAGTACAACTTCATGTTCCAAATATTTGTAGTAACTAGGAAGTCACAATTTTTCCATCCATAGTTTTAGACCAAGGTAAAGTTTAGCATGACAGTTATTTTACCTGTGATAGTGTCAACTTTTGGACAATATTATCATTACCAACTTTCATCTTGCGAGTAGATAGAGTCAACTTGAGATCTTCAATGTCACAGCGTATCAATTTGGCTACATGGAACAGACCTATAAGAACCAGAGAAAAGGTCACTTCTAACACGTATTGAATAACTTGAAACACATTAAGGCATCTAAAACATGTTAAAAACATATGTACCAAAAATTAGACATGAAATTGTAAATAGAAATTATCAGATCAAAATGAAATCAAGTCACTGTTACAGCAGAAAATTTAAATGACGGTTCAGTGTCAAGGATCAATTCTCCTAAGACCTTAAGATGTCCAGTAATGGATGACGAATTTCTTTATAAGACAATGCAAAGTGCCTCATGTATTGGGCTAAAATTCAAATTTTACCTAGAAGAACAGGTACAAGGATCAAATTCCTGGTCCTATCCACCGGCTCATAGACTTTAATACCATATTAAAATCATGTGGTTTAGATAAGGAACAAAAAAGGGGAGATCAAACACTAAATAAGATACAAATTGATAATGTAAATGATATCATATTGATATAGTTCCTACTCTATATTATTATTGCTGAAATTATGAGACTTTAGGGAAGTGATACAAAAAGAAATGAAAAACTGAATTTGTAATAGATTTATGACAATGTGCTGTTATGTTGATGAGTTAAATAATATCTTCAAAAAATTTAGAGCACTAACCCGTCTTTAATATGTTGGCATGTTCTATAATATGTTAATAATACAATTAGGTAGACGTTGTCAGTAGAGGCTTTGAAAATTTCTTACCCTCATCTTCTACGGCTTGAACATGATTTTCATTATCAATTACAGCAAAAGATATGTTTCCCAACCATAATACAGCAGCAAGCATTGCAAATACATTCTCCTGGTCTTCTTTACTAATGTGAACAACATCAAGAGCTTCCTGGAAGTTGGCAATAGTATATTTGTTTTTGTGTCAAGCAGAAGTAAGAAATCATTCAAGAGTCTATGGAGGCAGATCATCTTTAAACTACAAAGATAGTGTACCATGACTATGCGAAACTCTTCTGCATCATTAATACCAGTAATTGAATAACAATTGCTCTGCCTCAGATATTTATAATCTTCTGCATTTTGTAGGTTTAGTTTCCCTGAATTATAAATCAAACAAACCATTAAATAGAAGGTCAAATATTATAGAGAAGAACACAACATTAAATGTTACAGACTAGACAAACACAGGTACCAAGCTTATGTCAGCTGCGTTCCAGTTTTCAATTGTTTTCATTAAGTTGTTAGTTCATGTTATCAGTGTTTCCATAGTTAAAAAGAGATCAAAACCGCTAGTTGGAAGCATAAAATAAGAGTTATTGAATTAAAAATTAAGCAATAAATTGGGAACTACGTGCATGTTTGGGTTTTGATAGTAAAATAGTTTATTGTAAAATTATTATTCTTATCAAACAATTAGTTGAAAAAGAGAACTTCTGAAGTTTTGAGCTTGGAATCATATTAGCCACATTGTACATCGCCATTGTATGTGGGTTCAAATAGAAGATTTTCACAATTCATAGAAACTATTTGCATCATTTCCAAGGAATAATTTGTTTCTCCATTGACAATATAGAGACTTAAAAACTGTCCACAATATGCAACAAACATATTAGCAGAGGTGAAAAAGTATTATAAAACAGTAATTACCCCTTAGAGATGGAGGTGCACCAGCACATAGCTGATAAAATATATGATAGGATCTTTCCCCTTCATTGCACTGGACTACTCTAGACTGTTCACATACCAAATAAAACTAGTGTTAACTGATGCAACACGAGCACAATGTAAAACCAAAAATACTTAGAAATGTATTAAAAAACCATTAATGTGTCTCCACCTAGAAGTCTAAGCCTACGAGAGTTTCCTTTTAAGCCTATGAGAGAGTTGATGCATAACAAAAAATAGCTCTGAAGAAGAATTACCTTTTCCAGCAAGACTGTTTTGGTCATCCAAGGAGAATCACATATTCCAACACAGATACAAACATTTACCACAATGGTTAGTTGCAAACTTTGGGTGGAAAAATGACACATGGTTTCAACTTTTAAACAGAATAAAACCTACATGTTTGAATATTAGCACCGGAGATTTTTCCAGTTTCACTGAAGTGAATCTCAATGAGCTTTCCCTGTGACATTCAACCAAATGAAAAAAACTTTCAGAATCAAAAGGAAATGGGACCACAGCTTAATATATAAAGAGAAGCACAACTAGAAGCTGTCAGTAACCCATATTACTAAATGCATTAAACATCATCAGCCAAAGTAGGTAACTGGCCTAGGCCTAATCTTGGGAAAGTGTAAAAAGTTAGGGGTATTTTGATATGATCTAGATGGGTCAATGTAATTTTGGATGTTCTTTATAATTTTTATTATGGAAAAATTGTCAAATGGGAAGATAAAAACTCACAGTGAACCATTCATGATCTCGTTGTAGGAAATAATGATGCATATAATAGGAATTAAATGCAACACTAGTGGGAACATTACAGACTACCCACGGGGAATTGATGTGGAATTTAGTGGGCCTTCTTACTTTCAATCTAAAAAAAGTGGATTTTGTATGGTAGGTACAAGTGCTGAATTTTCTGCTCAACTCAATGCATATCACAAATCATTTATTGATATTTTGTTTCATAAATGGAGAGGAAGTTGAAAAGAGAGCAAATATATAGGGATAAAGAGAGAATTATTGGAAAGACATGTTGTAATTATGATGAGAGAAAGAGCGATGGAGAAGAAGAAAAACAGAGAGCTAGAGCTAGTAGGAAAAAAATTAGAGAAGAAAAATAAATAAATGATAAGGAGTTCAGAGAAAATTAAATAAAAGAGAAAGAGTTTAGAGAAAAAGAAATAAAAGAAAAGAAATTGAGGGAAAAGGAAATTCGAGAAAAAAAGTTACAAGGAAAGGGGAAAAGGAGAAAAGTGACATATATTGTTTTGACCATTCCACAATGTGAGGAACATTATTCGGTATCAATCAATAAATCAAGAGGGATCAATATAATTTTGAGTTCTTTCTTCTTAATTTCAATTTTTATTGTTTTTTTAATTTGGCAGCTGAAATATCACATGGGAAGATAGAAACTGATTTCATTGTAGGAATTAAATGCAACACTAGTGGGATTTAATTACTAATGGACATTAAACACTACTTAGTGGGAATTAACCCAATTTTTCATTTTCTCATCAGTAATTATATTAACCCCGCTAGATTATGACATATTTGGCCAAAACACATGGGACAAAAGTAATTGAGGGATGTGGGAGATTGCTAGTCAGTTAGATATGTAGGAAAGAGAATTCTGGAGAGGAATATGCTGATAAAAAAATGGAGATGAATATAGGGGAAAATTTGTTGATGTAATCTTCAAAGGGTCATCCATTCTCGGTGTTATCATTAGCATACATCACAATACTACACATTCAATCCCGTACATCAACTGTTTCTACTGTTTGTGACCTGAGTGAGGGAATGTATCAAGCAATTCACAGGAATGCCAACTTAAAGAATTAACATCATGAGTCAGGAATCTTACAAAACGACTTGAGTTGTCATTTCTCAATGTTTTTGCATTACCAAAGGCTTCTAATATTGGATTAGTCTTCAAGATTTCGTACTCTATTCCACTTCCACCACCAAGGGCAGCCAAGTACTGCATTGCTATTTTTGCTGTCTCAGTCTTCCCTGCTCCACTCTCACCACTGAAAAGTTGCATGTTAACTATTACTAAAGGTCCCAACTCAAACACAAGCAATCAAGGTGCATGCAAGATTCAAATCCAATAAAGAGCCTGTCATTAACGAAAAAAATTCTACAAACAGCAGGAAGAAGCCATTTTACATCCATTAAAATGTTACCCAGGATGGAAAAATAAGTTTTTATGTTGTCTCTATCCAATAATTTGAAACTCGATTATACAAAATTTACATCATATAAATGATAGAGGGAAATGAGAAAGAAGAATTGAAGGAACAAAGTGCACCAAATAACAGACACAATTAAAGAAATTCTGCAACTCGGGCATTTTAAAGTCAAAACCAAATCCAGGTATCTAGGCAGTTGAAAGTCAGAAGATAAAAAAGTAAAATAGAATGTCATATATATCAAATCCAATTTATGAACAACTAGAGATTGTAAGGTTTCTTGTCACTTGTTTCTATTTCTTTAAGGGAGTGGAGTTAGCATGACACAAACAATTAAAGAAATTTTGCTACTCGGGAATTTTAAAGTCAACCAAATCCATGACTTGAAACTCAGAAGAAAAAAAAAAAAAACTATAAGAAAATGTCATAAATATGAAATCCAATCTATGAACAACTAGGGATTGTAAGGTTTCTTGTCACTTGTTTCTATTTAAGGGAGTGGAGTTTGCATGACCTGGCTCAGCCTACAACCCAGCCTAATTTTAACAGGTTTTCAAATTTTAAAATCATTCCAGATACATTTTGGGGGCAAATAACGGTTATGCTTCTAGTTGTCTCAATCTGGTTTAGTTTCCTATATCCTTTTAAAAAAGTGTAAGTATTTTTCAAAACTGCATATTATCCATAAAAGTATTTTATTTGATAAACAATATTTTGTCCAATATGATTCTGTATTTATAATGATACTTTTTTATTTTAAAATATGTATTGTAAATTTACTTTCAAGTTTTATCCTTCTTTTATCTATTATCTAACTATACATATTGTTAAAATTATATATTGTTTAAAAAGTCAGGTTGAATCGGTTATAAAATCTAATTCAGGTTAGGTTCAGAATCAAACAAAACACCCTGGTCAAACCTTTGGGCCATGTAGGGACAAACCTAACACCGTTTGGTGTGGATTGGGGGATTTCTGTATGGAAACTGGAATATTATGAATATGTATGGACAGATAAGCTTTCCAGAAAAAATCTGGAAGACTAAGAAAATGGAATTAAAACAATTAATAACTCAAGCGGTTTCTTCCTAAATGCTCTTTAAATATTGCTAACTGATTGAGTAGGTTGGAAGTATTTTAACCGAGATCTCCTTTTTTATACGTTCCATACCTCACTTGGTCAGACTAACTTCTTGGAGAAATTACCAATCCGAGATTCAGAGTAGTTTTGAAAAAATTAAAATATTAGTTAATTATTCAGAAATTATCTGTCCGTAAATAAAAATGCAATAATCATTACAAGTTTCAGTTTAGAATTTAAATGCAAGAGTGAAACTTAAGACTAGTATTCATATTCATATAAATTACAATAGATATAAAAAACAAACATTAAATTAAAGAAGCTTACAAAAA
The DNA here is from genome assembly GCA_036885675.1 of Vigna mungo. Classification (NCBI taxonomy): domain Eukaryota; kingdom Viridiplantae; phylum Streptophyta; class Magnoliopsida; order Fabales; family Fabaceae; genus Vigna; species Vigna mungo. The sequence goes on from CP144701.1 coordinate 3,358,261, forward strand.
AGACAATAAATACAGTTGTAATTAGCAGAGACACTCATAAAAATAAAAATTCAAAAAAAGAATTGCTGACCTTATAATTATAGATTGATTTACTTCGTCTGGAAGGAAAACAGACCAAGAGTCAGCAACTTCTTATAAAATAAATGGAAGTGGTCTTGCACACTAAAGTTGCAACTATGAACGCAGATATAAAGAAACAAAAATTTACCCCGTATCATTTCTCGGATGGCTGTGTCTGTTATTGCATATACATGAGGGCTTTCAATTGCTTTACGCTTGTAGGCTTCAATATAATCATTACCATATAGAGGAACTTTCTTAAATGGATTTATTGCAACCAAAACAGGCCCTGCTTTTGTCTGAATTGTATATAGTCATACACATAAATACATAAGAAGTTAGGATCATAAAACAAATTGTTGAGGAAAACGTTAAAGAGACATAATGACTTACATAAATCATGTTTTGATTGTATCTATATTGCAGGTTGTATAAAACAGACGGTTCATTTAAATAACTAAGTTGCATGAGGTCATCCACCCCATCAAGGATATCAGGATTTGCTGGCACTAAACTTTCTTCTTTCACTTTCAAAACCTATAATCAAGCCCACGAGTTAGAAAAGCCAAAAATGAAGATTACCACTCTTCAGAAATACTGTAATTCGTCTTACCTTTCCGTCAGACAGTGAAATGATGGACTCATTTCCAGAAGTTGATATCATCTTCCCCAGCTCCCAGTTCCCATTCGGAAGTTGAAACCAAGACTGAAGCTTCTGTAATAGTGAACTTCAGCAGTAAGGATAAGAAAAAATTTAAGTTATCTAGTAATAAGGAATGGCTCAAATAAACTAGAGACAATTGTCCTGATTTGCTTGCATGGCATTCACTGTTTTGATATCTTAAGAGGAAAATGGCCAACACAGAAAAATTACATGGCCCCATAAAGCAAAATACACAGTAAACCATCAAAGAAACAAAAATAGAAATAACAAGGAACAGACATCTTGGTTTTGTTTCCAACTGGAATAGTGATTAACTGCCAACAATAGCAAATATTTAAATACATAAATTACTCATTACCAAGACAATTGACAAGAGATATAAGGAATTGGGTCAATAATATGAAAAACGTTCAGAGACTGAATAATGACTCTTCTTCAATTTTCAAACCCCAACATGAGGATATTCTGACAAAAGCAACACTAAATTAAAGATATATAGGATGACAAAAGAAGCACGGGATAGCCCCTAGCCTTTAACGGCTTCCAGATTCATGGCAGCAAAGGTATTGGAAGGGAAATAAATATTCCATTTATGTAAAAACTATCTTTAAGGCTATTACCCCGGCATTGTGCTTTTTAGCACATATGCACAGGAAAAAAGAGAGTTCTCTCAAATCAAAAGTAATGGATGTAATAGATATTCTTATAGATGCAACTTCCAAAAGAATAGAGACATTTTTTCTATAATTTTCTTAACTAATTACTGGTGCCAAAGCAAAATACACACAATAGTTTCTCCTCAGCTCTTTCTAATACTCGATATCCAACAATCCACATCAATCCAATTGAATATTTAAAAAGCTTCAAAGCCCAATGAAAAGGTACAAAAAATTGTCAGTTTTAAAATAATTGACTTACCTAAGAAACATGTTGATGCAGGAGGAAGGGAAGCCTATTATGATGGTATTTTATGGTTTTGTTTTTGGTGATTTCATTGTGGGTTTTTTAGTTGTTTTAGACAGTAAGTTGCCTCCGGTAGATTAGTTTGATTTTAGGAATTTTTTTTATTCCTGTTAAGGTGTTACCCATGGATTCTAAGTTATCTACTCCCATCTTTCGTCCCTTTTGACCAACCTTTGTTTAGTATGTTTCAATATGCAATAAATTTTGACAATGATCCAAATTTGACGTCCAACCAAAACTGACAGAATGTGAACTTTCCTACCACTGTGTCCATCTTAGATAGCCAGCGTTAAGTAATCTTTTACAAACTAAAGTCAAATTTTAGTAAGAGGTTCTGTGAACGTTGGTACTTGTTAGCCAACTCTCATGGCTTTGGAAGCACACTCTGTAGCGATTATGGTAGATCACTACATCTATGCTAAAGGAAATATGTTCACAGAATACAAGCACTCTGAAGGTCCTGAATACAACTCTAAAAGACCATGTAAAAAACTACCATGTACAATATAATAATATAAATAATAACCTACAACAAACCCTAACAAAAATTGAACGTGCAAAATTCCAAATTAAAGACTTTTGATAAATACATCAATTTCTCGAACATTCTTTGAGAAAAATCAAGTTATTCATACAACTGAATAATTATATCACAGAAATCCTTAAGCACATTAAAAATTCAACCTGTGATTAAATTGAAATTCCCAAGCCAAAAGTACCTTTTTCGAAGAATAAGGAGTGGTATCACTCCACCTGCGTTCTCTGGAGGACATTGAAATTGATGGGAAGGACAGAGGAACGGTTTCAAGGTCTTCATCAGCAATGGACGATCTGTCCTCTAATGAAATACCTTTTCTGCTGTACGCTACATCCTCATCATAAAGACCCACGTCACCCGCATGGTTAAGAGCTTGCTCAGAAACCTCCCCTACCAAAGCATCGTTTTCCGGACTACTTGATCTAGTGGCATCACTGCTTCTCAATTTCGCATCTCCATGGTTTTCCATTTTACCAGAACTAATCTTGAATTCAGGGGGCAACGATTTGATAGAGTGGAGTGCAGGCATGACCTTGGATGTCACAGACATTTGCCCTTAAATAGCTCAGCTACAAGCCCACAACACAACCAAGCATAAGATAGATTTTCAAAATGCTGAAGTAAACAAATAGATAGATTTTCTTCCAAATAAATAAATAAAAGGGATCCCTTTTGCAACCAAAAGTGCCTCTCAAACTTTTTAACAAGGCCCCATTGAATGACTATTTCAGATAAACATACATAACATAATGGAGGGGACCATAGCTCAAGACACAGATTTTTGTGCTGCGTTGCTTGTGCCCATCCCTTAAAATTTGTCACTCACTCGCTCGCTAGCTCGCTCAACCTCATCCTAGCACCTAACCGTAAAGCTCAAAACCATCAATTCAACAAAGCAAAACCTTCACTTTATCCAAACCTAAAACTTTCCCGATCTGACACTCAAAAGATTTTTCCAAAGTTCAAAGCCACCTCCATGCTTCAAACTAATTCAAAAACTCACAAACTAAAAATGCCGCCGCAACAGTTGCCCCAACAGATCCTCCGATTCCCCGAATCACGAAAACTAAAAAATCAACATCTAAAATCGCGAAAATTTAACAATCGCTTCCGAATTCTTGACTTGAGAAACCAGCAAAAACAAAAACTCGAACCTCACCCAAGAATTGAGCATGACAACTTTCCCATCCATCTGACGCTCAGTAACCAATTAAGCACAAAAGAAAAGAAAGAAGCAACAGAGAAAGCGAAGCTGGAAACAAACACCACCTAGTGAAGTTTCTTGACCGATCCAGAACCAGATACAATTAAAGAAACAAAGCTTGCTGAAAGTGTGAACGGAACTTCTGAAGAAGAAGAAGAAGATCTTGGTGAAGAGTGATGATGATGGAGACGCAGTGATTGAAGAAGATTGTTGGCGTGTTGGTGTGAGTGAGAAGTTTGAGAACAATCTCTCTGACAAAAGGGATGTTTGTAATTGTTTGGTTTCCGAGAAAGTTGAGAGAGAAAATCAAAATTATTCATTCGCCACCCATCCACGCCTTCTGGAGAACAACCTACTTTTTCCCTTTCCTTTCTTTCTTTTTTAAATACCTATTTTTATTTATCATCATTTTTTTAATCTCAATTCTTACTTTTATAATAATAAAAATACATTTCCAAAATTTATTACTCTTAAATTATACCAATTTCATGGATTCATTTGCATTTAAAACATTTTATCTTTCATTTATGCCATTTTTGTGGCGTTTATAATTTGATGCCTTTTTTATTTTTTTTCTTTAGCCAACCAATTTTGAAATTTGAAACAAAATTCAATGAATTGACGAAATTGACCCTCTGAGGCTTGACTTCTAATTTGGGAACTTTGCTAGTTAGCAATAGTGCCACACCGTCACCGTCCTACAATAAATTATCGTTACCAAGCTAAGAACACCATCATGCTAATTAATTATTCATTTAATTACACTTTAATTTCTAGCCATTGTGTAATTTTAATCATTAATTGTGTTATTTGAGTGTATAATCATATCTTTCTTATCCTCTATCTCACAAAAATTTTCAACATTCATTTTTACTATGTTTAAACATTTCTTTACCAATACTTCTATCATAAAATGATGAAAGAAAATATCAAATTAATTTTTTTACAGATTTTTTTTTTCTGATTGTTTACTTTTTTAATTTGTGTAAAACTTAATTTCTGTTTATAGAAGAAAAAAACTCGAATTTCAATTATATCCATATAATATCTAGTATTACAATTACAAGTGTGTAATTGTTGTATTTTAAATATAAAATACTATCATATAAGGAAAGATATTAAGATTAAAATTAATTAAAATGATATACAATTACAACATTTTAAAAATCTAATTAATTTGCATATGTGCTATAGTTAGAAGCTCAATAAACAGAAGTAAAACTTCAACAATATGATTGCATTTTTGGGATGACAAAAGTGCAATTAAACCTAATCTATTAGTCCTAAAATTTGTAATTATCTTTAATGTGCTATTTGGTCGTAAAATAGACTAAAAAAACTAATGGATAATTTGGTAGGACTGACTTCTTTTATTTTGTTGCTTTGTCTCGAAAATGTAAAAAAGGAAAAAAAAAAAGAGAACAAAAAGAAAAAAAAACATTACTATGTCACTATCATATGACAATAATGTTTGAGATCACCGATTATTTGTAACGTAAGTCATATAATAAATCAAGTGTTTATTTATTGGTTGATTTTTCCCTATCATAAAAATAAATTTTGATATGAAAATGTGTAGTGTTTTGAGCTAAAAAGAATATTATTTTTCTTCTCAAATATTTGCAATCGTACGTTAACAGTAAGCAAAAGATGAGTTGTGTGGCTAAAGTTCGACCACTTTTATATTTTAATTAAATATCATATATTATATATAGGATTGTGAATTATTCCATTACTTCACCCTTTGGAAAGTATCAATTCATTTCCGTAAAAAAAGTTATTTTTTCTTCATCATTTAGCATATGAATATTGAAAAAAAAAAAATTAATCACCAAATGATTGCTTTATACCCAAGGTCTTTGGTGCTTTTCTTTTTCATTTATTATCTTTTTTTTATCTATTTCACTCTGTTATATTATTTATTTTATTATATATTTTATTTTTTATCTCTCTTGTGACTGAAAGAAAGTGTTTGATTGGTGTTTTCAATCTGGGAAATTTGGAATGAATTTGATTTTGATTGTCTACTTAAAAAATATTTTAGTTTCTTTAATGCTAATATTTTAATCCGTATGCATTAAATTTAGTAAATAAAATATTTTAAACTACTTTTATTCTGTTATTTTGAAAACATAAGACGTTATTGCAAGCATGCTGTATTTTAATGTTGTTTTATTAATAATTATAACACATGTAATCTTTTCTTTTATCTAATTGTAATTAATTTATTGTTTGTTTTGTGGATGAAATTTCCAATATTAACTATAACTATAAATTCAATTTTAATAATAACATAAGATCTTGTATGTACTAATATAATCGAATAATAATATCAAAAGGTGCCAAATGATTAGATAATAAAAGTTAATACTTGAAATACTTACAAGTAACACAAGTTTTACATGAAATTGATATATTAATTGTTTCAAAAAAATATGTTACTACATTAAACTAACTCAACCAACTTAAAATATTTTTCCTAAATTAAAAAAAAAAAATATGTCACAACACTTTATAGTGATAAATTCTTAAACAACCAACATATTAACAATGACATAGATTCTCTATTTCGTGAAAATTTAAGATGTATCTATTATACAAATAAATTAGCCCTTCTTATTTTCTCTCTCTCTAAAGTACCATTTTTCATATATCCATAGAATCATCCATTAAGGTCATTTACATTTTCTTTAATTTCCTTTCTATTAAAATATAAAGAAGGGCGAATACGACATTAAAGAAGAAAAAGATAAAGAAAAAAAAGAGAAAAATGCATGGAGTCAAGTGGGGAAAAAGAAACAAACCAAGTTG